>JALKAD010000184.1:0-29682 GCA_024500015.1 Ulva compressa
GGCCACATGCATGTGGGGCAGGCACAGGCCTGCCGGTGCGGAGGGACGCACCGGTTGCGGGCGAGGTTGTCGATGCGCGCGAGGACGGCATGGAAGCCGGTCTCGAGGGCCGCGCGCGCCTCCTCGCTGACGGCGCAGGCGGAGCCGTCGAGACTCGCGGTCGAGGCGGAGGCGCCGTCGCCGCTGAGCAGCTTGTGACTGATGCTACGGCAGCACTCGCCGCAAACGTACAGCTTCGGACAGCACTGACTTTGAGACGCCGCGGCGCGGACGGCGAC
The DNA here is from genome assembly GCA_024500015.1 of Ulva compressa. NCBI lineage: Eukaryota > Viridiplantae > Chlorophyta > Ulvophyceae > Ulvales > Ulvaceae > Ulva > Ulva compressa. The sequence goes on from JALKAD010000184.1 coordinate 279, forward strand.
GTTCGTGCCCTGCACAGCTCCGGCGCACGCGTCTGGTGGCGCGCTGGGAGAAACGGTGAGAAATGGTACACAGCTGTTGTCCACAAAGGGGTAGAACACAAGGGCAAGCAAGCGTGGCGATGCACCAGGCGCGTGAGCCACGGCTGAATGCCGTGCACAAGCTGACGCGGTGGGTGACAGCATGTGAAGAAGTGGCGAGGGACATCGGCGCATGACGTGGACAGGCGAACTGAGTATGTGTGAGGATGGGTGGAAGCATCTGGTTTTGGCTGTGGAGCGCAACAGGGGAGGAAGGCGAGAGGGTGTTGGGGGGTTGCCATGCATGGTGAGGCGTGTGGCTGCAGGTGACGAGTGGCTGTGGGGGCGCACCGCGAGGTGTTGTGCGAGGTGCTGCAGCGTCGCGTCGATCAGCGGCGTGCTGAGCGTGCGGACATCGACGACGCTCAGCACGAGCGTCCAGCCGCGCAGCGCGGCCTCCAGGTCAGCGCCGCGGTGAGTCAGCCACAGCCCGGCGAGCGCGCGCAGTGCGCGGAGGCGGTCGTGGTCGGAGCCTCCCGCCGCGACGGCGCCGCATGCGAGCGCGGTTGCGGCCGCGCCCTTGGCCTTGCCCTCCCTTGCCCGCTCCTGCATGACCTCGCAGTCTCAGCAGGACTGCTGCTTGATGCGTGGCGCCCCGATGTGGACGTTGGCTGCGTTGGCAATGCATGACTGTTGCTGGGTGGGTCAGCTGCATGCAGTTGTGAGGTGAGTTGCAGGGTGAGGGGCTGTGATAGTGCAGACATCACATACACTCGGGCTGTGAGTGAGGCCGGGGCCAGCTGTGGGCACCGGATGTAGCAGTGCAGGATGGATGCAGCCTAGGCTGTGCTGCGGGCTTGTGGCATGTCGTGGGTGTGCGGCGCTAGGTACTGCGACAATCAGAGGCGCAGAATCAGTTGGCATGCTTTCAAAGGCTGGATGTGTGGGACATCGTTGCCAGGTGGGACATCGTTGCCAGGTTGGACATCGTTGCCAGGCCAGTGCTGGGATACGTGTCTGCTGCAGCCATGGCTGCTGCTGGGTGTGGGCACCTACCTGGATCAATTCAAATAGACTGTCATAGGCTGAAAGGCAGTCTCGTCCGAGAGTCAAGAATACTAATGCCATCATCTGGCAGACCGCAGTCTCCAGTGCCTTATCGGGTCGTTTGGACGACAGTGTGGACTCAGCTAGGTCCACGAACTTGCCCTCCCTGCACGTGGTGACCGCATTACCGGATCCGGCAGCGTCAGCACAGCACTGCAGCTGCAGCAATAGTACCGTAGACGCACTGTTGAGAGACAGCATTGATGTCATAGCCCGCTTGTAGGAGCTTGCACAGGCGTTGCACGCCTTTGACGCGCGATGCGGCACTGCTCTCCATCGTGGCATCCCACGCCTGCTCCCAAGGATCCGTAGGTGCCTCTACGGCCGTAGTTGATTCGCTGTGACAGTCTTCAGCTTCAGAAGCTGCGATTCGACGGCCTGCACACCCGCAACCGACCGAGCATCAATGTGCTGCACGACAGCATCTCTCCGCAACGCCACAAGCACGAATAACAGATATAATCGCAGGATACATTCAAAAGTTTTAGACCCTGTGTGTGTATGCATGTCATCGCCATGTCCTGTGGGATCAACCCCAGATTCGAAACATTCGTCACATAGTGCATTCGGCATGATCAGACAGCATGCTGCGAGGAGTACCCTTTTTTGCCATTATGGTGACGCTAGATCATTGCATGAGTTCGAACTGCGCGCAAGTAGCGCTTCGATCACCCACAGCGTGTTGCGAGTGGTCCAGATCCGGTCTACTGCAAATGAGCCGGACCGCTGCTTACAAGCTGTGGTGATGCAGCTCAACGGACCTACAAGATACAAGGTATACTTCCTTTGCAGAGTGTATCTACTTGCGGTGTAGGCGTGGACTATAGCGATATTCTTGGGCACATGAAAGGGGAATACGCTTGGCTCTTGAGGCGTTACACGAATGATAACAAGTCATTCACAGGCAACACTGTATTAAGCAGGTATAATTTTTACATTATCTCACTTCTTGGGGCTGCGTTCTTATCCAGAACGTCGGCCTGAAGCCCACGAGCTCAAGGGCGTTCCCACTCATGATCACAATGCGCGCCGCCAAATACGTCCACGTAGACACAGAATTTGGGTTACGGCGCCGCCCCAGCCCGAACCCATATGCGATCCATCCAGGATCCAATGCTGCGGACATGAATCTGCAGGCCTGACAACATCGAGTACACGCTCCAAATTGCCCTCGCTTGGACTCCTGCCGCTTGGAGTCCTGCGTCGGTCTCCGTGATACACGCTCCAAATTTACAGGCTTGCTTTGCCACGCTGGACAATGCCAAAAGTGCTCGTAAGCCTCAGAAACAGCAAATGTCGCGAGAGCATGCTTTTGTATACGTAATGCGTATTGCAGTAGTGCCGGCGCGCGTCTTTGTCACGCCCATCACAACAGCGCACGTCTCCTATGTGGGCACACAGGCGTGGAATCCTCCTTCCCCGATGAACTCTCGAGAAACGCTACCGTTCATCCAAAGTAATGTTCTGAGAAGCTGACGCTGGCAATGATAGAAATACATGAACACACAAAGAACGCCACGAAAAGCAAGTCACAGACATGGGGACATCAGGGATTTTACCAGAGTATACACCAGAGAAGGTGGCCTTTCACAAGCAGACTTTGCTTTGAAGGCAGGGGCTTAGCTTTGAACATATCGTCGACGGTCATGCAGTACATCATCAAAACAACTTGCAGCTGGCTAGTCCACACAGCCAGGCAACTGGTACATCTGTAGAAACAACACTGTGCCAGTGCGCACACGACTAATTTGATCGAGTTCACGTTCAGGGACAAACAGCAGACAGCATGTGCCACCTACTGCCTTCAGGCATGGCACAGCATGGCCTAATCCGGGTGGTTTGCTGCACCGCCGCGTGCCTGGTGTCTCACGCTGTTTTGTTCCTACCTCTTCACTACCGACAAGACCATCATGATGCCATCATGATGCCTGAATGCTGTAATTTTGCTCAGTACCGCAGGCGTCAAGGTCGCTGAGGTTCAGGCAGCAGCTGTCCAAGCACAGGATGCATCGATACTGCAGGCCTGGGCCCGGGAACAGTGAGGTTCGACCCGAGCTGCCGGTGGCACATGTGCTTCGCAGATCTCGGGATGAGCTGGAGCAAGAAGCTGCATGTGTAGCAATGGATGCTGCAAAGAGAGCGGAAAAGCTGGAGGCGCCAGGCGCAGCAAATGTGATCCGTGATGCTACGGCACAACCAAACGGAAAGTGACCCTGCAGTCTGAGCGCAGTGACCCTGCAGTATGTCTAGCCAGAGCTGCGCTGCACCTCTCCGCGTGCTCACCCGCCTCCGCATTCCTGAGCTCTAACGCAGGCTGCCGCGGTGCGGCTGTGAGGAGGTCCGGGAGTTTGGTGTAAGCCGTTAACAAATTCAGACACGACTGCCGGTCCGCCTCCCGAAGGCCTGTTCCCCCCGCGCCCGGGGGCGTGTGCCCCCAGGCTTGAGTGGGGTATTGGGGCTGGGCTGAATGCGATCAAGTTGTCGAGTTGTCGGACGGGGCTGTGGGCCAGGGTGCCGAGTCCGGTGTTCGTGGGTGGGGTTGGGTGTTGATGGGCTGGGTGCCGCTGCGGCTGCGTGCTGCGTGCTGCGGCTGCGTGCTGGTGGGTGGCAGTGCGTGGTGAGGCTGGGTGGAGTGCACGGTGATGGTGTGGATGTGGTGGAGGTAGTGTGCGCTGGTGTGCGATTCTGGCGGTGCGTTGTGGGCATGGTTGTTGGATCCTTGCGGTTTGCTGCTTGGCTGATGCTGTTCTGCTCTCCTGCTCATTAATCCCGTCAGGTCAAAGGTACCGTCCTGCGCTGCGCCATGCAGTACAGATCATGGGGATCTCTAGGTCAATAAAGGCTCTGAACACCAGCGAGACTACGGACTTAGCACAGTGTCACGAAAACTCTTTCCCCAGCAGAGCGGACGAAAGGAAGCAGGTACCAGAACAAAAATCACAAGCAGCGCGGCCACCCAGCGTGCCGTCACGAGCCGCACTCACAGGAACAATCCACAGGTAATACCAACGGCAGTGCGAGCATGCAGTACTTTGACGTAGGGTAACAGGGCGGATACTCATGCCAGCACCAGATCGTGATGCTGGGTGCTATGGCGGCTGGACGGCATGAAGCTGGCGCGGAGCCAGCATGGCCACGGCCACATCCTGACGTCTCACTGAACCACTTGCGGAGCCCCTGCTTGGCAGCTATGGCCAGAGCCACGGACCACAGTGTGGCTGAGTCACTGGCGGCAATGCAGCGACCGAGGTCGGCAGCGGGGCGTTGCTGGCGACGGGCTTTGGGAGGTGGTCCCCGGGGGGGGGTGAGGGAGCAGTGCAGGGGGCCAAGCTGGAAGGCAGGGGGGACAGACAACATTGCGTGGGGGGAGGGGCCACGAGGGGTGGCCCGTGCGGGACGGCGTCCATGCATGCTCGTGTACCGCTCCTCATCCTGGCTGTCTCTTGAAAAATAACAAAAAGGCAGGCTGCATGACACACGTGGTGCTGCTGCACACAAGCCGAGCAAACGAGTTTCGTGGGAAATGCGTTTGGCTAATCGTGCATCTTAACAGTGGGCGGGAAGGACCAGGCTTGACAATTTGCATCAACCTGCACCGTCCAAGGTGATCATGCATCAGAGCTCTCGAAAGGCGCGAACGTGGCGACGGGGGTGCAGGTTTGTACAGTGCACCTCCAGATCAAATTAATACTGCTGGGCGCAGCTAGGCCCATCCAACGCGTCAGCGTACATTAGCAAAATTTTGCTAAAGGATCCGTATTGCGTTATGTGAGAAGGGCAAGTGTGGATTCAATTGTGATTGCGTGTGGCAGCGTGTGCGTCGGCAACATGGCAGCCCCAGCTGTCAAGAAGCGCTTATCCTTAGCTCTTGTCGGACATCCTGGCTGCGGCAAAAGTACGTTAGTGGGACATCTTCTGTATGCACTTGGCAATGTCGACCACGAGAAGTACAAAGCTACCGAAGCCAAGGCCGCAGAGCGAGATCGCAGGTCGTCCAGATATGCAATGGTGAGCGCAACCTCAGAACTTCTTCTGCCATGACAAATAAGAGTCGCATAGAATGCATGCGTGAAGCCTGTGCATATTTTGTGACTCCTGGCTTTCATTGCAGCTGTTAGACCAGGAAGGCACAGAATGGGATACCGGAGGCACCAAAGAATGTAAACTGCGTGCAATTGACACCGACGCGGCCACTTTAGCAATTGTAGATGCACCTGGGAGGCCAGAGTACCAACGAGCCGTTGTCTCTGGTTTATCAGGTGCTGATGCCATGGTCCTGGTCATTGATGCGTCTGAGCGTACGTCCCCTGGTCCACATGCACGGCAAACCTCGCGGCGTTCCCCAAACGCTTGACATCCTATGTCCATGTCGTTCAGATTGTACAGCTTCAATTGTCACGCGCGGTAATTGCAGATAAGTTTGAAGAGGGAATGTCTAAAGATGGCCAGACCCGGACACATGCACTCTTGGCATATGCCTTTGGTGTGCGAAGCGTCGTGGTTGCAATCACACAGCTTGATAATCTTGTAATACCGTTCAGTCGGAAGCGCTACGAGACTTGTCAAGGTGAAGTTTTACGGTATTTGAAGCGAGTGGGGTTTGTCCAAGAACGGGTTGCATGTGTCCCAGTGTCAGGTCTCTGCGGTGACAACATCTGCGAAATCAGTACAAATCTCTCATGGTGCGAACTTACAGTGGTCAGGAGCAGCTTGATGTCACCCTCATCTGCTGTTGTACCTACAGTGGGCCCTGCATGTGGGCGTCACCTACACTTGAAGCTGTTGCCACATCCGTCACCACCATGGTTTGGGACTGAATTAAAATGAAACATAGCAGGGCAATGCCATGACCCGTCGCTCGAAGAGTGGCTGAAGATGTTGCCCCTCGATTTGTGCTCTGAACTGGGCAATCTGCCTCACAGTGTTGCAGAAAACGGCCGAGATGAGGTTCACATGTGCTCTCTCAGCCTGTTGCAGCCCGATCGTGCCACCTCATGCAGGCACAAGGGCCTGACCCTGCTAGAGCAGCTGGCAGCCGTTGAGCAGCCCAAGCGGCTGCCAGAGAAGCCTCTGCGGGTGATCCTCTTTGCTGTGAAGACCAGCGAGGATGCAACACTATGGGTCTGCCAGGGCCGCATCGAGTACGGCACAATGCGGCTGGGTGCTGTGCGCTCCTTGACTGACGTCCCACCTGTTCAGCGCATATCCATGGCCACTCCTTCGGTGCCCTGTTGGCTCTGGTGGGCAGTAGGCATGTACTCCCGTGTAGTCCCCAGTACAGCTGCCCTCTGACATCTTTGGCGTGTCCTTGTGCCGCTTGGCCACCTCGCAACAGGTGTTCGCAGCACACACAGTCCATCCCGTTCCGTTCGCTTTGATGCCGGCACTGACAGCACCAGAACCGTTGAGCTGGCAACTGTTACGGCCTCATACCAACCCATGGCAATGACCAACCCACACCAACCCATGGCAATGACGCTCAGTCTCCTGTGTTGGACACCATCAGGAACTATCGCATTGACAGCGTTCCAATGAAGGGCTGCACCAGGTTCAGCATGTGTGCAGCAGGTGATGTTCATGCCCGGAGGCCTCACAACGGACATCAAGACCTTGTCAGCCAACAGCATGGTCGCTGCGAGTGCCCAGGCTGGCGACACCGTCGTCTTCTCTGTCACAGCTCCTCCTGCAAGCGTGCGCTCTTGCTTAACATGCATGCACTGAAGTGCATGTAAAAGCTTTATATACAGGAGGCTGCCCTTGCGTGCTGATTTTGCGATCAGGGGCCCGCGCAGAGGCTACACAGGTCCCAGACATGTCAGGTTGACGTGCGAACTGTTGCAAGCCGCCCTGCGAATGATGAGCGCTAGCACAACAGAGCCGCAGCCATCAGATAGCCCCCAGCCAGTGCTATAGATACATTGTGCAGGTCTCTGCCTGTGACCTGCAGTCAGGTGGTGTGACGTTGATGCGGCTGTGTGTGGGCAGATTGTATGAGTCAACCCACTTGCCGTCTCTCGCATCCACGTGCTGTTTGCCTGCCCACGCTGCAAATGTGGCAGAGTCAGTCGTGCGGCGTTTGTTTTGTGGCAGAATTTGTTTTGTGGCAGACTCAGGGCATGTTGCCTGCGAATGTGCTGATATGAGGGGGCTGAGGTGTCATGAGGGTGCAGGTGATCGAGGCTCGGCAGGGCATGATCGTGTCCGAGGCGACAGCGAGCCCGTCAGCGGTGGCCGAGTCGTTTGTGGCGCAGCTTGTGCAGCTGAACAGCGGCATCGAGACGGTCGCTGGCAGCGAGGTGATGCTCGACATCTGCACCGCGTGCGCACGCTGCCGTGTGGAGGCGCTGCTGCAGAAGATCGACCGGCGGTCGGGGAAGGTCCTGGAAGAGGCGCCGGCGAGCCTCAAGGCGGGTGAGGTCGGCTTCTGCCGCCTGGAGCCCCTGCAGCCGGTGCGTTGTCACGAATTCACACCAAAAAAGCACAAAAACCCTTTTGAATCAGAGTATGTCCGAGGGAGAGCCGTGCTGCTCATGCGGTGTGGAACGCCATGTATTCGACCTTTCTTTTAGAGAGGCTGTCGAGAGTGCCGTGGAGCGAGCATGGGGTGGACTGAAGATACATGGTGCAGGTATGTGTGGAGGCAGCTGTGGACTTCCCACTGCTTGGGCGGTTCTGCATTCGGCAAGATGACGCGGTGGTTGCGGTGGGCATGGTGAAGAGCGTCACCAAGAACGCTGCGACGGTGCCGCTCTATGCTGCTGCCAAGGCTGAAGCTTGACAGAGGTGTCGAAACAGCGTATGTTTGTGTTCGGATTGAACGAGCCTCATACAGTCGCTCTGAGCCTGGCACAGCTGGGTGAAGGGGCTGCACACGCTCAGTCTTTTTTTGACAAGCACACATGTCTGGGTGCACAGACTAGAGCTTTGGGGTCTCAGCAAGTCCTCTTCGCAGGAACTGCAGTGAAAATGGGCCATCCTTTGTCCGCTACTGGGGATAAACCCATTCGCCCACTTGTAGATGTGACTCTTCAATGTGATGCGTACTCAGGCATGTCTGAGTTCTGCAAAATCTGGGCCTTCCTGGTCAGAGTGGGGTCCTGCATTGTTGGGATGCTGCATTGTTCGTAACGCAGCTGCAGCGTTGGTGCAGCAGCATGTGGTTTTACACTGGATGCATGACCAGCGGTGACTGCACGCGTCGCGATGCTGCACGGCTACACTGCTATACTCTGTCTATCATACTGCATCATGTTACTGCTCAAGCTCTTGATGTGCGTATAATTGAACGCAGCGCCGCGGAAGCAAAGCGCCCTGCTCCAGCTGTGCGCAGAGCGTGCTAAGCGTATGAGCCTGGGCTTTCATAAAACCATGTGAACACAATTTCTGTCATTGGCGAAGCTTAAACGGAGCTCTACGTGCGCTTGCTGCTTGTGCCGGTGGCTGTTGAGGGCATGCCGAGCGTGAACGTGTTCGTATATGGGACGCTGATGGCCGACCAGATCGCTGGCAAGCTTTTGGGACGTGTTCCAGCTAGCTGCCAAGCGACACTGCAAAACCACATACGGTACAGAGTAAAAGGATTCGCGTTTCCAGCCATTGTTGAGAAGGAGGGAGAGACCGTGGAAGGCAAGGTGTGGGCTCAGTCCGATCTCACGTCTCGTATTAAACACCTAGCTGTGAGCTCACTCGAGTGTGCTCAACTTCAAGCAAATCCATTTGTGTGCTGCAGCTTTTGACAGAGCTGAACGCAAAGGAATTGAGTATTCTGGATGGTGCGCTCCAATAGTATCTCTGTCGTGAGTGAATTTCGTGTGTGCGCGTCGACTTCCCCCCCTGCGGACCTGGATGTATGCCCGTAATACGATTTCCGCTTCCTGTTGCGAACTGGCCATGTCTCATTTCATGGCCTGGCTGGCATAACTACAGAGAGTACGGGCAAATGCGCCCACAGCTGACTGGTACTTGCCTTGTAGAGTATGAGGCAGAAGAGTATGACCGACACCAAGTGGTTGTAACACAGGTGTGCTCGTACATTTGATTGAACTTCACGGATGCTGACGCATTGAGGTCATACACTGCCCTTGTTCAATCTAATGCACTATCGGACTTTTTACTGCTTTCCTTGGCATCGTGCACCAGGTCGCAAGCATGACCAAGCATAATAACCTGTTGCTGACAGCTTATGGTTGTACAATGTACCACACGTCTTCTTCGTTGCCTGTCCAAATTTTTTGATTGTTTTCATTGCTGCCACTGATGCAGGCTTCAGGAGAGCAGGCAAGCGCGTTCGTCTATGTTTGGGCGCCGCAATTTGAAAGCATGCTAGATCCTGTGCCATGGGATTTCGATTTTTTCATGAAGAACGATTTCAGTACCTACTGGGCAGCCGAGCTTGAATCTTGACAGTTGGCAAGTTTGGCCTTTTCCTAGAGAAACACCTGATAGTGCAGTCCGCTATGTTGCGTTCATGCCTATTTTTATACAGCTGATGTTGTAATTAGCTCGATGTGCCGCTGCACATCCGCATTCGCGGCCACGGCTCGGACCACACACACGCAATCGTAGCTGCCTGAGATGCTCACCATCATCGCGGTGCCATATTGCAGGCATATACATCAATACAGATCCACCAGTTCCCACTTTGATGCCATGCTCAAACAATGCAATTGGTCATACGTCAGGCGCGCAAGCAACCGTTCGCATTATGTCGCAGAAATGTGCAAGAGGATCCTTTGATTCTGCCTCCACCCTCATCATCTTCATCCTTAGACCCACTGTCGAATTCCATTCGTGTTTGTGGCAAACGTGTGGCGTCTAACGAGACTGGCTTATTGTGCGACAAGTCTTACGAGTTCACTGTAGCAAAGTCGCGTTTTCACGGAGGGGTGCGCCATGGAGGCGAGCACTTCGCATGCAGCAAAATGTGAAGACCCAGCAGCACGGCGCGCATGTCCATGAATAGTTGAGACAGTGCTGATGGAAGGCATACACATACCCTTTCGACTGTAACCGTAGAGTAGTCCATAGCTCGCAGTGCGCACAAACGTGCGTCTATCGCATCCGCTTGACCGGCTTGGCACTGAGCGTCAACAGATCAGCTCAAGATGTCATTCCGTATCCTCAATCTTGTTCGCCCCTTCCTGGCAGTGCTGCCAGATGTGGCGCCCCCGGAGAAGCGAGTACCGTTCACTCAGCGCGCCGCTTACACCGTTGTATCGCTCCTGATCTATCTCGTGTGCTCTCGGTTACCTCTGTTCGGTATTCGGACAACCAATCAGGCTGATCCTATGTACTGGGTTCGCGCCATCTTTGCTTCCTCCCGGGGCACCACCATGGAACTTGGTATCTCCCCCGTCATCACATCCGGCCTGGTTATCCAACTCTTGGTTGGCAGCAAGCTTTTGGACATCGATACAAGCGTTAAGAGCGACGTCGACCTCATGTGCGCGTCTTCCGCCCAGCCTGTCCAAGCTCACGAAGCAATTCTGTGCACGAAGATATACTGACAGCATTCATAAACGCCGCATCGACTTGTTCAGGCATGGAGCGGAAAAGTTGCTCGGGTTCTTGATCACTGTTGGGCAGGCTATCGCATACGTCGTTTCCGGAATGTACGGCGACATTCGTGAGCTTGGAGTCGGAATTGCCATCCTCATCGTTATTCAGGTGAGCTCTCTTGGGGTGTGTCAGTGTTGCGTGTGTGACAGGGCTAGACGGAGCACTGATTGAGTCGGTGCCGTGGAGCCCCGTACGTGGGCCGGGGACCAAGCGGGGCTATGCACGACTGCGAACAATGTCCGGGCTGGCGTCGTGAGTGCCCAAACGATGCCGCTTTGAGATTATCTGCAATTCAGTTAGATCAGGAAACCGAGGAGCATTCAGCTCGCAAAGCGGGTGCATGGCTGGCTCGATGCGAGCTGGTTATTATCCATGACGCGCGAACGTGCTTGTGGGTCATTCCAGGCGTGTTTGCCAGCACGCACAGGTTGACAGAAGCAGTTGCGATACACAACAGTCAGCAAACTAAAATCGGATGTTGATCATGCTCCAAGACCTCTTGAGTGACGCTGGTAGATCCTGCCTGCTTGCAAGTGTCCCACTGATCGTGCATGGAGCCTGGCTGTGCAGCCCTGTCCCTTGGCAACATCACCGAGTTGGCATCGCCAACTGTGATCATGCTGCGCAATGTGTGAATTCTGTTCCGCCTCTGTTCCACCGGTTGGTGTAATTTGGCCGCTTTGCCGATGTTGAGCTGACCCGTGCAACACATGGTCCCCAATAGCCTCCTTGGCTCACCCAATATCCCTGATATTCGCACTGGAAAATCCCTGGGCTGTCATCACTCTGTGCGATCACGCTTACTGGACCCCATGTCTTGAGTAGCCCTGAGTCAGGTTGCGCCAGTTGCAGCTGGCGGATGCTATGCAAGGTCACAACATGCACTTGAACCAGCACTGGTAACGAAGACTCGACATCTAGAAGGTTGACAAGTCTGTCCAGCTGCCGCATGCCTTGCATGGGACGCGGCGTGCACGACTATGTTGGAGGCGGGAGCCCTTTGTGCAGCAGCGATGTGCTGTTGCAACCATGCACAGACCCAGAATGATATTCTCTTTCTCAGCCTCACTCCGCCTCGCTCATAATTTTGATTGTGGTGGTGTGCAGCTCAGCGTTGCCGGCATCATCGTGCTCTGCCTCGACGAACTCCTGAAGAAGGGCTACGGCATGGGCTCTGCGATCTCCCTCTTCATTGCGACCAACATCTGCGAGAACATCATCTGGAAGGCCTTCTCTCCCTACACCATTCAGAGCGCCCGTGGCACAGAGTTCGAGGGCGCCATCATCGCCCTCTTCCACTTTGTGCTGACCCGGAATGACAAGCTCAAGGCGCTGAAAGACGCGTTCTACCGGAGCAACCTGCCCAACGTCTCGTCGCTCATCGCCACCGTCATGATCTTCATGATCGTCGTCTACTTCCAGGTGAGCCCCCGCACTCTCAACCCGCCACTCGTGTGCAACACTGCTTGGCGGTGGCCATGGCCATGTGAAACACATCGCAGCGGCCTCCTGCTAACACGCACAGTCGTCAGCTCTTCCCTACGTGTGCTCATGCGGTTTCTCATACGCGTTGCTCATGCGGTTGTGTAGCAATCGGCTTTGCCCGTGCTCCAGTTGGAACGCCCGTGCACCCACCTCTTGATGTCCTCGGTGCCAGTGAGGGTCAGCATGGGGCTGCGGAGATGCGGGCAGCGTACTGATCAAGAGCAGCTAGCATGCACTCATGCTAGCACCATGCGGCAGCATGCTGCACACGTGGACACCACTGACCTGGCGGGCTGTTCCACGTACAATGTGCAAGGCCGCTTTGCACTGCAAGCCACTGCTGCCTCGGTCCATGGCACACTCTTTACGATCTGGGCCCTCCTGAGAGACTCTCCAGACACTCCGGGCCCTCCTGTGCAGCAAGGGCCGCCATGCTGCGCTGTTTGCAGCACGTCACATCATGCTGCGGGGTGTGTGCAGGGCTTCCGGGTGGACCTGCCGATCCGCAGCAAGCGCAACCGCGGCCAATCGATCAACTACCCCATCAAGCTCTTCTACACCTCCAACATGCCCATCATCCTGCAGAGCGCCCTTGTCAGCAACCTCTACTTCATCTCGCAGATGCTCTACAAGCGCTTCCCCAACTTCATCCTCGTCCGCCTCCTCGGCCGCTGGCAGGAGTTTGAGTGCGCCCCCCACCCACCCCTGCTGAACCGCGTGCACCTCCCACACCCCGGAAAGGACACCCAACACGCTGGACAGTGCACCGAAATACAGTGACTCCCCGAAGCAAGGAAACACAGTGACTCCCCGTGTGAGGCAGGACCGAAACACAGTGCCTCCCTGACCAGAACCCCTCCGCACGGCGGGCCCCTCGTCATCCGTTACATCCATCTGCTCCACTGCGAATTACACGGCCTGCTCGCGAAGTCTGGACAGCTTGTGCTGCTCCCTGTGCCCTTCCACTGTAGCTGGACGTCCATGCATGTCCATGGACCCTGCGGCTCAAAAGGTGCATGCGATGTGATATGATGCTCAGCCATCCCATGGACATCCACGGATGCCAGTTGCGGACGGTGCTGCCCCCGGGCGCCTCTCACGCGCCGCGCTGTGCAGGATGGGCAACTACATGGCCCCGAGCGGTGGTCTCGTGTTCTACCTGTCGCCGCCGCACTCCCTCGAGGACGTCGCCGCCAACCCGCTGCACGCCATCTTCTACACCGCCTTCATGCTCTCCGCCTGCGCCCTCTTCTCCAAGACCTGGATCGAGGTCTCCGGCTCCTCCGCCAACGACGTCGCCAAACAGCTCAAGGACCAGTCCTACTTCGTGCAGGGCCACCGCGACTCCGTCACCTCCCTCCGCAAGGTGTGCTGCGTGCTGTGTGCTGCGCGTGATGTGTGCTGTGCATCACAACTGCATGCCCTGGCCATGTCACTCCGCTAGCGCTTCGATCGCGGGACTGTGGGCGGCTGCGCTGGTGCAGCCAGCCGCTGCATGCGGCGTTTGCTGTGCAGCTGCATGTGGGGTCTGGTGTGCGGCGCAAACACCGCAGCGTGCGGTCAGACTTGTGGCGCGCCTTGTGCGCAGGGCCGCCCTCCCGGGATCTGTTGCACCACTGGCACCACGGGCACTGTGGCGTGTGCATGCGGCACCATCCTGTGCTGTGCCTGCCTTGCGCTGTGCCACGCGTGCTTGTACACTGGCGCCGCCTCCACAGCGGTTGCCGGGGCCTGCTGGCTCCCCGGAGGAACACCTGATACTGATTCATCAATTGCAGTACCTGTCGACTATGCCAGAGGTGCTTCTCTCTGGGCAGGAGATCCCGGCGACGTGTCACACTCGGTCCTCGTCACACGCATGCCACTCCACAGCCGCTGGTGCATCACGTCCGCAAACGCAGCAGGTCACACTTTTGCACAGCGCACATGGCATGCGGTAGAGCGCACTGTCTGCTGGCGTCACGGGTGGTTCTTGGCATGCTTTGCATGCTGCGCCGCACTCGTTGCAAAGCGAAGCTGAACCGCTGCTCGCATGACAGCCGGCGAGTGCAGGTGCTCAACTCGTACATCCCCACCGCCGCGGCCTTTGGCGGCATGTGCATCGGCGCTCTCACCATCATCGCCGACCTCTTTGGCGCCATCGGCTCCGGCACCGGCATCCTGCTCGCCGTCACCATCGTGTACCAGTACTTTGAGCAGTACGAGAAGGAGCGCGCGCAGGGCGGCGGCCTCTTCTGAGCACCCCCTCCCTGAGCGCCCGTTCTATCGATGGGGGCACTCGGGCAGGCATGCCCGACAGCGGCGGGGCCCCAGGAGGCGGTCGGCTCGCCGGGAACTCCCGGCACAGCCAAATGAATCTCGTGGCGTGGCCGGGTGCGATCCATGCTCGCGGCACCCAGGCGAGTCACTAGTAGCACGAGGCTCTGCGGCGGCGGACATACCGGACAAGGGTCGGACACACTGGCTGCGGGGCATGCTGGCAGCGGCGGCACCTGAAACATGCTGTGGCGGCACCGTCAGTTGCAAGCTGCACCGTCAGAAGGGAAAAAAAAAGGCGTACATGTCTGACGGTGGATGCAGTCACCTGCGCCGGCAGCTTGCGGGAGCGGCAAGCGCGCGCATGGGTAGCCGGTGGCGGATCCGGCTAGCCTGTAGAGGTGCAAGTGCATGTGTGCACTGCAAGGGTGGGCTCAGGTCGGGCACATGTAGGTCGTGGTAGCCCAAGATGACCTGTACTTGCCGCGACGCCCGGCCTGGCTGAAGGGGTGGGACACTATTGAGTGGCGTGGGGTTTGGTGCATAGCCGGTGGACCAGAATGGTGCAACATTGGTTCGGGCTAGTGGTGCAGATGACCAGAACGGGGTGTAGCAACTTCTGCTTGCGCCAGTGAGCCCACGCCTGACAGCTAAAAGCGCATCGGCTTGATATGCACTCAGACCACTGTGCAGACTTGATGTGCACTCAAGACACTGAGCTTGTAACCAGAGTCAGTACTAACCAGGGCGCTACCGCAGGTGGATGTTACTCCTGTGATTCGCTGCTCGGGCTGTGCAGCACTTTTGACTTGTTGAGCAAATGTGGCATTGCCTGAGGCGAGATTCCTGTTGGCATGTGATGACTGCACTGACCTGCGGAGTTGTTCTGTGCTCTATATACCACCACAAAATGGCACGTCTCAACGATTCACCGCCGCAAATGACATGTGCATAATTCACCCTGACATGCTGGGCTCTCAGACTTGTGACATGGACAGGTCTCGGGACAGGCAAGAAAATGGGGACTGATCATGAGCACCAATTTCCGACCTCGAGTGGGAATTCTCCAACGGTTACAGAAGATCCCTTGAACTGCACTTGTGTATCATTTTCTGTTGCCCGGCAAGGTGTTGTGGTGCTGATCTGTGGGGTGCTATCCATACCCTGTGTAGTGCACCAACATCATGTTGCACAGCCACACTGTGCCCGGCGAAAGCAAAAGCAGATCTGAAATCATTCGCAACCAGTCGACAGCGTTGACGTCGTGTTGCTGATCCTGCCTCAGTGCACATGGCATGACAGTGGTGAGCTGGCAACAGCGCTCACCATGCCGCCCCTCCACCTGGTCATGGGCTGCAAGCGTGCGCATGAATTTCCCCACACCCTGTACAGTTTGTCTGTTTGCCTGCTGACTGCTCTGTTGCCTCGGCGCTGCTGGGTCCTAGATCTATCACAGTGTAACACACCCTGTACAGAAGGTCCACGGTTGCAACAGCTGCCTGCCGCGGCAGACCACCGCCACCACACCCCTCCAGCTTGCATTCTCAGCTACCGGTCTTGGCACCCCACGGCCTCGGCTGCAACCTCAAACTCATGTGGATCGCCTCGAAATGACACGCCAGCAACTGTGCACCTCTTTTGAACCAGCTCCAAATGACATCTGTCATATGCATACCAGCTGTGTTGCAAGGGCTCTGAGCCGCCTGCCACCGTGTAGGCTCTCGTCACCGCTTTGATTGTTTCAAACTAATCTACACTGGTCCATCGGTCAAGCACCAGGAACAAGGGGAGGGCCGGTGCGATCACCGTGCATGTCCAAGCTGGACAGTCCAACACCGATCATCGCAACTCCTTCACCAAGGCCCGTGCTCGCTGTTTGGGCATCCACACTACTGGTAAATGCCGTGCCCAAACTTCCGCTGCACCTGGATGTGCACCGCACTGCAACCTTGAAGCTGCTTCCCAGCATCTTTATCTGTCTGCCTGAGTTCTCGTGCCACTGCTGCCAATAAGATGAATGACTTGGGACACTGATGGCAAGTGGCCGTAGTTGTGTGGCACTTGGTGCTACATGTGCACGATATCCATCTGAAGTAGAGCGGCTGATCTCTGCCTTGCGCGTCACGGGCTCCCTTCCACAACAACACATGTACAGCTGTCTGGAGGAAGGCCCTCCTGCCCCGCAGCTGTTGCCGAAGCGTCTGCCGCCATTGCAGTGTTCTGTTGCCAAGAGGCCACCAATGCCTCTTTGTCCACAACCGTATCATGCATGCTCGCTGATTCGCTCTGTTGGCTTGACATAGGAGCACCTGGAGCTGGATGCACACGCCCCCCGGGCTGTAAGAGGTGTGTGCTGAATCGCGCGGTGACTCGTCTGACTGACTGCCAAGCCTTGGACATTCCAATGCAGGTCAAGCAGAAGCTGGTGAGAGAAGTGGCAGCGGAGAGCAGGATAAAGGCAACGTCTGAGTTGAGGCCGCTGTCGGACAGAACTTTGAGGAGGGCAATCGAGAGGCTGCACAGCTCGCAGAGCAGAGCGACCAGTCTGAACGCAAGTGAAACCCGTGGCCTGCAGCGACGGCACGATTGTGAGCTGGCGTCCACACGCGCGTTCAGATTGCAGATATGTGTACTTAACACTCAGGCCATGTCTGGGAGTGTTCGACGCCTGTGTGGCGCAGGCACGGATGCAGGCACAGTCAATGTGCTGGCTACAGCCAACAGGGCGGAAGCGGCCGAGAAGCATAGCATCTATTTGAGGACAGTGTGGCACACAGGAGCATGCAATGGAGCAGTACGCGGCGACAGGTGTTGTGGCATGTTGACACAGATCAAAGCGGATCCGAACTGTGACAGAGTTGTCTCACACAGAGCCCGTGCTTGCTTGCCCCAGTGGCGAGGCGGCGAACTACCTCAGTGGAACGCATGGAGTGGGACAAGCAGGATCAGCCACAACAGGTGGCGCAATTCAAAACCGATGTGGAAACATGGGCAGGAGCAACCAGTGGGCTTCTCGAGGACACACTTCCGGGAGTCTTGGCCATACATCGCGCCTTGGCCGCCTGTGAACACCATGAAAATCGAAGCGGACATCAATGTGAACGCACACACTGCTGTCACCACTGCCATCGATTTGAAGCGACTACATGATGTCTGCTTGCCAAACCAGCTGCAATCAGGACCCTGCAACACAGGAGTGCTTGACCCCATCACGAAGTACTGGGCTAAGGCTGATTGACGAGAGAAAGGACACGCACGATTGACATGCTGCCTGCAGCATGTACAGGATGAGGGCTACACTTGCCTGGTCCCACAGGAGTCGAACAAAGCCCAGATCTGTTGCAGCATCAACAAAGCGCAGCGTTGAGAACGCAGAATTTCTTAAAGGGAGAAACAAGGTGCGGTATGGCTCTGCCGGATGCTCTGCTGTAGTTGCACCAGTAGAGGTGTAGATGTACACGAACAAAACTGCCAGACTTGTGCAAATAGTGTTGACCACTCGATCCTGGAATGGCGTGAAGGAGACTGGCCCAACAAACGACGCAGCAAACAGACCCAGCATAGTCAAGCCGCCAATTCCACTAAACATGTGACCTGCAGCTGTTGCAGCAAATGCAGGCCCACTGCGCCACATCCCTGCCACATGTATGCTAGTCGATACGGCCCACACAAAGGCAGGGATGTGAGCCCTTGCAGTGAACCACGAGAAGCCAGCTAGATAAAATGCTGGAGCCAGTACAGCCGTTGCAAAACCGGAGCTCAAATTGCAAGCACAGATGAAATGTGGCCGGACATGTATCCTTGACCACCCATCTACAGCAGCAGCATTGACTCTGAGCCATGAAAATCTGCATGTCGTGTGGCCGGACTCTCCCCCGTTGATACCGTTGTGAGTCCCAGCCAGCGGGTCGTGTAAGCACGCCATGAGAAGCAGTCACTTGCCCTGAATCATGGCCAAGCACGTAACGTCGCAAACTGCCACAATTGCAGTAGAAATTCTTGACCGGAGAATTGCAGATGAAAGTGTGCCTCCCTGGGAGACGGGACTGAGCACCTGGTAACCGCTGTTTGTTCCGATCAGTTGCGGAGCCAGCGGCAGCGAACCTGGGACGGAACCTTGAACACGACCACATGTACCGATGCATCTGCCATTTGAGCTGTGTCCCTAGATGGTCATCAAAGTGGGAAAGCGTGGAAACGTCTGGCACGCCATTGCCTATGCGTGCCCTGCAGCGGGACGAGTTCAGTCACCGCGCGCTGCTGCGGACTCAGCAAGCAAGTCGACATACGCAGACAGCGCCATCCAAGGTACATGCCCTGCTGTCGCTCCACGTCGATGGACTGTTGACGTTGTGATTCACAGTGCAGCTGCTGCAGCATGGTGCGAACAATCAAGTATTAGCTGCGCGCCCCTAGCCACATGTGGGGAACCCAGAAAGGAATGAGTTGCAATACAGAACCAGCACAGCACCGCCGCAATGTAGATGCCTGCACATGTGCATGCTTTCCAAGCTCAGGCTGCCAGCCCGCTTGGGGCCGAGAGGACGCTCCTGCCGGGCCTGGCTATTCTTGTAAGAATGTATACCGACAACACGCCAGCACTGATGAGTCACCGGTCGTTGGCAGGTGCTCATGGCCCCACCCCGCACGTTGTATGATTCTTTTTTTATTTTCTTTTTCCTTTGGACCAAATGCTCAGGCTGCGACCTACAGCCCCAATCTGCTGATCAGCGACGTCGCCCGGGCCGCCTCCTGCCGTCGCCACACTCCGGCCATGCCCTGGCCGTATCATCCTGCCACCGCGGAGCCTTCAAGTTTAGTGGCCTCGATGCAGGCTGCTCAGAGGCTATGCAGTATTATATATATGGATCCATCATGACATTGTACAGACGACACTAGGCGTGTGGCCATGGACCGGCATGCATGGACAGGGTGCGCAGGCTGCATGGGGGGGGGGGGGGGGGGGGGGCGTTCAAGTTGGGGGTTAACAATTGGCGGGCTAGCTCGCAGCCTATGCGCGATGGCACGTAAGCTCTGGCAGGCCGTCAGTGGGGACCGCCAGGCCCGGCAGAAGCGACATCTCGGCCAGCCTGGCGCGGAGGGGAGCGGCCGCACGTGCCTGGCGCGCGGCACAGCGTCGTGGACAGTTCGCGAATGGCATCGACCATGAACGTGAGCTCGAAGACCGCGCCATGCCTCGCTGCCACTTCTACAATCATGTCAAGGAACCGATATGCCTACGGCCCAACTAGCTCTGCCGTATGTCTCATGCGGGAGGGGAATGAACTTCGCGGCGCCAGTGATGGTGAAGTATTCGATGCGCTGTTTTTCATCCATCAAGTGCAATTTGATACGTGTGAATCGGATACAGAAAGGCGTCTCAATGCAGGTCAGAGCTGTGTGCTGGCGAGGCCTGTCGTGATCCAGGCCAGTGTATACATGGAACTACGGTGCATGCATGGACTGGATTCATAGCATGATCCATGGATATCCAGATTGGCTATGGGGAGTCCATGTACTACTGCTGACTCAGCTGTATTCACGACAACGCCTGCCCCTCTTTTACATGTTGCCTCTTTCGTCATGTCCCCATCAACTGGCAGCCTGCTGAGCTGGCAGGCCACCAGGGGTAAATATAAGGTGTACTGCCAGCGGCCCGCACAAGCTACTCAATGAGTGGTACTCATTGTCATCGTGTGTTACACGGCGTAGATGAAGGCCCCAGCAGCGCCGAGGGAAGAAAGCTACTCATTGTCATCGTGTGCACGAC
This sequence comes from Ulva compressa, assembly GCA_024500015.1. Lineage (NCBI taxonomy): Eukaryota > Viridiplantae > Chlorophyta > Ulvophyceae > Ulvales > Ulvaceae > Ulva > Ulva compressa. The sequence goes on from JALKAD010000184.1 coordinate 20,473, forward strand.
CGTTGGCCAAGCGTCACACATGTCCGGGGAGTGCATGCATGCACACATCCAGCCAGTGTACGGTTGTCGTGTTTTTGTGCGCCGACGGTCGTCCACAGTCCGTTCCAAACGATACGAACGAACCTCCCTGCACCTGGGCGAGCACCAGACTGTCCACCAGACATCTGCATCCTCACATCTGCCTGCCCGTCCTTGCTGGCGCTGTCAGTGGCCGCTGATGGCTCCCATACTGGGAGTCTCATTGGAGCGCTCAAGCTGAAATGTGTCAAGTCACTACAGTAGACTCACGTCTAGGAGCAGCTGATGTCAGTCTTGTCAAACAATTGGTTGTCGTTGGGATGTTCTGTTGCCAAGGTATCGCTATCCACGTGCCAGAGTATCTTTGTCTCGGACGCCGTCATTCACACACGAGGTGGTGCCACCTTCTTCTGGTGGGGCAGGTCCACTTGGGGAAGGTTGCACGCGCCTCCAACTTGGCAGCAAACACACGTGCCCGCTGATGCGGCCTGTGGCACGCTGGACTGACTTCAAGACATTGGAAATCCCGATGCATGTCACGCAAAAGCTGATGAGGGAGGTGCCGGCTGACACCAGAATGAAAGCAACATCTGAGCCGGGGCCTCTATCTGACAGGGCGTTCAAGAGGGCAATGCAGAGGCCGCACAGCTCGCTCAATAAAGCGACCACTCTGAAGGCAAGAGAGAGGCGTGGCCTGCAGCAGCAGTGCAGTGGCTGATATTGTGTGGCGCACACTGTGCGATGAGACCACGTGATTCAGGGGTTGCCGCTGGGGCATGCAAGAGCTTGTCCATGCGGCACTCTGGACAGCAATCAGCGGCAGTGGGAACGAGCGGACATTCGCCTCAAAGCTACAAGTCAAACGGAGAGACCAAATGTCCGCCTGTCTCTCACAGACAGCATGGGGCATGCGATGGACTGTGGCATTGCCACTGCGGCACAGAGGGGCACAGCTGCCACGTCGGACTCGGATGTTCTCTGAAAACATCTGAAAACAACAAACTCATCTGAGTCCCGGGGACTCATCTGGTGCGGAGGTGCACGCCCACTCGACAAGGATGCACATATGCATGGGACTGAATGCACTCTTCAAAGAAGTTCACAGTACTCTTTGGCAGCGCTTCCTAGCCGCAAGACGCCGCATGGCATCAAGGTGACCACACACTTTGGCAGCTCGGTGTGCCAAAGTGCCGCGGTTCTTTTGCGTGTTCCGTGTTGCCTGGTCTGTTGCCTCGGCGCTGCGGAGTCCTAGATCTATCACTGTGTAACACACTTTGGCAGCTCGTGAACAATTGAGAGGCAGCACTGGAAGCCACACACCGCCGGGCGTCTTGGCCATACATCATGCCTTGGCCACCTACGAGCACAATCGCGAAGGACGAGGCGATCTGAATGAGTGCACACATCCCTGCCGCAACTGCCATCACTCTGAAGCGATGGCACGATGTCTGCCTTCCAAACCAGATGCAAATGGGACCCTGCAACACAGGCATCGTGTAGCGTTGTCAGCACCCAGCGGTCCCAGGCGTGTGTCCATGGTGTTAGCGTACGAAGCATGTTGGCCATGGCATAACATGGACAGTTGATCAATGCAGGTGCGTAGCCTCAGGCTCACCTTGTCCCACAGGAGACGGACTAAGCCCAAGTCTGTGTAAGCATCAAGAGAACGAAGCGTTGAGAATGCTGAATTTGTGAGGGGGGCGAGAATGGTCGGATAAGGCTCTGCTGGATGTTCTGCTGCAGTGCCCCCAGTGGAGGTGTAGATGTATACCAGCAACAACCCCACGCCTGTGCAGATGGTGTTGACCAATCGGTTCTGGAATGGTGTAAAGGAAATTGGCCCAACAAAGGACGCAGTCAGCAAGTAAACCATGCTGAAGACTCCAATAGCGTTACAGGCCTTTGCTGACTTTGTCAAAGCAAATCCAGGCCCAATGTAACCCATCCCAATCACGTGCAAGCTGGTTGTGAACGCCCACACCAGTGCAGGGATGTGGGCCCTTGCCATAAACCAGGGAAACCCAGCCAGTGCCACTGCTGGAAACCACACAGCCGTTGCAAGACCGGACCCCATGTTCCAAGCCCAGATGACATGTGGTTGGACATGTATTCTGGACCATGCGTCCACCGTGCTCTCACGCATGCCCAGCCTCAGACAGGCCCATGCGGAATTGTCGCATGGTGATCTCATTTCATCAATACCAAGGGCCACGGACTCTTGAAGGTCTGACGGCATGTGAAGCAGACAACTACCCTGCACGTTGGCCACGCTCTTCCGACGTCCCACACTGTCGTGTTGTGAGAGCTACCTCATGACAACGAATGTTAGCGTGCGGATGCCTATATTGCAGTGAGATGTGACTGTGTACCTTGCTTCACAGCCAAAGTAATTCCCACGATCGCAGAGCCATCGGGAGTCAACCACGCCGGGGCCTCTGCTTGGACATGACGAGATCAACCGGTGCGCATCCTTCCAGTTAGATTTCAAAGAATGCGACCACAAATGAAATCCCGCTGATCTACTGTGGCGTGTAAGTGACGCCAATGCGGCAGTTCTTCCATCTAGAACGAGCCAGAGCTACCAGTAGCCGTATGTGCGACACTGATCATGACCGCACGCTGAAGCAGTGTCCATAAGCAAGCAGGTCGACAACAGAGAATGCGCATTTTGTTTGATGTATTAACATCTTCAAGAGGCAGGAATCTGGCGGCACGCGCTCCATTGAATCCAGTGCGCTGCAGCGGCTGGCGCGGTTATATCGCCTGTAGCCACCTGCTGAAAACGTACGCGTTAACTTCCACTTCCACACCCAATACGGAGTTCACGCCATAACTGGACGGAAATCGGCCACAGCATCCTTGCAAGCAGGGCCGGGAGAGGGGACACCACGCGCAACCGGAGCGCCAGGAACGCAGGCATACGATATCCGCGGCCGGGCTAGCTGAGCACACCAGTTGCCAAGCCTGCAAGCAGGACCAACAAGGCAGGGACAGCACCCCCAGCGCCGCCACTACAGAGGCGCCTACGTCGGATACTCGCACAGCCGCACCAGCAACGAACGCCGCCACCATGCATGCCAGTGCGCACACACAGGGAGCGGCCGGCCTCCGTCGACGGAGGGGTCCGGCCGGCCGCCGTCCGTCCGGCGCTGCAGAGCAGCGGACATGTCGACATGTCAACGTTGATTATGGCCAAGCCATCAGCTCCGATGAAGGCCTGTCCTGCAACCAGCACTGCTGTGTATACATGTCGCAACCGTGACGTTGACAGGACGGATTCAGAATGCGTTACATCCCAGCCTCGTGGATACTATAGTAGCACCATTTGATGCAGCCCACACCAAGGCGCCGATGCATACGGGCCTTCGTCGCAAACCCGGCGATGCCAACAGGAACAAGCAGAGCCCATGCACACGTGCTGCTCGATTTCGTAGTGCACACAACTGATACAGTGCGGCGAAGGGAGAGCAGGAGAATTGCGCTTCGAAGCGCAACCAATACAGCGCCATTGGCGCCATGACATCATGAGTGATCGCTATATTGGCACCAAGTTCATTCGCATTCGCTGTATTGGCGCCAAGTTCATTCACCTAGAGTGTGAGGCATCATGAGCGTGAGACATCATGATCATCCAGCAGAGTTGGCCTAGCAACTGCATGGAGGTATAATGGTCGCTACACGCGAAGAAGTGGCAGTGCACGTGGCAGCGGGGCATGTGCCATAAGACTGCCTGCCATAATTCTCTGTTAAGGCCTACCCCCCGGGTTCTCGAGCTCATCACAACACTTGCAAAATGCGCAGTGCACAGTCTTTCCATCGGCCCCGGACAATGCAAGAAGATAGATCAATACTCGATCTTTACATATGTGCCGGCGGTTGTACTAGACGGCGTCGAAATGTCCATCCCGGGGCGCAAATGTGCAATGTGTTTTTGCCAGCAGTTGCTTTGATCATGTCCCACGGCGCCGATACATCAACAATCCGCTGCGATTAGAGCGAAAAACATCAATCATATTACCTATTATCCGCTTGTGCTGCGCAGAAAGTCTGGCCCGGGCCCACGAATGCATCTGCTGTGTTTGTCGCAGCTCTGGCGTGAAAGGAACGTGCAACGAACCTGCAGCGCGAATAGTTTTAAGCAGCGCGCGCCATGGTCAGGCTCGTTAAGTATCAATTTCGAGTATTGATAAGTCTGTTTATCAAGTTTCAGACATTTTAGATGCGTACGCGCGGTGAAATTAGGAAGTATACGGGCGCGCCATCATGGCTACAAGGAACCCGGGGGGTAGCCTTAAGTACTACGAAATGGGCACGTGGCCATTACATTAATACACCATCGCCACGTAATCGGTGCTGCTGGGCATGGCGCATTCTCCAAGCCCGTGTTGAGCGCCATCTGTCGACGCGCTTGCACGCGCAGCCGCCCCTCAGCTGGGGGGGAGCGCCCTCGAGCTCCTGCCGGGCCTGGCGGTCAACACTGGCGGCCTGCCAGCGCGTTAGCGTGTCATCGGGCGTCGACCGCCGCCCATTGCCTATATATATCTCCCTTGCGCTCTGGCAAGTCATGCAGCCTGCGTGGGGGTGCGAGCAGGGAGCTAGCTAGCTATAGGCAGGAAGCTGGGCAAGCAGCTGAGCAAGTAGCAGTATGCAAGTATCCATCAGATCCATCAGCGACAATGCACCACTGAATCCCCCCCCCCGCCCCCCCCCCCCCCCCCCCGCGCCCCCAGCGCCAAGCAGACACCATCTCCACGACTCCTCCTCAACCCATACCTCACACGCCGCGGCCGCACCACACACCACGCACCACCGGCCACCAGCACACAGCCACAAAACTTGCATTCCATTGATCAGAGGATATCCCCGACATCCCCATACGAGCCCGGGGTCGCGCGCATCCCTCGAGGAGCTCCCCCCAGACACGACCACGACCTAAGTGGACACTGGACGCGAGGTAATTGTTTTGATGCTGTGCCGCCGAAGGCGAAGCTCCGGACGCTGGACAAACGTATTTTTGGGCCGAATGAAGCACGGTCCGGACGGGACGTCGGCGGAGGTTTGTAATTATGCCGGTATGCCCCTTTGCGAACTTCTTGAACTTACGCTTGGGCCCAGCTGGGATGACGGACGGTCAACGCGACTCAACGCGGCTACGACTTGGCCGTGCACGCCCCAACACAGCAATTCATCTAACACACCGACCCGAGGTCATATTGAGCCAGGAAAAAGTACGACCAAAAAGATTTCACTTGATCTATTGCATCAGATAGTTTCCAGCGCATTCTGGAGTTGAGCCTCTCAGAAGTCCACAGACTTGCCAGAAACGTGGCCAAACGCACCCCACCGCGAATGTCAGTCATGCCAGTCGACTGAGGCCTGGACGCATACACGGTGGAAGGGCGAGTCTGACCTCTGCCGCCGCACGCGCGCGCGGCGTGCGTACGTATACGCGTGCACGAAACTGGACAGTATTACAACTGGACATGTTGCGCGCGCCCGATGCTATATATAGCATGCCCGCCCCTAGGCCTTACGCGGTGTGGAATCCACAATGCGAGGCCTCGCCGCGTCCATTGCAATTGCATGCTAGCGCGCTATAGCGCCCTATAGAGCTACCTCTAGCAAGCTTGCAACCCATGTTGGGTATCAGCTGCATGCGGTTGACTGTGCGGTGTCACGGAGCTCTCGAGCCCGTGAGAAAAGTTCAAGTTGACGACGCGACGGTGTTTACACTGCACGTCTCTGTAATACTGTTGCAGATGTGCACATGCAGTTATCTCATAACGTTATGACCTCTCTTATATAACCTTTCTAGATACACTGGATGCTGCTGGTTACAGAACTAACACATGTACAGGCTCCCGTGACTAGTTTCGGCCGGTACCAAGGGCCTCATCAGACGGATCAGACACTAGTGTACAGTGTCTGGCAGGCATTCGAGTTTCATCCATAGCCATGCATGGATATAGCTTCTAGGTCACGCGTACGCGCGCGTATTCTTGCGGCGGTGCGCATGCGTGTCGATTGTTATGTTGGACGGGCCATGCGCGAGCTACACACAGTCATATACACTGTACATATTCCACATGCCAGTTGTTAAAGGAGTCTGTAAAGTTCATGATCGTAAAAAACCCAGTACTGCAGTAGCGTTTCGTGCGACTCTGGGACTCCTTTCAAGGTCGCACACAGTCAAGGATTGCACTTGAGTACTGGGACGAAATTTACCGGAGGATCACTGCGCAGGCCAGGCGGTGCCAGTCTGCAGCGCTAGCTGGCATGTTGTGTTTCTTGAACTGCAATTGCAAGGTTTCGCTTTGGCAACTGCAGCTGCTTTGGCTCAGTTTGAGCACAATTGCAATAGCAGAGGTCGCAAATGCACGACAGCTCCACGATGCATATGGCAGATGGCAGCCGACCAGAACAGCAACGTCGACCTCGCGATCGCTGGCGCTGCGATCATTCGAATCCGACGCCGCGGCCGACTCGACCGACGCTGAGTCAGCGCCGCAGCGGACCATCATGCAGTGCTTGGGCACGGAAGCGCTTACGCGCGCTTGCCACTTCGAGAATGTGTACTACGCCATCAGCAGCAAGCGATTCGTGTACTTCGGGCCAGACGGCTCGGCGTCGGAGCTTTTCGGGAAGGGCAAGCCTGGCGAGCCGTGGCTGAGGCTGATTCGGTGCGCATGCATGCTCGCACATCAGGCCGCCCCAGCGCTGGCCAGCTGCAACTCCGATTACCAGTGCAGTTCGCGGGCGCGGCGACACAGTAGCGGGCCGCAGACTTGGGCATGCCCCAAGTGTCTGCACAACATTGTCTATCCAGAGCAATATTAATCGCAGCCGGCGCCGTCGGGACCATTGAGCAGGCGCTACAATGGCACGTCTACGCTGAAGACGTCTCGAGAGTGAGCTCAATGCCTGTGATATGGAGATGTGTTCAATTGGAGGCAGTGCACGTGGTCTCATGCTTGCCCGCCGACGAGCTCAAGGTGTATATGCATGTACCGACTGCAGCTGGTACTGCAGCGCTGCGGCGTTGACACTGAGCTAGCTGCACGCTGACCATGGAGTCCTGCTGGTGTCGGCCGCGTCCTCTCTGCATATACTCAAGCTTGCGCACGCATGCAGCGGTGATCATAGTGAGGGAGAGTACTAGTGATATCTAGCAGCTGACTGCTGCTGACTGTTATTGCTGCTGCAGCTACTAGTGTAAATATACACTCAGGCTGACAGGATGTCCACTGAGAGTTGACTGCTCTCACACTTGGGAGGACTACCAACTGGCAGTATGTGAGCTAGTCATGATCGGAGCTAGCTAGTTGAACTGCACAGTGAACAAGATGTGTGGCACCCATTCCATATGCATTCTAGGTGTCTCCAGCTGTCCACAGTGCTTGTTCACTGTGTAACACAGTGATAGATCCAGGACCCAGCAGCGCCGAGGCAACAGACCAGGCAACACGCAAACAGACATGTCATCACTGTGTAACACATCATGTCATCATGATGTACAGTGTACATTTGTGGCCACTGGCACACATCTATGACTCGGAACAAATATACCACTGGGAACAAATATACCGTAGTCCTATAGCTAGTCCTAGTCATGTTTTACTGGAGCGCTGGTCAAACTAAATTCTCATGCAGCACCTCACCACACACAAAAATGTTCACGATATCGAAACGTCACGGTTGGCGGTCCTAAGCAGCTGCAGCAAATCACCTGCAATGCAGGCCACTGCACTCCCTTGCCTGCACAGGCTTCTAGAAAGTGAGCGCTTGCATCTGCAGTGGGGTGAATGGAGTGTGGAAGGGGTCGGAGCTGGAGAAGCAGTTCCACATGGACTGGCGGGGCGGGGAGCCGCTGCCGCCGGCACGCCAGGTGGTCACGTACCGGCAGCCGCTACACCTGCGCGGCGCGATGAACACCCGCAGCATCGGCCACCTGCTGCGCGACAACCTCATGGGGCTGGTGGACCTACCCGTGCGCTTTGGCCGTGACCCGGTCGACTTTGACTGGGTGCGCTCCGGGTATGTGTTACACGGTGATAGATCTAGGACCCAGCAGCGCCGAGGCAACAGACCAGGCAACACGCAAAAAGGCAGACAGCCCATCGCAAGTACCAAGGCTACTCTCCGCACGAGTAATGCCAGAACGATTTGTTTGGTGTGGGCAGTTGCCGTGCTCGTACATACACCGGCAATATTAATGCCAGCACTACTAGTATACTACGTTGTGCCACTGAAAGTATGATACTGCGCGCCGGACCTGTGGCGTTTGCATGCTTGTGATATGATCGATCAACCTGACATATCTACGTCAAGCCTTGCCAAGCCGCACATGTACGAACAATGCATGTGCTTTGGTCGCCGCCACAGAGCTCCGGAGCGTCATCTGTTGCAATTGGGCCCCAGGCCCAAGTTGGCACGTGCAAGCACATCCACTCATGGAGCGGCATTCGGAAAGTTTTCAGAGCCTTTCTTTGTGTGACCGTGCTGCAGTGCATGCTGCCGGAGATGGCATGCAGGATCACATGGCGGTGGTGCCGCAGGTGAGGTGGGAGAGCGAAGTCACACGCTCCAAGTGGCGCAAGGAGCACAACACGGCGAAGCACTACCGCGGCCTCCTCAACAACCGGCCCTCCGTCACGTGGCAGGAGGTGCTCGACGCAGCCCTCGCCGGCGCGCGGCGCGGTGCGCGTTTTGTTTCTGTCATATACTAGTACTCTCACCCGAGTCCCCCCCAGACCTTGAGCCGGGCGCTGCCCTGGGCCGTGAGCTGCTAGTATGGTAAACATGTAATGCTGTACAATGCACCCATATATGTGTACTATTGCTGCATTACGGCTGAAGCTTTGTGCAAACCAGCTGGTCAAAAGCGCCGAGTACACAACTCAGCTAGGATGTGTGATGACATGATCTTCAAAGAGAAATCAACTTGTGGTGGATGGCACGTTTGGATCTGATTCCTGCGCGTAGATTCCACCTTGCTCAGTGCCGTGCTCACGCTGCGCTGGGTTGACGTGCTGTGCGTTTGAACCGCCGGTGGTGTTCCTTGCAATTGTGAGTGCGCTTCATGCCGATGTGTTACAATGTGAACGTAACTTACACTGTGATAGATCTGGGACTCAGCAGCGCCGAGGCAACAGAGCAGGCACGCCGATGTGTTGGGTGGCAGTGTTGCTTGTG
>JALKAD010000184.1:29782-58894 GCA_024500015.1 Ulva compressa
TGTACCACTGGCACCCCATGCATGTACATGTACATGTACATGTGGCTGAAAATTTTAAATGAATCTGAATGCAAAGGCGTGCCAGTGTCAAGTGTAGAGCGTAACTTGAAAGTACAAGGTAGCAGTTCATGCGGTTCAGGCGTGAAGTACATCCAGTTCTCAGAGATCATCGCGGGCATGGGCCCCGTGGATATTACAACCCACGTTGGCAGGATGAAGATCAAGCCCGACGACCGCACCTTCTCCGTGTGGGCGCACATGTGTGCGCCGTTCCCCTTTGCGGCCATGCGGGACGTCGCCTACCGCCTGCACGGCCTGCAGGTGTGTACATGCATGGCCTACCTGCGCATCGGCAGCCGCAGAAAAGTAACTACCAAAACCTGCCAGTCTCGGTGGCCATGGTTGGCTCTGCTTGCGACAGCTGCCAGTGCGCGCAGCTCTATCCGCGAGACATCGGTGTAACTTGCACTAGAAATTGTTTAGAGTTGGTTTCGGGACACTCCGTGCGGCAGCAGTGCCTCTGCTTGCTGCGCTGCCTGCTTGTCTGGTTTGCGAAGAGTCAGAACGTGTCCAACGTCGCAACATCTGTACTGTGCTTCGGAAATGTTTGCGTGCAGCCTGAGCCTCGCCAGGTTCTACACTTTGGTGATACTGTGGCACGCTGTGGCACGCTGTGTGTTGATCATGATGGATGGCACAGGCATTGCCACTGGTAAGTGAGGGTGGCTCCTCAAACACATGCGTGGTGCACTTGACACGGCAGCTTCGGCGATGTAGGTGGCGTCAGCCCCTGATCTAGAGCCATTTGTACTGTTCCTGGACGGCCAGCCAAAGGAGAAGCGGCACCTCACGAATGCGGACGCCATAATCCCAAGCCTCAAGAAACAGTTCCCAGGTGCGCATTGCACAAATACAAACACTTGTAGCCACACGACGTCACCATGTGTTGACGCAGAATATGCGGCATGTGGTGAGTGGATGCTGTGTTTTTGGGCGAGTAGCCTGATTCAATTCAAGTTGATGTGTATTATTAGCGCAATGGCGTAACCGTTTCCAGCTGGCGGCTGGCGCAGTGTGACAGTGTGACAGGGTGGGGGACAGGGGGTGGGGCTGCCATTATACACTTGCGGGTGCATGCATGCAGGGGCACGTACTTGCCATCGTCAGTCTAACAACTGTTCTGGCCATTGAAACACCTGGCAGCATACTACGTTGTACAACACTAAGCATGCACTGTGAGCATGCACTGCATGAGCCGAGCCTGACGATTGACGCACAACGGACACCACATGTGTCGGGTGGCTGTCGCCGATGCCCGTTTGGGTCAGGCGTGATGCGATGTTTCTTCCTCTTCTTTGTTTCATTCTTCGTCACATGCATGCATCATACGCAGGGGTGCGTATGGAGCATGTCCAGATCTCGAAACACCCTCTCCAGAAGCAGCTAGAGCTGCTGTCCCAAGCGACGGTGGCAATCTCCAACATCGGCAGCAGAAGCTTCCGCCTGATCTACCTGCCCAACGGCGCCACCACCATCCTCGTCGGCCCCCCCGAGTGCGGCCCCCTCTCACGCACCCCGCCTCGCCAAGCTGGGCCACTCCCCCCGCGCCCCGACTCCCGGTTCAAGTTGCAGGTTGCGTACTACATGTAGCTACAGTTTATGTACAGTTATCACCCTCGCACCACAGGTCTTGCTTTCGGCCTGTGCACATTCCGGACCTAATGGGCCTCAATTGAGAGCAATCAAATCCATCATGAGCAACCACGATGCACGGATGCATGTATCTAACGGATGCATGTATCTAACGTTGACTGCCACTGCAGCCCCTGCAGCCGCTATCCAGCTGGGGTTACTGCTTTCATACTTGCAGTCTGTACACGTCGCGTGACGGTTGCACCCATGTGCCAGTGCGGCTGCACATGTTGTGGCTGCCCTCCGAGGACGTCATCCTCGGACTGGCAGCATCATTATAGTGTGGGGGGCTCATGCATGCTATCAGTGCAGGTATGAATTCAAGGTATCACCCAAGAAAAAGGGCGGCCCAGTCACGAAGGAGAAGGTGCCGATGCCGTTCCAGGAGATTGACTCCTGCTGGGGCTACATCGGGTACGTGAACATGCTGCAGTACCACGTGACGCGGGAGGAGGAGGTGCACCGGTTCACGCCATGGAAGTCTTGGAAGAACGCGAGAGACACGGACATCGTGCTGGACGAGGGAAAGGTGGCGGCCCTGCTGCGGACTGCGCTGCACCGGACGCGCAACAGCCTCTCGTATAATGGCGCCGGAACGCTCGCCGCGGTGTGAATTGCGCGACGTGCTAGCCCCGGGAATTGATGGACATCCGGACCGTTCGTGTGACAGGCCTAGGGCTCCTGCGCCTGATCTGTCTGTCAGCTCATAATGTAAATGTTAATGTAGATTGAATCATATTTACACTGTATGGCATGCAAGGAGCCGTTTCTCTTCGATGCAAAGCTGCTGCATGCGCATGAGAGAGCGTGCCGCCTCGTGCAAGTTCACTGCCAGTGAGAGACTTGGTAGATCAACGAGTGAGTGACATGCGATTGGCTTGGTCACTGGCATAGATACCCATAACCTGCCGGCCACCGTGACGTGCACAGACAACTCTGATGGAATGTGGCAGGGATGCCGTGCCAGAGGGGCATGCGCACAGAGCCGTAAAGATGCGGGTGAAGTGTCAAGTGTAAGTGTACAGGAGTGAGAACCGTTACAGGGTTATTCTCCACAAAGTCGCCGAGCAGAATGGGCTGCAAGACACAGAATAGATCGAAGTGCGCCTGGATGTGCACACGGTACCGTGTACACAATTGACACAATCATGCATATGAAGCGTGCTGGGCGCAAATGGCCAACTGGCACAGCGCCAGCTCCGTCTGTACTACTATAGTATGCCATGCTCTGTCTGTATGCCTGTTGACTGCTCTGTTGCCTCGGCGCTGCTGGGTCCTAGATCTATCACAGTGTAACACATTCCACCTCGAAATTATAACCTCAAGTCTGCCTAGCTTTCCTTGTCAACGGCTGCTGATGGCAAGTGGCTACGATTTGATGTCTCGACCAGCTGCAGTACTGAGGCAGAATCTACAGCTAGAGCTCTCGAGTGGCTGGCGTCAGCCTCAGGCTTGAACATCACGAACTCATCTTCACAGGTACCAGTTGCAAGGTGACCGGCTGGCCGTCTAGTGACTGCCCTGCCGCTTGCCCGCCCGATTGGTTCTGGCCCGCCAGATGAGCTCGCCCATACTATGGCTACCGCATGCCATCTTTGCTAGCCAATATTAATGCGCTTATTTGAGTCACCTACAGGTATACACAGCTCTTCCCTTGTTCTCTAGAGAACTTCTCTTTGAAACCTGGTCGACTCCGGAGTCCAACAGATCTGCCCTGCACCAGGCCTAGTACGTGTTGTTCAGCACATGCACTACTAGTACGTGTTGTTTAGCACATGGCTAGCTCTTCAACTTATTGTCGATCTCTGCCTTCACGGCATCACTGCCTCTCGCCGCTCCCCCTCGAGCTCCCCCGCCCTCCGCCGTGTCACTGGCAACATCCCGAAACCCCACCTCCCCACCTCCCCGCCTCGGCGCGGTCAGTCACTCTGACTCGGAGTGCCTGAAGCCGCCCGTGCAGCCCCACATGGGCATCGGTCTCAGATGGGTCTCCCTCAGCAGGCTGTGCTGCAGCTACAGAGCGCGATGTACACGTGCTGCACGTGCTGCACTACTAGTAGTTCTGTGGCACGGAGGTGCCTGCTTGTAACTGCTAGCGCTAGCGCTAGCGCCGGGATTTTGGTGGTCGGGCCCGATATATCGGGATTTATTTTCTTGGTCGGGAATTTTTGACCTGTCAAGTGGGGGCTGTAGTGAAATGGGCAAAGCAGTGTGAATGTTGGCACAAGTGCCAGATTTTGATCACTGCTGATGTCAGGAAGAACAAAATTCAAGTCAAATCAGTAAAAAAAGATGATTTCAGAGCAGCACATCGCGCTCAGCTTCATCAACAGTGATAGTCATGAATGCTCGCTGGGAGCTTGTGGAGCAGTCCGCAGCACCCAAACCACTTTCATCTCCAACTGCCACACACATGATCATCGCTATTACCGCAACCAGCGACCGCTACGACTCAAGCATACATCATGCGGAACGTTGTGGTAAGGTCTGGGCTCGCGTGAGCGAGTGCTGGACAGATGTGCCCTGCAATTGAACTCGTCGGCACGAGCTGCAGCTCCGCTCCGTGACCATATGCATCCGCAATACCGGCAACTGCTTTGTATGACGTCTGCATCAATAATTAGTAGTGGTATAATGTGCCTCCGAATGAAGTACTGCGACACGATGCTTAGCGCCTTGTCGCACGTACGCCCGCATGTCAGAGCAGGCCTGTGCCGGCGGTAGCTCTCGGTCACAAGGTCAAGTACACGTTGCAGCTGCTGGAGCATCCTTCAGGTCGAATTTTAAAAATTGAAAACGTGCCCGCATCCTGACTCACGATTTCTGATCATATGCCACCCTCAAAAGGCGCAACGGGTGCGTATTGGGCTCTCAGCCTAGCTGGTCGGGGGAAATGTCGGGATTTTGGTGGTCGGGCCCGATAAATCGGGATATTTGTCTGGTCGGGCCCGACACCCCATCCCAGGCTGCCACTACTTAACTAGTAGTTTCATCCAGTACGCGCACGGGCGCCGCAGTCTGGCAGCAGCAGGCATGTATGCAAGCTCATTACTCGGAAGGTTCATTGTGGTACACAGTGATAGATCTAGGACCCAGCAGCGCCGAGGCAACATACCACCTCAAGCACCAAGGCCACTCTCCCACCGGCAGGCGCCGACTCGACACTAGCAGGCTACACGGGCGCGCAGCCACCTCCGAGGCGACCTTCGGCCACCTCCGAGGCCGCGAGGCACCGGTCCCAGGGGCCGCAGCCACGGCCAGCCTGGCGGTACGAGCGGTGTCTGGAGGGGGCAGAGAGAAATGGCGCGAGGTGCGCGGGAGTAGGGAAGAGGAGGGAGGAGGGAGGGACCGGGGGAGGGGTGGGGCGGGGGGGGGGTGGGGGGGGGAGCCGGCAGGGCGTAATTGTCTTAAGTATGTATATATGCTGCACGGAGTCTCATAGGTCGAAAGCTGTGCCAATGGCGACCTGCCAGTCGGACTCATGATCATCTAGTGTACTGTCAAAGAGGTAAAAGCTCAAGGTACACGTGCACTGGATGTTGCTGGTTACAGAACCAACACAGGCTACCGTGACCACCTGCATGCATGCGTGTCTGTCCTGGCAGAGCGCCATTCGATCGTACGTGATTACTGTAGCTATTGTAATCCAGAGCTTCACGCGAGCGCTGCCGCAGTAATCCACGCGGCGTGACCAGAGTTCAGATAGCCACCATGATGCATCAAAAGGTGAGAGGCCGTCCCGCACGCACCACCGCGGCCGCGGCCGTGCACCGTGCACGGCCGTGGGCAACTCCGAGTGCTCAGCTGCAGTCGACGTCCTGCCAGGCTGGATGCCTATACTTTGACATTGAACATGCGACCGCCATGTCATATCCCGAATTTTCAATTTTGTATCATGATATCGATGTTGGCAGATCTGCCTGGTATACTATGATAGAATGCTCAATTGTCTGATGCGGAAGGTTAAGAGTCGCGACGTAGTCCTCCATGGCCAGCCGCGGTGGAAGCTGAGTGCGAGTTTGACGTCTGCCAAAACTGGAACTAGACGAAGTTTCTCAACGCGCAATGCTTAGCTCTCGCCGCGTGCGAGTGTAGAATTAGCGTGTGAGGCCTCGACGCGCGTCGAATGCAGCTGCGTTGGATGCGCAGCTGAATTCTAGGATTCTAGCTACGTATAAAAACGTACCGTAGTAATTGCAACCCTTCGGCGACGTCCCGTCCGTGGAGGCCTTCATTCGTCGGACAAAAGGCTGTTGTCCGACGTCCAGACACACTCATTCGCCGAAAGAGTGCCAAAAACGTGAACGTTTGTCCGGCGTCCGGGCCGTGTGATTCGCCGGAACCCTTAACGAAAAGAATTTTCTTGTCCGCTCCGCGGACACCATTCGTCGAAGGGTTGCAATTACTACGGTATACGTTTTACAAGGAGAGCAGCGCAGGAGCCCAGCTGCGCACGTGCAGCAGCGAGGGCAACAAGACGCGCATGCGCATGCAAGCAAGCAACCGAACCCCAGCAAGCGGCCTGCAGCAAGCAGCAACATGCAAAAACCCATCAACCGCGATGTACTAATACGTATATCGCCTCAATTGCAACCGTTGCAATGCAACCGACCGCACACCAACGTTGACGCACACCACCACAGCCACACTGACAGCCATACTCATCCAGACCATGGCCACATGTCGTCCACATGTACACCCAGCCCCGCTCACGGCCACTGGTGGCGCCACCACCGCACACAGCCCCACCCGAGAACTCGCCCGGTGATGTCTGGAACTCGGCTGCCGCTGTGGTGCTGCCAGTCCCAGCATCCTGCAAGCGATCCAGAGGAGAGCATCCCGCAAGCGAGCCCGGGGGCACGCGCGCGCCCCCCGGCCATGGCGCAGGGAGCACTAGCTATATATAGTACTGTCCGGATCCCCTGGACGGCGGCCCAGCGGATGCAGGAGGACGAGGGCAACCCTGGTGCCAAGACCACGCCGCCGGCGCCACGGGAACTATAGAATTCTACAGTTTTAGATAGTTATCGGTGTACATCTGACAAGCCCGCACCTCCTAAGAGGTTCCTGAGCACATCTAGAGCAACGCATATGTGTAGTTGTGTAGTTGCTTTGCTGGCAGATAACATCATCAGGCGGAATGCATGCCTGCCACAGCACCTGTGGAGAGCCTGAGGGACAAACCCATTGGATCCAAAGCTTCGAATTCACAGTGTTCTGAGTCCCATTGTCAACTCTCTAGATCAGATTCTACGTGGCGCCTCAGGCTGAGATACAGCCACAAATGTGTGTAGCCTGAGATACAGCCACAAATGTGTGTAGCCTGAGATACAGCCACAAATGTGTGTAGCTAGCAGACAACATGTGCACTGCGTTAGAAGCACAGCATTACTGGGCGCGCGGGGCAGAGGGCATAGGAGGCCCGCGCGCGTTGTACATACAAATGCGATGCATGCATGAGATTTCAGGCCTAGGGCATGCCGACTTCAGGGCATGCCAACCGTGCAACTCCGCTATGAAGGGAGAAAGCGGAAGGCGATGGCTCAGCATTGTGCTGCAGCTGCAGGTGGATTGAATCACTCAGCTATCACAGTCACAGGCTGGAGGCTGGCAACTGTTGGGGTGCACTAGTTGTGGTGCACTAGTAGCTGCTGCCAGTGGCAACCCATGTACGAGCAGGCTCAGGAACTTGAACTTGAAGCGTCAAAAGATTGATCCTGCGGCTGAAATAGTTTTTCACAGCTGCAGGGCTGCCAAGCATGATATGCCCCATGTGAGTGTACCTCGAGCTCGTGACCGACTGCACTGCATTGGATCTGGACTTTTCTCAGTCACGGTGCCATGGTGCCATGCATGTTCGGTACTACTATAGTATGCCATGCAGTGCATGAAGTTTTTGCTGCTGAGTATGAACATCAAGCACCATGCAACCTACGCCTGCATGCAGCTGCCAGTGTACAGATTTGCAGAAGAGCCCGTTTGTTAGTGCCAGTGGTAGTAGTCATCACACATTGAATGTGCCGGTCAATCACTGCCAGCACTGCACAAGTTTTAAAGAGGGGTTACGGTATGGTCAGCAATCACCGGCAGTGTGCTTCGGGCCAGACCCGGTGGCGCGTAGGACAACTATACTCTAGTGCTCTCCCATCATGATGTCTCCATAGTGGACGTGGCCATGGCCCTTCCAAGGTAATTTGTGACAACCACTGGCAAAGCGCATGATATGCATATGGGTATTTGATTGGCAGTAGTACTCACAAAGTGCGTGTCAAACACTGCATATACTCCGGGTGTGCATAGATATCGATGCTGATCACATGCGCACTAGGCACTGCTCATGCATCAGCACAGACATTTTATAGCCCCCTCCGTGGCCATGCATATGCATATGGCCATGCATGGCAGCATGGCGCTATGAACAGCACTCTGATGTAGGGCAGACGCTGCACGAGCGCTAGCTGCACACATTCGCTGTACATGCTAGACATTCACATTGTTTCATAATTGTCAACATCACTGCAGAGGCGTTTCGTACGCATATGCATGCGACACAAGGAATTCTGAAAGTTGCACTTGCACGCCAGTGTCTACACTTCAGCTTATACAGATCTGGTTGTGTACCACATAACTGAGCTCCGACCTTTACGCGCGCAGCGCAGTCCACCACTGGCACCTCTCCAGTGATCCCTTGTAGCAGGAGTCCAGCTTTCACTGTTGCAGTACTTCAGGTTCTACCTTTAAAATTTGCGTTGCAGCGCAGCCTTGCATCAGGGGTTCAAATTTGACTCAGTAGCAGTTGTCCCAGTCCTATAGAGGAGTTTCGCTGGAGGATCATGAACAGGCGGTCCCGGTCCGCAGCTGGCAAGTTGTATTCCTTCAATCTTTCGCTGTGGCAGCTGCTTTGGCTTAGTCTAAGCACAATGCCAAAGGTCGCGCACGCACGGATGTTCGACGACGCCGACAGCAGATGGCAGCCGACCGGAATTCGGAACAGCGGAACGGCGACCTCGCTGGCCCTGCGAGCATTCGAATCCGAAGCCGCGGACGACCCGGCCGATGCTGAGTCAGCGCCGCATGCGGACCATCATGCAGTGCTTGGGCACGGAAGCGCTCACGCGCGCTTGCCACTTCGAGAACGTGTACTATGCCATTAGCAGCAAGCGATTCGCGTACTTTGGGCCAGACGGTTCGGCGTCGGAGCTGTTCGGGAAGGACGACCAACCTGGCGAGCCGTGGATCAGGCTGGTTCGGTGCGCACCTGCGCCACTACTAGTAGAGATATCTTCTCAACCCGCTGAGTACTGGGTGGCCACGTAGATCACTAGTACCGCACTCCCGCCAAATGTTGAACCCCTCGTCTCTGAATTTTGGGGTGTACGTACACATTCCCAACACAGCAGCTATATATATGATGGACACGTTTGAGCTCGAGCCTCTGAGAGCCTGAGGAATTGTCGACTGCAGAGATCTGGAGAGATCTGATAACTTGAAGGTGGTCCATTCATTAATTATGGTTATAATTTGCAAGTATAGGGTACTGCCTGCACACAGTTTGTGGCCACACACGCACTGGTGTGTGCATTTTTGCCTGAGAACGAGCGTCACGGTGTCCTGTAGACATTTTCCCCTAGTGGTGGTACGGACATCTGATGCAGCACCTCGGCACACACCTATGTCAGAATGTCGTGAGCATTCCGTGTAACACATATGTCCGTGTAACACATATGTCTAAGTGGCCTGAGCAGAAAATTAACTGCAATGCATGCACTCATGTGCCTGCAGAGGTCTCTTGAAAGTGCACCACATACATGTGCGCATGCATGTGTTACATAGTGCCAGTGATAGATCTAGGACCCAGCAGCGCTGAGGCACATGCATGTGCAGCGGGCTCAATGGAGCATGGAAGGGGTCAGAGCTGGAGCTGCAGTTCCACATGGACTGGCGGGGCGGAGAGCCTCTGCCGCCGGCACACGAGGTGGTCACGTACCGGCAGCCGCTGCACCTGCGCGGCACGATGAACACCCGCAGCATCGGCCACCTGCTGCGCGACAACTTGATGGGGCTGGTTGACCTTCCCATGCGCTTTGGCCGCGACCCGGTTGACTTTGACTGGGTGTGCTCCGGAGATCTAGAGCTACTGCTCGGACACCGGCAAAATGCCACTGGTGCTGCCATGCATGGCCTACCGGGTCCACAGCGCCTGCAATTATAACATGTACACTTAAGCTTCTCCTGTAGGCATTATTATATGTGCCACTGTCAGCATCATGATCGACACACGGTGTTTGCACGCCCAGGATGCGAGCATGAACCTATTATATCATGATGTCAAGCCGTGAGTGTACGCACCATATCAATGGACATGCTTTGATATTGTCGTTCGAATTTGGTTGCCCACTAGTACTGCCGCTACGGCAACACGGGCATAGGCCATAGCCCTTCATGAGGCAAGTTGGCAACGGCACAGACCATGCTTCCCTGCCGCGTACGGCATGCCGTACGCGTGCACACCCTGCATGCATATGGGTTCCATATGGGTTCTGGCTTGTGTTCGCTCAAGTCACATGCGTACGTTGCACACCGCTTGCGCCAGCCAGGCCTCCGGGGCGTCGATTGGGCTTTGAGGTCTGACTGGCTACCCAAGGTTGGCAACTGCACACACACCTGCTCATGGATCGGCAAGCGGACAAGGTCATGCGTGAGATCCTGTGTCGGTGTGACAGTGAACGGCCGTGTGTGCTGCCGGCGATGGCATGCATGATCACAGCGCGGTGGTGCCGCAGGTGCGGTGGGAGAGTGAGGCCAAGCGATCGCTGTGGCGCAACGAGCACAAAACTGCGAAGCACTACCGCGGCCTCCTCAACAACCGGCCCTCCGTCACGTGGCAGGAGGTGCTCGACCAGGCCCTTGCGGGCGCCCGCCGCGGTGCGCCTGTCTTGAAAGATGTTTCTCTCCAATCTCCCCCGAGTCCCCCCAGACTCTGAACTGGGCGCTGTCCTTTGAGCTGTGAAATTACTCTGCATCTACTGTGTGCTTGCATGCTGTCAGCTGGTGTAGGCTTGCTGCGGCACCTGTGCCGATCTTGAGTGGAAGTGGGTGCGCACGTATTGATTGCATACATGTACCGTATAAGGCGACCCATACCTAGGTAGGGGGCCTCCAGGGGCACCGCGCGCAGTTGTGAGACCACATGCACTCCCCCCGTGCATGTGGCAACCAATTCAACCTGTGCAAAGGCGCGCCAGTGTCCAGCGCAAAGCTGAAGCTCAAACGAAACAAGATTTACCCATTGATCATGATGCGGTTCAGGCGTGAAGTACATCCAGTTCTCAGAGATCATCGGGGGCATGGGCCCCGTGGACATTACAACCCACGTCGGCAGGATGAAGATCAAGCCAGACAGACGCACCTTCTCCGCGTGGGCGCACATGTGTGCGCCGTTCCCCTTTGCGGCCATGCGGGAGGTCGCGTACCGCCTGCACGGCCTGCAGGTGTGTTTGCCGTGCGCATCGGCCACCGGCCACCCCCACCGGGCACTCCCACCGGCCAGCGCCACCGCGATATCGAGCTGCTCCATGTTTAGCTCCTTCGCGCACGCGTTGTTTGGTATCCCAAACTGGTTCATTACTGGTTCCCATGCAATTGCGACAGCTGCGCGGGGGTTTGCGCGACAGACATTGCTGTGATGCTGTGGTGCTCCACGCCGACAGCTTGCGTACTGAGTACACAGGAGCTTGAAGCGTGCAGCTAGTACGAGCCTATAGCTAGTATCCATCTTCATCCTGATGCGCATGAGTATGGTTATTGTGTCATGAAACCGGGAAGTCAGTGAGCACTCGATGGTGCTCTCGATGGTGCTCACCAACCACAGCTAGACTATATACATTCAACGTCCCGGAATCACAACTCTGATCATCAACTAGCATGGACTGGTACGTCATGCATTAGCCACTCGCACTACCCACTCAGCACTAGACTAGACAGCTTCTCTCAACATATTGTGAGGGTATGCCGTGTGGATTGGCGCTTTCCGCCTTCAGTCTGAACCCTGCCAGCCGCTATAGTGGCGCCTTAGTGATACACTGTGTGCTCTGATAGATTATACGTGGATTGGTATTACATTATCTGCTCAAGTGTATACATATCCTGTGCGCGGTGGCATACAAACTCGCACTTGGTATACATATCGTGTGCGCGCATTCGAAACAGCCGCTTTGGCGATGCAGGTTTCGTCAGCCCCTGATCTGGACCCGTTTGTGCTGTTCCTGGACGGGAAGCCAAAGGAGAAGCGGCACCTCACGAATGCGGACGCCATCATCCCAAGCCTCAAGAAAAAGTTCCCAGGTGCGCACTGCACAAATACAAACACTTGTAGCCACACTACATCACCGCACATTCAGGTAGTGAGTTTAGGCGAGGCCTCTAACTGAAGTTTCAGCAAATTGGTGTCACCGCGTTGCCAGCTCGCGGGCAGAATCTGTCAGGTGGCTGCAGGTACGTGCGGGTTGAGTTGCAATCCTATGCATCATTCCAACTTGAACAGGTGTTCTGGCCATTGATCCGCGTAGCTGCAGTACGGTGTACGAACCATCATCATGCACTACACGAGCCTGTTATTTCCCGCACGGTGGACATTCAATGTAAGTTACACATGCCGCATGCATGCAGGGGTGCGTATGGAGCATGTCCAGATCTCAAAACACCCTCTCCAGAAGCAGCTAGAGCTGCTGTCCCAGGCGACGGTGGCTGTCTCCAACATCGGCAGCAGAAGCTTCCGCCTGATCTACCTGCCCAACGGCGCCACCACCATCCTCGTTGGCCCCCCCGAGTGCGGCACCCTCTCACGCACCCCACCTCGTACTACTTAGTAAGCTTGGGCCATTCCCGCGCTCCCAGACCCCCAGTTACATATTCGCGCCGTTATCACCAGCCACATTTCCTGCTGTTGGCACGCGCTAATGATCATGCCTCACCCCAATCAAATTTGTTTTTACTACAGCAACAACCATGCATGTGTGCACATATGTAACTGCAGCCCCTGCAAAGCCAATGCTACCGCTATCATCCATGCAATCTGCAATTGTGATCACCGCTTTCCGGCTGTAAATGCGGTCGGAGGCTCATGCGCATGCGCGCTTCCGCTGCAGGTTTCAATTCCAGCTACCACCCAAGAAAAAGGGCGGCCCAGTCACGAAGGAGAAGGTGCCGATGCCGTTCCAGGAGATTGACTCCTGCTGGGGCTACATCGGGTACGTGAACATGCTGCAGTACCACGTGACGCGGGAGGAGGAGGTGCACCGGTTCAAGCGGTGGACATCTTGGAACGACGCGAGAGACACGGACATCATGCTTGATGAAGAAAAGGTGGCGGCGCTGCTGCGGACTGCGCTGCACCGGACGCGCAACAGCGTCTCGTATCACGGCGCCGACACGCTCGCCGCGGTGTGACTCGCTGCAGCTGGACGGCTGTGGATCGGGGTAGCCTGACTGTCTATCTGTCAGATTACATTAACGGAGCTGTTCCCCTTGGATGCAAAGCTTCTGCATGCGTACTGGCATGTGAGAGGGTGCCCGCCTTGTGTGTGGCCATTGTGGCCATTTCTGGCCATCCGGGCGCCTGTTTGTGGCCGTTCATGTCGAATATTGTGGCCATTTCTGGCCATCAGGGTGCCACGGCGGGAAAATTCCCCGGGGGAATTGGCAGACATCACTGAGTGAGTGACCATGCAATGGGCATGGTCACTGGAGCAGCCGCGTGAGCTGTGTAAGCATGCATTACCGTGCGTATAACACACTGGCAGCGGCTGGGAGTTCACAAGGTGGGGTGCGCGATAGCATGTACAGCCTCCGTGCCTGTGCTGCGATCGAGCTGCAGTATAGTGTATACACGTCTACAGTGTAGAGTCTACAGTGCAGATTGCTGTTGGTGAGTGCCAGATGTAGAGTATGTGCGCACTTGCGGGTCCGGGTGCCGAGACCAGCGGGGCTGCAAGGCACTAAACATCTGTTCCGTGTTGCGTGTTGCGTGTTGAATGCAAATTTGAGTGAGGATTTGTGTACGTACACAACTCACTAGTATAATAGTGAGGACTGATAGTACGTCAGCCGATTCAAGGGTGAAGAAGTCGGAACAGTGCGCCGTTATAGCTGACTCATGCATCTACTGACATCTTGGCCGGCATCGTGTCGGCAAGCTGAGATAAGTATAGGTGCTCCCCCCAGGAGAATCAGTGTTGCGCTGGAGGCAGCTGGACTGTGTTAATTTGCGCAAATTTGGGTTCCAGAGGTGCACATGTGACCGGTCGTCTACGTGGGACTACCCGCAGTGATAGCAGATGGGATGTGGTGCCAGCTGGTCGTGGAGTTGGTAGATGGAGTGGGCGCTGCTGTGGCCGACGCCCGTTTGGGTTTGGCGTGATCACAAAAATGTCATGATGCCCGATTGGGTTTTTGTTTTCTTTTTTTGTCTGCAATGTAGCATCAGGGACGCCAAACATGTGTTAAGCACCTGCTACGGCCGCTGATGTGCATGTGCTTTCTGTACGTCCTGCTTATACATATGTGTCATTCCACTTGATGACGTATGCATGGCCTGCATCTGACCCATCATGAGCGATCCGCAATTGAGTGATCCACTGCGTGATCTGTGATGAGGTTCAGGTAATGTACTGTTTAATACTTAACTGCAACACGGTGCAGTATGGTACAACTCTGGATTTTAGCATCCATGAACAGAAGCACCTGCGGGGCAGAGCTGCGGACGAGCTGCCAGTGGTGAGTATGATAAATGCTGGAATGAGGCATGCGCAGTTCTTAGCCATGCTGCTTGTTGTGTTACTTCGTTTCTTCCCTGCTGGGGCCTTGCAATTCATCGATCTCAGTGTATCACACAAACGCAGTCCAGAGGAACTCAGGCACATTTTCTAGATGGCGTTGCTGAATGGCAACATATGTATGGCGTTGCTGAATGGCAACATATGCATGAACGTGTGAGCTGTTCGGCGACGTAGCTAGATCATGCCATCTAGATCATGCCATGACATGTCGACACAAACCGACTCTAACGCGGCCACAACAAATGCCATTATGGCTTGGCGCAGTGGAGTGAGAGCGGCAGGGTGTTCCTCATCGAGTGAGCCTTAAATAAGTAAAAAACAATACAATAAAATATTCGGGCATCACGCCATGCCCAATTGGGCATCGGCCACTGCACCCCTACGGATAGGGGCGGATAGGAAGGAGGACTCAGTTTCAGAGAGCTCAAATGAGTCGATAGGAGACGGGGGGGTAGGCTGGAACAGGGTCACACATCACCCAAGCCCGCACACGTGACCGCGAGGGCACCCGCATATGCTACGCGTGTCAGGGGAGCCACCGTGCCACTGGCAGCCACCCACGATCCGCGAGACACAGTGAGCCACGCCGAGCACATATATAGCAGACAATGCAGTGCACGCGTGTTGGGTTCGTCCCGGACACTCACACAGCCGCACCAGCAACGAACGCCGCCACCATGCCAGTGCGCACACACAGGGAGCGGCATCCGTTGACGGAGCTCCGCAGAGGGATCCGGCCGGGCGCCGTCCGTCCGGGCTGCAGAGCAGCGGACATGTCGACATGTTAACGTTGATCATGGCCAAGCCATCAACTCCGATGAAGACCTGTCCTGCAACTAGTACTGCTGTGTGTACATGTCGCAACCGTGACGTTGACGTGTACAGGTCGGATGCAGAATGCGTTACGTCCCAGCCTCGTGGATACCATTTGATGCAGCCCACACGAAGGCGCCGATGCATACAGGCCTTCGTCGCAACCCGGGCGAGGCCAACAGGAACAAGTAGAGCCCACACGTGCTATTCGAATTCGTAGTGTACACAACTAATATAGTGCGATGAAGGGAGAGCAGGAGAATTGCGCTTCGAAGCGCAACCAATACAGCGCCATCGGCGCCACGACATCATGAGTGATCGCTGTATTGGCGCCAAGTTCATTCCCCTCGAGTGTGAGACATCATGAGCGTGAGACATCATGATGATCCAGCAGAGTTGGGCTAGCAACTGGAGGCATATCGGTCGCTACACACGATTGCAGATCTATCACAGTGTAACACACGATTGCAGAAGTGGCAGTGGCACCGGGGCATGTGCCATAAAACTGCCTACCATAATTGTCTGTAAAGTGCTACTAAATGCGCACGTGCCCATTGTATTAATTCACCATCGCCACACAATCGGTGTTGATGGGCATGGCGCATTCTCCAAGCGCGTGTTGAGTGCCATCTGTCCACGCGCTTGCACGCACAGCCGACCCCCTCACCTGGCTGGAAGGGCGCTCCCGCCAGGCCCGGTGGTCAACACTGACGGCCTGCCAGCGCGTTGACGTGTCATCGGGCGTCGACCGCCGCCCATTGCCAATCCCCCTCGCGCTCTGGCGAGTGATGCAGCCTGCATGGGGGTGCGAGCAGGGAGCTAGCCTACCTGAGCTGAGGAAGGAAGCAGGGCAAGCAGCTGAGCAAGCAGCAGTACGCAAGGATACATCAGATCCATCAGCGACAATGCACCACTGCAACCCCACACGCACGCACTCCGGTGTCGTCTCTCTTAACTGCTTCAGAACTCTGTCGGCGTTCTGGAACGCTACCTAGTGTTCTCCATCGCATGCCGTCATGGCACAATCTGACGCCAAGACTCTGCAGCAGTGTCAGCGGGATCTGTACCACACACGACAGGAAACGGGTGTGCACCGCCGAGGCCACTGGGCGGATGCACCGCTACGCAAACATGACACGCCTGTCGCCTTTCCAGACGGGGAGCACTGGCAGCAACGACTCTGACCAGAAAACCCGGTTCGGGCCGCGCCAGCATCGTGTGGGCCTCTGCAGCCCCGCAGCCCTCCTGTTGCACGCGGCCACCACACCCTTTACCTTCCGCGCATGCTGCGGCTCGGCCACCTTTGCAGCCGACGACGGGTGGCAGAACAGCCCGGGATACCCGCGCACCCACTGCAGCTAGCACATCCCTCCAGTGCTCCGGGGCCCCAACAGCTGCATGCAATTTGTCCCAGACCCTGCCACAACCCGCCAATTGACCCCCCGGGCCTTCCGGCCTTCCGGCGTGCGCACTCCGGTGTCGCGCGAGCGCTCGCGTCAGCAGCCCGCAGGTAGGCATCACGACGTTCTAAGTCGCACTGCAGCTGGAATGATCCTTGCTCACGCATTGACGTGTTCTTCCGAGTCGAGTCTGTGTTGAGGACGCTGCGCACATTGCACTTCGTCCTGTTTGTGTGCGATGATGGACACGTCAGCGCTACCTCAGCTCAAGATATCAGGGACACCTCAGCTAGATGGACCGGGGGCCGCGGTTGCTGCGGCGCAGGCAGGCCCCACGTCTTTCCGTTCTGGCCCCCCCTGCCTTCCCGCAAGTGGCCGAGGTCTGCCGCGGGGTGATCGATGCGGCGCCACAAGCGCCCTTCGCGCCCCGCCCTAAGGCCCCTGCCGGACAGCCGGGGGAGGGGCTGGTACGCCTTGCCCTGCGGGGGGCGTGCGCCCCTGGGCTCTCATGGGCAGGGGGCCCGTGGTGGAGTGCTCGAGTGGGGCTGGCTGTGGTGGTGGTGCTGCTGTTGGGAGGTCAGTGGTGGCCGGGTTTGCTGGGGTGGGCGGTAGTACGAAGAGTGGCTGGTCGCTGTGTGCGGCTTTGGCGTGGTTGCCGCGGTGGTGGGGTGCGGGGGAGTGCGCGTGTGTGTGGATGCGTGGGTGTGGTTGTGTCAGTTGTGTCAGTTCGTTGTGGCTTTTCGCCTGGGACTGTTGCTGCTTGTTGCTGCCCGCTTGCAGCGTTTTGGTCGTCTGATTTCCTGCTGTTGCCCTCGCTGCCAAGCTCTTGCGTTCATCTCCGTGTAACACACGCCGAAGTGATGCATGGTCCATGCCAACGTCAGCAACACGTTGTGTTACACAGTGATGCATGCGGCAGGCGGGCCGGGCGGTGGTGCCTGGCCACGCTGTCCCGTCGGACGTGCTGTAGGCGGCCGCTGGCCGCCTTGATGGGCCGCGGTTGCAGCGGCGCAGGCTGGCCCTGCGTCTTGTCGTGCTGGCCCGCCCTGCCTTCCCGTGGGCTGCCGCGGGGAGAGCGATGCGCCGCCGCCAGTGCCCTGCGCGTCCCGCCCTCAGGCTCCTGCCGGGCAGCCGGAGGGGGCGGGCTGGGACGCCCTGCGCATGCTGTGTGGGGGGCGTCAGCCCCCGGGCTCTCATGGGCTGTGGGCCCGTGATGGAGTGCTCGAGCGGGGCCGGCTGTAGTGGGGGTGCTGCTGTTGGGGGGTCGGTGGTGGCCGGGTTTGCTGGGGTGGGCGGTAGTACGTAGTGTGGCCGGGGGTTGCTGTGTGCGGCTGTGGCGAGGGGGTCGTGGCGGTGGGGTGCGGGAGTGTGCGTGTGTGTGGCTGCGTGGGTGTGGTTGTGTCGGCTGTGTAGGTTCGTTATGGCTTTTCTCCCGGGACAGTTGCAGCTTGTTACTGTTGTCTGCTGTCGAGGGGGTTTTGGCTGTCTGCTTTCCTGCTGTTGCCCTCGCTGCCGGGCTCTTGCGTTCATCTCCGTGTAACACAGTGATGCATTGGTCCATGCCAACGTCAGCAACACGTTGTGTTACACAGTGATAGACGTTGTGTGGTCAGCATTACTATTGAAGCGCACGCACGGACTAGTGACCGTAATGCGATCGTCGGCAGAGAAAGGCATTAGCAGAAGCACACACAGCAACAGTCCGACCCGACGCTCATTTAGGAGTAATATAATAAATGTACAAAGTCCGACGCTATAGTTATAACCTCGACGTATTGAGGGACCAACTGATCATGAGGCCCGATGCGACTGAGCTTGCGCATGCCGAACACTTGAGCTTGGTTCTGGCACTGCGCTCAGGTCTCGCGAATACTATATAAGGGCTGTACACTGGCACAGTTAGACACTACACTTGGTCCACGTATGCTCAGTCCGCATGCAGCCAAGTAGGTCCCCTCTGTAACACAAGCTTATATTCAACAGTCCTCCAGCCGCGGTGAAAGCTGATCATGAAGTGCGAGTTTGACCTCTGCCAATACTTGAACTACAACGAAGTCTCTCAACGCGCAATGCTTAGCTATCGCCGCGTGCGCGTGTAGAATTAGCATGTGAGGCCTCGCAGCGTCGATTCGCGAATGCAGCTGCGTTCGATGCGCAGCTAACTTGTAGAATTCTAGCTACGCTTTACACGGAGAGCGGCGCAGGATCCGGAGCCCAGCTGCAACAGCGAGGGCAACGAGAAGCGCGTGCAAGCAACCGAACCCCAGCAAGCAACCGGTCTAGACAACATCCTCGAGGCGTGCATTGCGCCTGAGCTCAGGCGCAATGCATGCCTGCAACAGCACCTGTGGAGAGGCTGAGGGACACACCCATTGGATCCAAAACTTCACAGTGTTCTGAGTCCAATTGACAACTCTCTATGTGTCAACTTTCAGATTCTAAGTGGCGCCTGAGATACACATGTACAGCCACAGATGTGTGTAGCTGGCAGACAACATGAACACTGCATTCGAGGCACAGCATTACTAGGCACTGGGCAGAGGGCACACAGGCAGTATCGACATCCTACACCTGTCGCGCGGGCCCACCAATTGACCACCACATGCCATGTGCAACTCAACTTACAGCGGCAAAATGGACCAACTCTCGCTGACCGTTGTACACTCCTCTATGAGAGTAAACTATTTCATGGGTCTTTGTCTGGTGATCTGTGGTTGAGTCTGGTGAAAGGTGATGAATTGTGTCGCGACGCGTTTGTCGTGCCATGCATATGTGCAGCTGGAATTGGCGGGCCCGCGGCCGGGATCCCGCGGGATGTGGTGACTGTGGCGCTTCAATTGCAAGTACCGACGCACCGCTCAAAAGTACATAAAACTGAAAGCTGACAGCTAGTTGACCTTCTGCTGACACTGAATTAGACGTCGGTGGTTTTCTGGCTCCGAACGGTGCTCAGGGGACAGAGATATGCGTGTCCCATTGGCCAAGGATCGAGAGTGGAGTTTGGCGGGAATTGGCGGAGTGTGGTGCATGAATGTCCACACATGTGCATCTCTACAGAGATCTCTGTACATGAGGTTTCTTGGTACCACTGTTACGAGTAGTAGCAGGCATCCGAGGCCCGCGCGCGTTGTACATATATACCAAAGCGATGCATGCATCAGATGTTAAGGCATGCTGACTTCAGGGCATGCCGCTACCGCGCAACACCGCGATCAAGGGGGATGGCGGAAGGCGATGGCTCAGCATTGTGCTGCAGCTGCAGGTGGATTGAAGCACTCAGCTATCACAGTCACAGGCTGGAGGCTGGCCTGCCAGCTCAGCTGTTTTGGTGCACTGCTGCCAGTGGCACCAACCCATGTACGTGCAGGCTCGAGCTCAGGGCTCAGGAAAGTTTTGATGCTGCGGCTGAAATAGTTTTTCACAGATGCAGGGCTGTCAAGCATGATAAGCCCGATGTGAGTGTACCTCGTGACCGACTGCACGCCATTGGATCTGGAATTTTTTCAGTGCCATGGCCATGCATGTTCGGTACTACTATAGAATGCCATGCAGTGCATGAAGTTTTCGCTGCTGAGTATGAACAACAAGCACCATGCAACCTACCAGCCAGTGTACAGATCTGCAGAAGACCCGGTTTTTGAGTGGTAGTAGTACTCACAAATTGAATGTGCAAGTCAATCACTGCCAGCACTACTCAAAAGAGGGGTGTGTTTGCTTTCGTGACGGCCGCTAGTTCGAACGAATTCGTTCTGGCATTTGCTCGTGGGGAGGGTAGCCTTGGAGCTTGCGGTGGCCTGTCTGTCTGTTTGCGTGTTGCCTGGTCTGTTGCCTCGGCGCTGCTGGGTCCTGGATCTATCACTGTGTAACACAAAAGAGGGGTTATGGTACCGGTATGGTCAGCCATCACCGGCAGTGTGCTGTTGGCCAGACCCCAAGCCAGCTACCAGCTGTACTGTCACACGTAGCGCACAGCACACAGCACACATCACACAGTACACAGCACACAGCACACAGCACACATCACACAGCACACGTAGTACAGTACTCTAGTGCTCTCCCATGTCTCCATAGCGGACACTGCAGTGTGCACTGTGACATGTGACATGCACGTGGCTATGGCCCTTCCAAGGTAATTTGTGACAACCAAAGCGCATAATATGGGTACTTGCTTGGCAGTAGTACTCACAAAGTGCGTATCAAACACGGCTCCGGGTGTGCATAAATGCTGATCACATGTGATCACATGCGCAGTAGGCACTGCTCATGCATCAGCACAGGCATTATAGTCCCCTCCATATGCATATGGCCGTGGATAGCGTTTGACAGTACACAGCACTCTAGGCCTAGGGCAGACACTAGTACTGCACGAGCGCTAACTGCACACATTCGCTGTACATGTTAGACATTTACCTTATTTATGATTGTCAACAGCACTGCAGAGGTGTTCCGTACGCATGCGACACAAGGAATTCTGAAGGTTGCACAGCCAGTGTCTCCACTATAGTTATAACGCTTGTACAGATCTGGTTGTGTACCACATAACTGAGCTCCGACCTTTACGCGCGCAGCGCAGTCCACAACTGGCACCTCTCCAGTGATCCCTTGTAGCAGGAGTCTAGCTTTCACTGTTGCAGTACTTCGAATGCAGTGATTTCAGATTCTACCTTTGCGTTGCAGCCTGAGCGCAGTCCACCTCGCTAGTGCAACCTTGCATCAGTTGTTCAAACTTGACTCTAGTAGCAGTTGTCCCAGTCCTGAAAAGGAGTTTTGCTGGAGGACCATGATCAGGCGGTCCCGGTTCGCAGCTGGCATGGTGTATTCCTTCAATCTTTCGCTGTGGCAGCTGCTTTGGCTCAGTCTAAGCACAATATTGCCAAAGGTCGCGCACGCACGGATGTTCGACGACGCCGACAGCAGATGGCAGCCGACCGAAATTCGGAACAGCGGAACGGCGACCTCGCTGGCCCTGCGAGCATTCGAATCCGAAGCCGCTGTCGACCCGTTCGATGCATATGCCGAGTCAGCCCCGCAGCGGACCATCATGCAGTGCTTGGGCACCGAAGCGCTCACGCGCGCTTGCCACTTCGAGAACGTGTACTACGCCATCAGCAGCAAGAGGTTCGCTTACTTTGGGCCAGACGGCTCGGCGTCAGAGCTGTTCGGGAAGGACGACCAACCTGGCGAGCCGTGGCTGAGGCTGATTCGGTGCGCACCTGCGCCACTTGAGATCTCTTCCGAACCCGCTGAGTAGTGGGTGGCCACGAAGATCACTAGTACCGTACTCCCGCTAAATGTTGAATCCCTCATCTCTGATTTTTTTTTGCTGTACGTATACATCCCAATACAGCAAATATATATATCATGATGATGGACACTTTTAAGAGGAATTGCAACATGTCGACTGCCGACTCGTAGGTCTGGGGAAATCTGATAACTTCGTTGAACTTGAAGGTGGTCAAAGAAACTATTGCAATCATTGCAATAGTGATGGTTATATTTGTCCAGTATAGGGTACTGCGTGCGCACACTTTGTGGGCGGCGCCACAAGCGCCCTTCGCGCCCCGCCCTGAGGCCTGCCGGGCAGCCGTGGGGGGGGCTGGTACGCCCTGTCCTGCGGGGGGCGTGCGCCCCCGGGCTCTCATGGGCAGGGGACCCGTGGTGGAGTGCTCGAGTGGGGCTGGCTGTGGTGGTGGTGCTGCTGTTGGGAGGTCGGTGGTGGCCGAGTCTGCTGGGGTGGGCGGTAGTACGAAGTGTGGCTGGTCGCTGTGCGTATACATGCGTGCGGCTCTGGCGTGGTTGCCGTGGTGGTAGGGTGCGGGGGAGTGCGCGTGTGTGGATGCGTGGGTGTGATTGTGTCGGTTGTGTCGGTTCGTTGTGGCTTTTCGCCTGAGACATTTGCTGCTTGTTGCTGTCTGCTTGCGGGGGTTTTGGTCGTCTGCTTTCCTGATTCCTAGTTTCCCTCGCTACCGGGCTGTTGATGTTCATCTCCGTGTAACACTGTGTGGGCACACACTGGCACGCACCTGCGAACGAGCTTGTCCTGTAGACATTTTTCCCAACTGGTGGCACGTATACGGACCTGAAGCGTAAGTGGGTAAAAGACGCTCCTTCGAATCCGAAGGTCCGCGGCTCGAATCTTGTCGGCCGCTCGACTGCAGAACGCGTGGACCTAGCCAAAGGAAGCGGGACTGGAACCGTCCCGGGTCACGTAATAGCGAGTGAGGGGGTTTCGCTAGGTTTCTCCCCCGAAAATGCTTAACCCTCCATGGAAGCGAGGCCGATGGCATGCATTGCTAAGGCGTGATATACGATTTGTTTATTTATTTATTTACGGACATCGCATGCAGCACCTCGGCACACACATATGTCAGAATGTCCTGTGCAGAAAATCAACTGCAACACAAGCATGCATGTGCCTGCACAGGCCTCTTGAAAAAGTGTTTGCATGCATGTGTGTTACACTGTGATAGATCCAGGACCCAGCAGCGCCGAGGCACAGAGCAGTCAACAGGCAAACAGACAAAGCATCACAAGTGTGCGCATGCATGTGCAGCGGGCTCAATGGAGCATGGAAGGGGTCAGAGCTGGAGAAGCAGTTCCACATGGACTGGCGGGGCGGAGAGCCTCTGCCCCCGGCACACGAGGTGGTCACGTACTGGCAGCCGCTGCACCTGCGTGGCACGATGATTACCCGCAGCATCGGCCACCTGCTGCGCGACAACCTGATGGGGCTGGTCGACCTTCCCATGCGCTTTGGCCGCGACCCAGTTGACTTTGACTGGGTGTGCTCCGACACCGGCCACTTGAATGCCAATGCCACAGGCGCTGGTATGCATGGCCTGCTGGGTCCACAGCGCCTTCAAGCTTCTCATGTACCCCACAGGCGGTATTGCATCATGATGTGCCACTGCAGCTGAAAGCATGAGACTGCATGCGGGCCACAGGGACACAGGGTAATCGCACGCTTATGATGCGATCACGAACGTATAGACATGTATGTCCAGCCGTGAGTTTGCGCACATGTGCAGTATCATTGCACGGGCTGGAATATTGTAGTTCGCATTTGGTTGGTCGGCCTCCGGAGCGTCAATTGGGCTTTCAGGTCTGATTAGGTCCCCAGGGTCGGCAACTGCACACGCACACACCTGCTCATGGACTCGGATCGGCAAGCTGACAGAGTCCTGAGATCCTGTGTCGGTGTGACAGTGCACGGCCGTGTGTGCTGCCGGCCATGGCATGCATGATCATAGGGCGGTGGTGCCGCAGGTGCGGTGGGAGAGTGAGGCCGAGCGATCGCCGTGGCGCGACGAGCACGCAACTGCGAAGCACTACCGCGGCCTCCTCAACAACCGGCCCTCCGTCACGTGGCAGGAGGTGCTCGACCAGGCCCTTGCGGGCGCAAGCCGCGGTGCGCTTGTCTTGAAAGATGTTTCTCTCCAATCTCCCCCCGAGTCCCCCCAGACTCTGAACTGGGTGCTGTCCTTTGAGCTGTGAAATTGCACTGCACACGTGCGTATACCCGTGGTGCATTCTAGCTGAATATCTGTGCCAGCGAGCTGGAAACACGCCAACAAAGCGGAGTAGAGAACTCGGATTGTGTTTGGCGTCAGGGAATGCAAACTGCTGGTGCATGCCACATTGGGGTACAGTTCTGGCATTTGCTTGGGCGGAGAGTAGCCTTGGTGCTTGCGGTGGCCTGTCTGACTGTTTGCGTGCTGCCTGGTCTGTTGCCTCGGCGCTGGGTCCTAGATCTATCACTGTGTAACACATTGGGGTACACATGGAGTGGCATAGCAGTATGTGTGCGTGAACCGATTCGGGCTTTACTCTGCCTCTACTGTGTGCTTGTATGCTGTCAGCTGGTGTAGGCTTGCTGCGGCACCTGTGCCGATCTTGAGTGGAAGTGGGTGCGCATGTATGGATTGCATCCATCTACCGTATAAGGCGACCCACACAGAGGTAGGGGGCCTACAGGGGCACCGCGCGCAGTTGTGAGACCACATGCACTCCCCCCATGCATGTGGCTGCCAATGCAACCTGTGCAAAGGCGCAAAGCTGAAGCGCAAAGCTGAAGCTCAAACGATTCAAAAAAATGACCCATTGATGCGGTTCAGGCGTGAAATACATCCAGTTCTCAGAGATCATCGCGGGCATGGGCCCTGTGGACATCGCAAGCCACGTCGGCAAGATGAAGCTCAAGCCAGACAGCCGCACCTTCTCCGCGTGGGCGCACATGTGTGCGCCGTTCCCCTTTGCGGCCATGCGGGACGTCGCCTACCGCCTGCACGGCCTGCAGGTGTGTTTGACATGCGCATCGGCAGCCGCGCACCGGCCAGCGCCACCGCGATATCGAGCTGCTCCATTTTTAGCTCCCTCGCGCACGCGCTGTTTGGTATCCCAAGCTGGTTCATTACTGGTTCCCATGCAATTCAAGTTGCGACAGCTGCGCGGGGGTTTGCGCGACAGACATTGCTGTGGTGCTGTGGTGCTCCAAGTCGACAGCTGTGTCTACCTGGGATGGGGCCACCCCGACTTCCCGACGTCGGGTTTTTTCAGATCGGGCCCGATTAATCGGGAATTTTTTTGGTTGAACTGCACCATGCTGAAAAAAGGGAAAACTCAAGCCATTTCGCGCAAGTGGACAGCCGCAGGCATCAAAAGCCACATCATGAGAGCATGATTGCATACCACACATTGTAGCCAGGCTAGCAAAAACTGAGTCATAATTGGTCGCAGCTGTCAGCGACGATTGCAGGGCCCTGCAATCGTCGCTGAAAGCTGCCAGCGCCTCGGCATCTGCTTCGCCATTCCGGGACGGTGAAGTAGATGCCGAGGCGCTGGAGCTGACCGTATGTTTTATATCTTATGATACTTGTATGCAAGCCTCGGCTTTGCGTGGCTGATTGCGGGCAATGTGTGCCTTGCACTGGTCGGCACCAGCTCCCATCGACGTCGCGACGTCGACCCGCCACCATATGCATCCGCAATACGCACAAACGTCCGTGCACTTGTTTGTTGTGTTTTCGAGATGCTCAACGGTTGAAAGGTCGGCCTTCCAGTCAATTGAGACGACACGGCGCTTGGCGCCTTGCTGCATGTACCTCAGCATGGCCAGGTACCTAAGTACTACCGGTAGCTCACAAGCTGACCAACAATGTGAACGTTACAGTAGCCGTCTGATCGATTTTTTTAGTTCTGAGAAGTGCCCACATCCCCACTCACGATTTCTGATCATATGGCGCCCTCAAAAGCCGCATCGGATAAGTATTTAGCTTTTCGCCAAGCAGATCGGGCGATAAGTCGGGTTTTTTCAGGTCGGGCCCGATAAGTCGGGATTTTGGGCTGGTCGGGCCCGGCGACCCATCCCAGCCTGTCTACGCTGTGTCTATAGACTAGTACTTAGGAGCTGCGAGCCTGCAGCTAGTACGAGACTATAGCTAGAGCCTATAGCTAGCCAGTACCCATCGTCATGCTCATTGGTATTGGTATTGTGAGGGTATACCGTGTGGATGGGCGCTTTCCGCCTTCAGTCTGAACTCCGCCAGCCGCTATAGTGGCGCCTTGGTGATACACTGTGTCCTCTGATAAAATATACGTGGATTGGTACTACATTATCTGCTCAAGTGTATAACATATCGTGTGCGCGGCGCATTCGAAACAGTTGCTTTAGCGATGCAGGTTTCGTCAGCCCCTGATCTGCAGCCGTTTGTACTGTTCCTGGACGGGCAGCCAAGGGAGAAGCGGCACCTCACGAATGCGGACGCCATCATCCCAAGCCTCAAGAAGAAGTTCCCAGGTGCGCATTGCACAAATACAAACACTTGTAGCCACACTACATCGAGACACAATCACGTATTCGCCAGGTAGGGAGTTTTGGCGAGGCTGAAATGTCAGCACATTGGTGTCACCGCGTTGCCAGCTCGCGGGCAGAATCTGTCAGGTGGCTGCAGGTACGTGCGGGTTCAGTTGCAATCCTATGCATCGTTCCAACTTGGACAGGTGTTCTGGCCATTGACCCGCGTAGTACGGTGTACGAGCCATCACCATGCACTACACGAGCCTGTTATTTCCCGCATGGTGGACATTACACGTGTCGCATGCATGCAGGAGTGCGTATGGAGCATGTCCAGATCTCAGAATACCCTCTCCAGAAGCAGCTGGAGCTGCTGTCCCAGGCGACGGTAGTAATCTCCAACATCGGCAGCAGAAGCTTCCGCCTGATCTATCTGCCCAAC
Source organism: Ulva compressa (assembly GCA_024500015.1). Taxonomy (NCBI): domain Eukaryota; kingdom Viridiplantae; phylum Chlorophyta; class Ulvophyceae; order Ulvales; family Ulvaceae; genus Ulva; species Ulva compressa. Next base: position 56,759 of record JALKAD010000184.1, read on the forward strand.
GGCGCCACCACCATCCTCGTCGGCCCCCCCGAGTGCGTGCCCCTCTCCCGCACCCCACCTCGTAAGCTCGGGCCATTCCCCCGCTCCCCGACCCCCGGTTGCGTATATGCGCCTTGATCACCAGCCGCAGTTCCTTCTGTTGGCACGCGCTAATGATCATGCCTCACCCCAATCAATTTAAATTTGTTTTTACTACAGCAACAACCATGCATGTGTGCACATATGTAACTGCAGCCCCTGCAAAGCCAATGCTACCGCTATCATCCATGCAATCTGCAATTGTGATCACCGCTTTCCGGCTGTAAATGCGGTCGGAGGCTAGCTCATGCGCGCTCCCGCTGCAGGTTTCAATTCCAGCTACCACCCAAGAAAAAGGGCGGCCCAGTCACGAAGGAGAAGGTGCCGATGCCGTTCCAGGAGATTGACTCCTGCTGGGGCTACATCGGGTACGTGAACATGCTGCAGTACCACGTGCAGAGAGAGGATGAGGTGCACCGGTTCATGAAGTGGACGTCTTGGATGGACGCGAGAGACACGGACATCATGCTTGATGAAGAAAAGGTGGCGGCGCTGCTGCGGACTGCGCTGCACCGGACGCGCAACAGCGTCTCGTATCATGGTGCCGGAATGCTCGCCGCGGTGTGATTCGCTGGACGGCTGGGGATCGGGGCTAGCCTGTCTGTCTATCTGTCAGATTACATTAACGGAGCTGTTCCCATTGGATGCAATGCTTCTGCATGCGTACTGGCATGTGAGAGGGTGCCCGCCTTGTGTATTACACAGTGATGGAGGGTGCCCGCCTTGTGTGTGGCCATTGTGGCCATTTCTGGCTATCCGGACGCCTGTTCGTGGCCGTTCATGTCGAGTATTGTTGCCATTTCTGGCCATCAGGGTGCTCGCGGCGGGAAAATTCCCGGAGGGAATTGGCAGACATCACTGAGTGAGTGACCATGCAATGGGCATGGTCACTGGATCAGCCGCGTGAGCTGTGTAACTTACTTGCAGTGCCGTGCGTATAGTACAACGGCCGGGCATTCACAAGTTGGGGTGCGCGATAGCATGTATAGCCTCCGTGCCTGTGCTGCGATTGAGATACAGTATATTGTATACACGTCTACAGTGTAGAGTCTACAGTGTAGAGCCTACAGTGTAGATTGCTTTTGGTGAGTGCCAGATGTAGAGTATGTGCGCACTTGCGGGTGCCGAGACCAGCGGGGCTGGAAGGCACCAAACATCTGTTCCGTGTTGCGTGTTGATTCAACACTGTTGAATGCAATTTTGAGGCAGAACTTGTGTACGTACACACGTGCACGTCACTAGTATAATAGAGTCAAGGCTGAACGAGTCGGAACAGTACTAGTGCGCTGTTACAGCTGACTCATACGTCTACTGATATCTTGGCGGGCATCGTGTCGGCAAGCTGAGATAAGTGCTTCCCCCACCTAGGAGCACTTCTTCCCCCACCTACGAGAATCAGAGTTGCGCTGGATGCACCTGGACTGTGTAATTTGCGCACATTTGAGTTCCAGAGGTGTGGCCGGTTGTCTACGTGCACGTGGGACTACCCGCAGTGATAGCATATGGGATGTGGTGCCAGCTGGTCGTGGAGTTGGTAGATGGAGTGGGCGCTGCTGTCGTTTGGAATGCAGAATCAGGGACGCCAAACATGTGTTAATCACCTTCTACGGCAGCTGTTTATAATTAACTAGCATGCATTAATTAATACTGTTTAACTGCCACACGGTGCAGTATGGCCCGGGTACAGCTCTGAATTTTAGCATCCATGAACAGAATTAAGCCCCTGCGGGGCAGAGCTGCGGACGAGCTGGTGAGTATGATCAATGCTGGAGTGAAGAATGCGCAGTTCTTAGCCGTGCTGCTTTCTGTGTTACTTCCTTTCTTCCCTGCTGGGGCCTTGCAATTCATCGATCTCAGTGAATCACACAAACGGAGGCCACTGGCAGAGGAACTCAGGCACATTTTCTAGATGTCGTTTCTGAATGGCAACATGAACGTGTGAGCTGTTCGGCGACGTAGCTAGATCATGCCATCTAGATCATGCCATGACATGTCGACACAATACCGACTGCTGGACGCTGCGCCACAATATATCATGATGCCGTTATGGCTTGGCGC
>JALKAD010000184.1:63548-78480 GCA_024500015.1 Ulva compressa
TGTTTTTTTTTTTTTTTCACAGGCGATGAGTGATCTTCAGCGTACGCGTGCCATCGTAGCGCTCTTGCAGTGCACTGCAGTGTTCGCGACGGCTGCTAGCGCTATTGCTCTGGATAGGGAATTCGAACATTGCGCAGACACTTGGGGCATGCATACGGCCAAGTCTGCGGCCCGCTACCGCGCGGCCCGCACCGCGGTACCCGCGCGCACCGCACTGGCATTATCGGAGCTGCGCAGCTGGATCGGAGTGCGCAGCTGCGCACTTCGATTCAGCTGCGCGCAGCTGGATATCAATATTGATATCCATTAATGTGCGCACTGAATCAGCCTCAGCCACGGCTCGCCAGGCTAGCACTTGCCCTTCCCGAACAGCTCCGAAGCCGAGCCGTCTGGCCCAACGTGCACGAATCGCTTGCTGCTGATGGCATAGTACGTACACATTCTCGAAGTGGCTTCCGTGCTCAAAAATGCATATGCATGATGGTACGCTGTGGTGCTGACTCAGGGTCGGTTGAGTCTGTCCGCGGACGTCCGCGGCGTTCAGACGATGGCCATGCATATGGCGCTGGCTTTAGGTCACACTCACGCGCCACTCTTATCCAGTGCACATCTGCACGAGCGCTAGCCTGAGCTGCACACATTCGCTGTATATGCTGTGTGAGACAGTTCCCTTGTGGCATGATTGTCAAGAGCACTGCAGAGGCGCCGAAATATCGAATTCGTGCGACACCAGGCGGCCCAGGCATAGGAATTTTGAAGGTTGCACTTGCAATTAATATTGCATGCACTGTCGGTACGTATACGTACGCGTACTCTAGATCTTACATCGAGGGGCTTCGAGCCAGTGCACCGAGCGTATGTACAACGACTTCCTAGACTCTTAGGTGACGTGTGCTTGCAGCGCATATGGCCATACTCAAGCGACCCATGTGCATGGGGGCACTCAGGTGCGATGCTATTCTGTGCTGCAGCGTCTCAGAGGTGAGTGCATGAGGCGGGAGTCACATACACGAGACGGCTGGATCTGCTTCCACCTCCCTTTCACGACGCTCCGCACTTCCATCACACTGAGGCAGTCTTTTGTACATAAGTTCTGTGACATGATCTTCTACAGAGTGACATCGGCTTTGGTTTTCTTGTAATGTATGTTTGGTGCGCGTTTATGCAGGATACAGCATGATCAGTATCACATCATGAAAATCAAAGTTGCCTTCCTCCCGCCCCCAAATTGCGCTCTGTGAGCAACTGCCAGTACAAGGGGTTGCTCTTAACTAGCAGCGTGGACTTAAGGGCCACGATTAAGAGCGTCGCAATTGGCTCTTAATGGGTTAAGCGCCCAACTAAGAGCGGCGATGGGCGCGCATAATTCCGAACAGTGCTAAGAGCGTGCCTAACAGCGTCGACGGACGCTCATAAAGTCAGACAGCATTAACAGCGGCGCGATGAGCGGCGAAGTGCGCCCATAATTCCAGGCAGTATTAACAGCGGCCCTAAGAGCGTCGCACTGCGCGGCCATAATAATCAGGCATAATTAATAGCGGCCCTAAGAGCGGGCCATGAGCACAGATATGAACACAAGGCTAACTGCGTGCCGATGAGCGGCATTCACAGCCCGATGTCGATGTCTGTGTCGCTGTTCGACGGGCTGGGCCATCTTAATTTTGGATGTGTGAGCGCACAGAACCGCGCAGTGAACAGGATCATTGGTCAACATATGCCCTGACAACTGGTAGGCACCGGATGGCGCCATGTGCGTGCAGCGGCCTGCGCGCAGAGTTCCTGACCTGGCACTATATATCGCCTGGCCCGTCGATCAGGGCGACTTCCGCAGATGCATTCATAGAGTTTCAAATTGTTCTAATCCTTGTTGTATCATGTTCAGAGGGACTGTGTGATGGTCGCGACTGCAATGTCGTGCATTCGATGACCAGCGGGCTTGCTGTGCACGTACATAGCAATGCTTGCAAGCATACAGTAACGGCGTATAAATATCACCTGGTGTGTATGAGTGGGGTCAGACCTCTATAGGTGACAAGAATTCGAAGCAATGATGGTGTTCAACAGCTGGCTGCAGGTTGACTTGTTTGTGTACACGATGAGGCGCCGCTGACCTGCTCACACGTTATTCAGTACATACAACACAAGGCGTGATCCACGAGTTGGGATATACATGCTGCTGATCCAAAAATCTGTGTGTTCGCCCTTGGACGACGTCACTAGCTGCGGATGACAATCGTACGCCTCTTGAAAGCACATTCTGCCGCAGAACATAGCGACACGAATGCCATCCACGCTAATCGGATGTATGCTGGTGCGGGATCGTATGTGCTTCTGGGATCGCCCTAGCGCTCCAGGACGATATGCGCACCGGCAGTGCCGCGGTACTACATGGTAACCCCCCTTATGGTCATACGACGGCGGTGTTGAGTAAACACCGGTGCCCGGAGGCACGTGGAGCCCAGAGGCTCCACCCCTTGAGGAGCTCCACTACTGCCTAGAACCGCTGAGAGAGAGGCCATGGGCCCGATCCGATGCGGGGTCACAGGAAGAACGCTCCAGCTCCAGCAGCCTCTGCGCGGAGAAGCCTCATGGAGCAATTGAAATCCTCTGAATCATCTACACCTGCACAACAGAATGGGCCCGGGCGGGCGGGATCTTAGCTGAAAGCTGCGAAGCACTAGCAACGAACACCCACTCTGCGTGGCGAGCTGCTGCTCGCACCAGCCTAAAAACATCCAATCTCTGCACAGCCTCCGGTCCGCAGCAGTGATGCAGACCCCTGTAGACACCGAAGGCCAGAGTCCTTCGGTCCACCGTCGCCACTCCCACCATAAGTGCGATCACATTCCACGTAATCCACCTTATGGTCATACGACGGCGGTGTTGAGTAAACACCGGTGCCCGGAGGCACGTGGAGCCTAGAGGCTCCACCCCTTGAGGAGCTCCACTACTGCCTAGAACCGCTGAGACCTACGCAGAATGTACAGGAGGGAGATCGAACGCGTCCAGCGCATGTCATGCCGCCTACGGCCACTTCAACTCCGCTGGCATCTGTTTCCCAGCATACTTGTGCCACATCACGCCCGAATTCCATCGGGTCAGCGATTTCACAGTGATGCGCTTGTTAGCGAACATCCATCATCCTCGGCTATTCTGTTGTGCGTGTTCGCCCCGACTGCAGGGTCTGTCACTGACATTACCGGCAACGCCTTAACTAAGCGAAGCTCCTGTCATATCAATATACCGCCTGAGCCTGCGTCATATCAGTCCCTCATGCGCCTCGCTTCTATCTCGTGCAACATCTCCTGGGAAACTTGCAGCAGCTACTCCTGACCTCGACCGCTCATCCAGGCATTTCGCAATATACACCGCTTCGATCTCCTCACAAACTCAACATCTGCATCATGGCTCATCTTGGCCTCTTGCGCATTAACCCATCAGAGCAACAACCCATCTAACTCGAGGACCCCTTCCCGGTCACTGCCGTGTTCCGGCCGTCGGCAAAGCAGCTCTCCGCTCTGTAAAACTCTATACTGGCATCTCCATGATGCTTCTCCTTCGCCACCCTCGCCAGGCGTGCATCATGAATTTTGGTACATCTAGCCGTGGGACTTGATGCCAGCTAGCTTCACTGTCCTCCACTCGTGGGTCCCGGCCCTCTTGTGCGCGCCTCCACCCTCGCCTCCAGCCTTGCCTCTAGCCTCGCCTCCAGCCTCGCCTCTAGCCTCGCCTCCAGCCTCCGTGTCAATGTCAAAATTCAATGCACCCTTGGCTTTGGCGTGATGATCCGCATGGTTGCCCCCCCTTGCTCTTTCGGCTGTTTTAAACAACACCGCCCTGCTACTGCGGCAAGCAAACCCTTGACTGTTGTACAGAGTAATCCCTCGCATCGTTGTGAACACAGCCTGTGCATGCCACCTGAGAAAGTCGCATGTTCGACGTCAAATTGACTGTGTATGCTTGACGTTGGCGCGATCTTTGTATCCCATCTGCTCAGCCTCCTTCTTCAAATACGATCTTGTAGCACATGCTGGGCCTTGTGCTTCTTCAGTCCAAGCGGCTCTTCATCCTCCGCTAGAATCTAGTCATTTGCCTGACCCTGCTTGCAGAGCTCCTGACTTCCGTGGAATGCAGACTCCTTCCCCGGCTGCTCTTAAAAACAGCCCCCCCGACCGCTTTGGAAAACGGCCCCCCCCGACTGCTTTGCAAAACAGTTCCCCGGCTGCTATGAACAGCAGCTTCCGCCGACTTCTATTGCGTCCCCCCTCTACTCGACTCTGCATCACGTCACCCACCCCAACCCCTTCAAAGAAGCATCTTCAACGCCGTATCGTCAGCGTTGATGTGATCCGTCCGCTAAACCTGTGCATCATCTAGCCTTACGTAATACTCCCGCTTCACCAAACAGTACTTGTGCACCATCAGTCAAATCGGCCCTTCATCCTCTGCCCGAATCCAGCCGTCATTTGCCTGCCCCTGTTTGCAGCGCTCCCGACTTCGGTGGAATCCCGACTCCTTCCCCGGCTGCTCTTAAAAACAGCCCCCCCGACCGCTATGGAAAGCGGCCCCCCCCAACTGCTGTGTAACACAACTCTCCGGCTGCTATGAACAGCAGCTTCCGCCGACTTCTATCGCGTCGCCCCTCTACTCCAACCTGCATCGCGTCACTCACCCCAACCCCTTCAAAGCAGCATCTTCATCGCCATGGCGTAATCGTTGTTTCAATCCTGCGCATCAACTAGCCTGACATAGTACTTCTGCTTCGTAAAACACGGTGATGTGTGCCATCCGTCCAAGCCGCTCTGCTCCCTTTGTCAGGGCCTTCACTTCAGTGCACTCACACTATTACAAGGCACATCTTCAACACCCTAGCCTAGGGTTAGGTGTACCTCAACCGCCACAGCTGCGTCTCCTCCCTCCTGCAGTCATGTGTCTCATCAGCCCACTCTGCTCTTCCTCACATATCAGCCTCCCGCACTGCTCTGGAAAGCCAGTGCATGCTGACTCTCAAAAGCCGCATCCTCAGCACCCTAGCCTAGGCAGTGGCGTCGCTGAGCCGTCCGAGCTGTGCATCCTCTTGCGTGAAATCCCTGTTTCTTGTCGGTCCAACGACCTCTCCATCCTCTGCTAGACTCACGCACTGCTGTGGAAAGCCAGTGCATGCAGGCTGTCACAAGGCGCATCATCAACAATCTAGATTGTGAGTCGGTTTGGCTCAACCGCCACAGCTCCGCGTCGTCCGTCAGATGTCTCTGTGCCTCATTAATGCAATCTGCTCTTCCTCATGTATCCCACTCCCGCACTGCTATGGAAAGTCAGAGCATGCTGACTGTCAAAAGTCGCATCTTCAACACCCTAGCCTAGGCGTTGGTGTCGCCGAGCCGTCATAGCTGTTCGACCTGTTGTTGGAAAATCCCGTGTCTCCTCAGTTCAATCACCTCTCCATCCTCTGCCAGACTCCCGCCCTGCTCTGGAGAGCCAGTGCATGCAGACTGCCACAAGGCGCGTCTTCAACACCCTAGCGTGGGAGTCGGTTTGGCTCCACCGCCACATCTGCGTGTCTTCCTTCCTGAAGTCTCTGTGCCTGGTCAGTTCAATCCGTTCTTCCTTACATATCAGACTCCCGCACTGCTATGGAAAGTCAGTGCATGCTGACTGTCAATAGTCGCATCTTCAACACCCGCACTGCTATGGAAAGTCAGTGCATGCTGACTGTCAATAGTCGCATCTTCAACACCCGCACTGCTATAGAAAGTCAGTGCATGCTGACTGTCAAGAGTCGCATCTTCAACACCCTAGCCTAGGCGTTGGTGTGGTTGAGACGTCCGCATCCTCGTGCTTGAAGCACCACTCCGGCTTCACGTACTAATCTCATGCGTCATCGGCCCAACCACCGCTGCACCGTCTATCAGACTGCCGCACTGCTGTCGAAAGTCAGTGCATGCAAATTGCAACAACGCGCTATCCGGATATATCGCAGGCGTCGGTGTGATCCCTGTGTCAAAACGATGCTCCCTCGTACATCAATCCAGTGTGCGTATTAATCACGGTCCATCGAAGGTTTCGAGGAGCTTTCAATACTGTTGTTGTTCCGCACAACCAAAATTATATACATAGATCTGCGATATAAACAAATATCCGCGCGCGCGCATGATCTTGGTCCAACGTCGTCACGTGTCCCACTTGGAAGCTGACCTTTGTGCATCTGCACCGCTCAGCATCACTATGCTACGCCGGTTGCACGGTTGTCGCATCACATCTATGCGCCCAGCTGTCAAAACGACTCCCATAGTACACGTTTCCCACGCGATTGAAACATCTGTACTTACTCCGGCCCGCGAGTCGTATGCGATCTAGACGTCGTGCGGTCGGGTAACACGAGTGCCAGAGTCCCGTCACCTCTGTGGTAGTTGACTGTGATTGACTCGAAAGTGCACTTCCGTGACGCTCATGGAGATGCACTTGAGAATGCCCGAAATAGCTTTGTGCTCGTCATCACGCCAAATTCCAGTGAGCCCTGACCTTGGGAAATGTTTAATGCCTTTCTGAGTCCCGCGTCTTGAACAAGGCTTGTACCTTGTGGGGCAGGTAACATGTGTGCCCCTGCCAAGGGCATTGTCGAACATACTTGTAGCTGACGCTTGCCTGTGCACATTCGGCGTGCCGCGGCGCCACGACGCGTTATATATGAGTCAACTTATGACGTATCGGAACTCCACGAATACCGGACAGCGTAACGCAACGCATTCAGACGTGCATGATCAGCATGCGCCAATAGGTTCACCTTTAGCCCGAAGTCTCCGATTACTATCTGGCAGGAGCACTCAGACTACGTCTGCGATATCGATTCGGCATGCATCGGTTGTTGGAGCAAGCACGCCTGGCCATCCAAGTCTATTAGCTTCAAAACGGAACCAAGTGCAAACGCCTGCTTGTGCACACACGACGGGATGTGCCGTGCACCTCCGTGAACCTCGAACGTCCACAAACGCGCCGAGAGCCACACGAGGACGACTTCGTAATTATTTATCCAAAACAGATTGCTCCTGTGCCGAGTTCAGAGATGAAAAAATGAAGCGTCGCGATTGCACACCTGATTGCGCCCAAGCCGGACGGGAGTAGCGCGTTCGCTCGAGCAGCCCACCAGCCTCCACATGCAGCCACATCGTATTCAAAAAAAGGAAGAAAGCCAGCTTCAGTCTCTGTTGTAGGCTTGGACTCGGACGTAGCGCAGCTCCTCCAACCGGTGACCATCCTTCCTATGACCCGCCATGGATTACTAGGTATTGTGCTAGGATCTTAGCTGAAAGCTGCGAAGCACTAGCAACGAACACCCACTCTGCGTGGCGAGCTGCTGCTCGCACCTGCCTAAAAACATCCAATCTCTGCACAGCCTCCGGTCCGCAGCAGTGCTGCAGACCCCTGTAGACACCGAAGGCCAGAGTCCTTCGGTCCACCGTCGCCACTCCCACCATAAGTGCGATTACATTCCACGTAATCCACCCCGAAAAGTCGGGTTTCTCCAACTCCCCGGTAGCTCCCGCCCAACGGCATCCCGCGCTCTGCTGGACGCAGAAACACATCAAGAGTGGTCTTTTGAAACATTTCGGAGCGGAAGATGTTCGGTTGCCTGTTGCACGCCGTGTCGGTTCAGCTTTGAAGTGGGTCCCGAGCGGACACGCACGCGGGACGTGCCAGAGCCCCAAAACACTGCATCACCGCAATCAAATGCCATAAATAAACAAAATGACAGATACTTGATTGATGACTGAGCAATGATTGCCATTTTCTGTGGTCTGGATGCTCGCAAAGAGCTCTCAAGCAGGCAGCAACACACAGCAGTTCAATGCTACATGGTCACAGCTGCAGACTGTGCAAGGAGGCACCATTACTCACTGGTTAAACAATAATAGCCGTTGCTGCATATATGGACTAGTCACTCTGCTTGGTACCTCCTGTGACAAGTACATTCGCTTTGTGCAGCTGTCAGCTACAAGTAGCTGGCTTGTAGCGGATGCTGATTGTCATACGAGCCAGCCTGGCAGACACAAGACTAATAGATAACCTTGCACAGGAATTCTTGCTGATTTGGAGCAGCTGAGAGAGATGAAGGAGGTGCTGTTGAGTCAGAATGGGAGTGACAGGAGCACGATCGGTAGACTGGAGAGGAAAGTGGAGAGAACAATTAGCCAAGTTAACAGATCGGAGGCAGAAAATGTATTGCTACACAGTCAATGCAGTTGCACGAAAGGGCTCCACACCGACGGCTGTGGGGTCAGTTTACAGCAGTCTCGAGCATGAGCCAAAAATAGCAGATCCAGTGCTCGCTGCTCCACAAGACATGACAGTGTTGTGTTCATACACGCAGATCATGGATCGCTCTTAACACTGAACCTGGAATATGATTGGGGCATGTCCTGTTTTGTTCAAGAGTGCCAGTATGCGGTATGGTATGATCGTGTTGTATCCGGCAGCGTTTTAAAATTATTAACAGATATCTGTACATGCCAATAGTTGATGAACCTGCCGCTTGTATGTTCACTGTCTCCACCCTGCTGTGCTGATCTGCCGGACAATGCCCCTGAGACTCCATGGACTGTCAAAGCCACGTAGAATAGAATACAAGGTGATACTTCATGAAACTGGGTGCGCCTCGGCCAAGCAGGATCCCGCGATCGACTCCCGTGGGCAAGAAGAAGGCAGAAACCACCTCATCAATACGCGACAAAACATGTCTACCTCGCGTACGGCGGAGCCTGTCGCGCATTCAGCATACTACTATGGGCCTTAATCGATGTTTCACGTCCTTCGCGGGTCTGTCGCTGCTTTAATAGCGCCGCGGAATCATTGGTTTGCGTGGCTCCACAGCACTCAAGTTCAGCCACATACTGGGCATCACCCCGACCATGTCATGGTGTTCTGCCGCTCCGAAATGTCAGGAAAAACCTTTGTTTATAGCTTCGCGAGGCAAACAGACCGGGGGCGGCCCCTGGAGCATCCAGATTGGCTCGGGTGGCCCCGGGGTGCGGGGTTACCATGTAGTACGCGGGAAGTCGACGGAACTGAGGCATCCTTGGAGCATGCAGTCGTCCTTGCGCAGGACCGGCATGCAAGGCACTATATAGACGTAGCTGCAGAACATAGAATTACACTCCACTTTGTGTACATGGCTCTTCAAATACACAGTCTTCTTCCGAGTCTGGACCTTGTTCGCTGACCGTCGATGCACATGAGCGTTGCCACTGCAACACGAACTAGTTGCTGCTGAACGTCAGAACATGTACATCAAAACAAGATGCCGGTATGTCGCTGTTACTTCGATAGCGAGATTACCTGCTGCTCCCAATCCTTGGCTGTACATGGCCGCTTCACCTGATTGCAGATGTGCACGTCTTAGTGCAGGGATTATGCGCCATAGTACGGCAACCGCGGATATTCCCAGTACTACATTCAGCAGTATTCTTATGCAGCTTCTGCTACGTGCTCACCGAGTGTAGCTGCCTGACTTCACTGGTCAACTCTTCCAGCGTGTGAACAGGGACTTTCGCTATGCACAGCGCAACTGTTTTCAGCCAGACCATGAGTACATTACTTTGCCCAGATTGAGCCCTATCAACTTCGAGCTCTCCATTGTGGTACTATTGCTGTCGTGCGCTTCCCTGTGTTTGCTCTGCTTTCCCACCTGTGCTCGAGTATAGATCAGGATGAAGTCCTGCACGAGGTTTGTGGACAGGCGATGCAATGTCCAAGTTTGATTATGTTGTCGTGTGCAGATGAGAAGATTTATTTGCGCGATGTTTGACCTGTTGGCTGCGACACTGCAAGCTAGCAGGTTCGATAGCGCCTGCCGCATCACCACTGGCATGGCATCAACAGACATCACTACAACCAACTATCGATCCCATTCTGAAACTCGCTGCACATGAACTGCAGCGGATCGGGGCACAGGCAGCGTTTCGCTGGGACGAGGCTGTACATCTCAGCCTCGACCCAGCCATCCTCTGCCTCGGCCACGATCCGCTTCAGCTCCTGCGCGCAACTAAAACAAATACTGAAACACACACAGCATTAAACGATAGTTCAGCGTCACTTGCACAGCCCCGCATCATTATGGAGTAGCGGTGCAGGCGCCTGCGCCTCAGCCCGCCTCTAAACGGCCCATAACTACGAGCCAATAGCTCATAGATAGCTCCTAAAGCGCTGTTAAGCACGCTCTTAATGGTCTACCCGCCTCTATGGGGAGCGTGAATTGGCTCTTAATTGGCGCGTAATGCCGCGCTTAACACTCGCGCATCGCGAACAGCGAATGTCACAACATGATGAGCGGATTCCAGCTCAGACCTGATGCGCCATGTTAAGAGCGGCGTTAAGAGCGTGGCGCCCATCATTAAGAGCCAATTAAGAGCAACCTCTTGTACAGACGTGTACTGCGATCGCTGTTACAGTCTAGAGAACAGCGTATCAGTCGAGGTCGGACTCATGTTCGCTGTCTGTATGTATACAGATCTGGTTGTGTAACACACAACCGAGTTCCGACCTTTACGCGCGCAGCTGCTGCGCTAGCTCCCACCGATATCGATCGCGAGCTAGCCCATGGCCAGCTGCAGTCCACCACTGCTGGCACCGGTGCCAGTACCCCTCCAGCTGCAGTGCAGCCTTCAAGCTGTATCAGGAGCTCTTTTTTGAATTTAGCAGCAGTAGCCCCAGTACTACAAAGGACTTTTGCTGGAGGAGCATGATCCCGTAGTCCCGCTCTGCAGCTGGCATGTGGTGTTCCTTCAAGCTTTCGCTTTGGCAGCTGCTTTGGCTTTGTCTAAGCACATGTACAGTACCAAAGGTCGCGCACGCACGGAAGTTCGAAGACGCCGACAGCAAATGGCAGCCGACAGGAACGGCGACCTCACTGGCCCTCCGCGCGCAGTTCGAATTCGACGCCGCGCTCGCGATCGACCCAGCGCTAGCCGACGCTGACTCAGCGCCGCAGCGGACCATCATGCAGTGTTTGGGCACGGAAGCGCTTACTCGCGCGTGCCACTTCGAGTACGTGTACTATGCCATCAGCAGCAAGCGATTCGTGTACTTTGGGCCAGACGGCTCTTCGTCGGAACTGTTCGGGAAGGACAACCAACCTGCCGAGCCGTGGCTGAGGCTGGTTCGGTGCGCACCTTCGCCACTTGCAATTGCAACTTCGATTACCAGAAATGTCAGAGTACATGTGCGCTGGCTTGCGACTCTTGCAGTGGATCGGAGCTTGCAATTGTGGATTCTTGCGTATTTCCAGGCTTGCATGCCATGCAGTGCACTAATCGCTTGCAATCATTGATCGCTCGGACGATTTCTAGGATGGGAATGATTCCTGGGATATGCCAGTTGCCACTCATGAATCATGAGTCATGATCACTGCAGTACTACAAAGGTTAGGGGAGACAACCGATACTACCCTAGCTATGCTATACGTAGCTTGCCCAGGGAGATATATCTTGTCACTGGTATACACGAGATAGGGGTACTCGAAACCGTGACATCAGCGGCAATTGACAATCTTTAAATTTGCTAGAGTGGGTACCACGTGGAGCACTATCACTGTACTGGGGTGGGGTGCATCCTCGCCCCCCGCCTCCCCCCCCCCCCCCCCCCCCTCGAGTGAGGCCCTCTCCACCGTGACCTCCCACCTTTGCCCATCTCCACCCACTAGCCTGCCCGCGATGTTGACCGGCATGCATGCCACTGGGCAGTAGCTCTGGCATGCACCGTGTGACATCATGATGGGGCTGGGGCCAAGCTTAAGGCAGGCGCGGCATGCAGTGTGTCGTGCCCGTGCCCATGCTGGCTGCTGTGGCTGGCTCTTCGCCGACTTCGTGCTGGCTAGGCGCCGCAGTCTCCAGCACCTGGTGCCTATGCGCAGACTGCGCCATGTTGCGCTGGGCCGGTGTGCTGCGTGTTTGCGCTGGCAGTTGCAATCCTTGTGAGTGCGGTTCATGCCGATATATAGGGTGACCGTACGCGGGTTGTGTTTGTTGTTGGCTTTGTTTTGTTCCGTGCGCACGCGTTCTTCCCTCGGCGCTGCTGCGGCCTTGCTCTATCACAGTGTAACTAGTGTTACACAGTTTGTGGCCACACACGCATCTGCGAACGACATGAAGACCTGTAGGTCTTCAAAACCTTAGTTAAGACCTGTAGATCTTTCTTTTAGTGCACGTGGTGGTGCTACAGATAACTCATGCGTATGCAGCACCTCAGCATACATAAATTTCGGAACATCCCGAGCAGAAGCTCAATTGCAATGCATGCGTTCATGTGCATGCAGAGGCCTCTTGAAAGTGTGCGCATGCATGTGCAGCGGGCTCAATGGAGCGTGGAAGGGGTCAGAGCTGGAGAAGCAGTTCCACATGGACTGGCGGGGCGGGAAGCCGCTGCCGCCGGCACGCCAGGTGGTCACGTACCGGCAGCCGCTGCACCTGCGCGGCACGATGATTACCCGCAGCATCGGCCACCTGCTGCGCGACAACCTCATGGGGCTGGTGGACCTGCCCATGCGCTTTGGCCGCGATCCGGTCGACTTTGACTGGGTGTGCTCTGGACAGTTGCCCTGCTCGTACACCGACCACTTGAATGCCAATGCATATGGTGCTGGCATGCATGGCCTGCCGGGTCCACAGCGCCTACAAACTTCTCCTGTACACCACAGGCACTATATATGGCCATGGTATGTGCCACTGAAGGCATGAGACTGCATGCAATATTGCAAGGCACACGGCACTTGTGCGCCCAGGATGCGATCATGAACCCATGTTGAGCGGCAAGTGTATTCACAGTCACTACGGCGTCATTGCCCGGGCTTTGATTTTGTTGTTCGAATTTGGTTGCCAGGCCTCCGGAGCGTCGATTGGCAGCGCTTAGGTTGGCAGGTGCAAGCACACCCACTCATGGCTCGACAGTCGGACAAACTCCTGAGATCCTGTCTTCTAGCATGTGCGACCGTGTACTGCGGCCGTGTGCTGCCGGTGATGGCCATGGCATGCATGATCACAGGGCGGTGGTGCCGCAGGTGCGGTGGGAGAGTGAGGCCGGAACCCAGGGATCGCGGTGGCGCACCGAGCATAGCACGGCGAAGCACTACCGTGGCCTCCTCAACAACCGGCCCTCCGTCACGTGGCAGGAGGTGCTCGACAAAGCTCTAGCTGGCGCCAGCGGCGGTGCGGTCATCCTTGACGAAGTTTCTTTCCGATATCCCCCGAGTCCCCCCAGACCAAAAAGTGGACGCTGTCCTTTGAGCTGTGCAACACTACACACATGCGGATACTAGTCGCGCATTCAGGCTGAATCGTTGTGCCAGCGTGCTGGACAACCTTCAACAAAGCGGAGCAGACAACTCAGATTGTGTCGGGCGTCAAGGGATCTCAAACGGCTGGTGGATGCCACGTTGGGGTACACGTGGAGTGGCATAGCAGCATGTGTGCGTGTGTTAACATTGGTTTGACCTTCACTAGAGCTCTATCGCATGCATGTATGCTGCATGGTGCAGGCATGCTGTGGCACCTGTGACGATGTTGAGGGGAAGTGGGTGCGCATGTATCATCCACATGATGTATGGATCGCATCCATCCAACGTATAAGGGTGCAACCCACATTGCTGTAGGGGGCCTGCAGAGGCACTGCGGCAGCTGCGAGAACACATGCATCACCCCACAGAGAACACCCGAGAACACAGTGCATGTGGCTGCCAATGCAGCGTGTGCAAAGGCATGCCAGTGTCCAGTGCGAAGCTCACAAAAGAAACTGCCTGGTGATGTGGTGCAGACGTGAAGTACATCCAGTTCTCAGAGATCATCGGGGGCATGGGCCCCGTGGACATTGAAAGCCACGTCGGCAGGGTGAAGATCAAGCCGGACAGACGCACCTTCTCCGCGTGGGCGCACATGTGTGCGCCATTCCCCTTTACGGCCATGCGGGAGGTCGCGTACCGCCTGCACGGCCTGCAGGTGTGTTTGCCATGCGCACCGGCCGGCGCCACCACGCACTGCTCAAGTTTGAGCTCCTTCGCGCACACCATACGCATGTTTACTAGTAGTACTGGGCAACATGCAACTGAGACAGCCGCGCAGCGTTTTGCGCGCCAGACATCGCTGTCGTCTGTACAAAGGGTCGCTGGTATTTCCCTCTTATGTAAGAGCGATCCTCTCTTATAACCCCTCTTGTACCTGACCCTGTCGCGATTGACCTCAATATGGCCACTACGTAAGAGCGCGATCGCGCTTCCTTTAGGAGGCAGATCAAGCGCTGAACAAGGGCGAATTATGAGCGCATATATTGAGACAGCTGCGCAGCGTTTTGCGCGCCAGACATCGCTGTGATGCTGTGGCGCTGCATGGGGTGTGGTGCTGCTTGCGACAAGTCACAACACGTCTAATTGTGTTTGGGCACAGATTGCCTGTTCCTGCCGGGCTGCGGTGGCCTCCACTCCAACCTGTGCCGTCATGCAGCCGCGCATCAACACGGCTGCCCCCCGCCTGCACTGCAGTCTGAAGGCAGTCTGAACCTCGCCAGCATCTACATCTTTGTGATACACTGTGTGTTCTGATAGATTACATGTGGATTGATATCTGCTCAGCTGTACAACATATCGTGTGCGGCGCGTGCGTCACAGCCGCTGCGGCGGTGCAGGTGTCGTCAGCCGCGGATCTGGAGCCGTTTGTAATGTTCCTGGATGGCCAGCGAAAGGAGAAGCGGCACCTCACGAACGCGGACGCCATCATCCCAAGCCTCCGGAAGAAGTTCCCAGGTGCGCGTCGCACCCGTAAAACCACTTGCAGCCACACTGCATCACCACAGATTCCCGCATTCACCAGGTAGTGAGTTTTGTCGAGGCTGCTCGCTGAAATTTCAGCGCATTGGTGTGATTGTTGCCAGCTCGTGAGCAGAATCTGTCAGG
>JALKAD010000184.1:139631-164310 GCA_024500015.1 Ulva compressa
TTGCGGAAGATTCAAGAGAAGCATGGGGTTGACGGGGAGCAACACGCAAAGCCAAAGCCACAAACATGAGGCTGACCTTGTTTAGCAAGTCACTGCTTTGGCACCTGCTGATTTCAAATGTGAATCTCATGTCTACATTGAATGCAACAAAAAGTATGTTGTGGTGATGTAACAAATTGAGTGTGTCTTTGTACCTGATGCCAGTTGTGCTTGTATGGAAGAGATGGTCGACATATTTGTGTGTCGTGACTGTGCTGAAGGCTCGTCATGGACCAATTTCGATAGCAAGCCTGTCCAGTCCGCGGCGAACAGACCAATGTGGTTGCGGAAAGTGTGCCAGGCCTGCCCCGACCATGACCACGGAGGGAGACGCCTGCAGTGCGGGAGCAGGCAGGGGCTGCCCTTTCAGAGACTTTGTGCCACCAGACCTGGTCACTGCGCCTTGTACTCTGTAGCAGCACAGCAAAAGATGACTCACGCATGCACCTTGTCTGCGCTCTCAAACTGGCCGATTTGACTGACATCAAATTGTTTGCGACCTGCATCGGCAGAGTCATGCACAGAGGAGCTAGAGTTCACACGTACCGCTTGGCATGCAGCAGTATCGAACCATGGCTTTTCATAGTGGCTATCACAGCTTCATGATCATTGCAATATACCCTTGGAATATTCCGTGACTGGGGGAGCTGCGCTCAGCAGCGTCACCACAGCGATGCAGAGAGGACAGTTTGAAACCACATGGAGCCGCTGCTCTCTCCCACCCAGCCCACAGTATATGGAAGGCCTGTTACAAATACATGCCGCGCGTGGCAGGCCATGCAAATCGACTGCAGCCTGTTGTGACCAGGTCACACATGCACCGTGTTCAGAAGCAGCTACAGGCACACACCCCCACGCACTGTCCTACTTCACTCTGATAAAATCGAAGGCTGCAATCCGGTGTCAACGCGCCCCCATCACAACACAAAACCGGCCGTGTGCCGCACGAGGCCTGCAGATGTATGCAAGTCGGCGCATACTGTGCAGGTTGACATCAGCCGCGGCGGCCCACAGGCACATCACCTATCTTGTGAGGTACCCCGCAACGTGTTTGAACAAATTAGGACCCCTACAGAACACCCACCCCCTGCTTCTAGTCCCTGGCCATAACACTGACCGACACAGTGGCACGCCGCCACCCTTGACTATACGCCCTCCTCGGTACTGGGGGCGCAGGACACGGGCACTCCAACGGTACACCGGGCAGAAACTAGCCTGTACTGTGAGACCTCCCTCCGTATGCATACATCCTGGCAACCGGGGCCGCAGCCATCCACGCGGCTGAGAATTCCGAACGGCGCTCCCCACATTCCAGCCCCAATCGCGACGCTCACCAGCCGCCGCACCCTCCACAACAAACCGCAACCAGCAGCACGCCCCTTCACCTACACCCGCAGCACGTGAGCTGCATGCGGCGGCACAACTCGCAGCGCGGCAAGTGCCTTCACTCCTCCCCAGTCGTAAGCCACTTGCACCGGCCCATGCCAATGCTGGCGCGTGCGGCCAGAAAGGGCGCACGAGCGCCAGAAGCCGGGCCACGAGCTGCCTCAATGAGCCCCCCGTACACAGCACACCGGCAGGTCTCACAGGTCCTCCTTGACAGATCGAAGCTGTGCGATACGTTCCTCGAGCTGTGCGTTGGGCCGGAGCGGCGGGTCTGTGCCCTGCCCGTTCCGCGCCGCGCGGTCCCCGGGGCACTTCAGCGGCGAGTCGCACTTCTCCGGCTTGCACGAGTCCTTCGAGTCGATGGAGAAGTTATCCGGTTGGAACATCTGCTGCGCACGGCGCGCCTGCCGCTGCTGTGCCTCCAGGTCTGCACACACTCCCGATGTACATGCCCGGAGACCACGCCATTCTGTTCTTCGCATGGATGCATCAAAATTGAATGCTTGTTGGCATCATGAGAGCCACAGTGCAGCGAACTAGGCGGCATGCGAGCTGATAAACAGGCAAGGACTGGGGGTGCATGGGCTCTGTGTTCAGCGTTGGAGGACGCAGGCAGGTGAGGGAGGGCGGGGTTTGTGTCTTTTGCGATGATACAGGCACGGGGGTCACGCACTCACGCACCCGAAGGACCCTTGCCGGCGCTGGACATGAAGCTTCGGAGCTTGGACGGTACGCTTGAGCCACCGGATGGCGCGGCGGCGGGCATGACGCGGTTCCGCATCTGGTTCTCCTTCTGACTGCAGGGCATCGTATGCAAGCATCAGCTGTGTTCGTCGATGAAACATGTGCCCGAGCTACTGGTGGTGCTGGTGCCAAGCGGTGCCACTGTTTGAGATGCGCGCCTGGAGCTGCTGCAGAGTCGTGAGCGCACGTGTGTTGAGGATGGCGAGGGCGCCACCACTTATGAGCGCACGTGTGTTGCTGCAGAGTTGTGAGCGCACGTGTGTTGCTGCCTGGCTGACTGGGGGAGCTGTGAGCGCACGTGTGTATGTATGTACGTGGCATTCGTACGATCAGGAACATGGGCATGCATGCTGTGTGCAGACACCCTGCGAGACGGTTCGGCTCAGGCACAACGCATGTGGGTCGTGAGTCAACTTGTGACCAATCAGGATCATGATGACCAATCATCGCCCATGGTGACAGGAGCTCGGATCGGAGCAAGAGAAGCATGCGAGGCGCACCTGCCAGCCTGGCTCTGCAGCCAGTCGAGCGACGGGGTCATGCGGATGCCGGGTGTGCCTGCCGCCGACTTGGCCGGCGCTGCCTCTGCAGCAGCCGCAGCCGGAGCGGCTGGCGCTGCAGCTGCAGTGGTGGCGGCACTGCCGTCCCCAGATGCACGGCTGTTGCCGATGGACGCCGGGAGGATGGCCGGCTCTTCGATGACCGGAGCAAGTGTGCTGAGGCTCTGCCGCCGCTCCATGTTGCCGACGCTGTTGCGCCGACCCGGGCTGCCTTTGGTGGGGCTGCCGCCTCGCGGGCTGCACTTGGAGGGGCTAGTTTTGGAGGGGCTAGTCTTGGAGGGGCTTGTCTTGGAGGGGCTGCCCCTGGAAGGACTCATCTTGGCAGGGCTCAAGGGCGGCCCGAAGGTTTTGCGGTTGGGGCTGGCACCGGGACTTGTATGCCCTGCACGACAGGACACCGATTGCGGAAATACTGCTTTTGCTGCGAATCAAGCGCTTGCGACCATGCTGTGGGCTCGTCGGAGGTTGCTCGTGACAAGTTGGTGGCAGCACAGGCATGCAGGAACGGCGTGTGGGAGAGGGCGGCACCGTCGGATTTCTGCCGCTTGCTCTTGGGCGTCCGGGGTGTGCCGGACGGCACATACGGCGGCGTGTCTGCAGTTTCAAAACTGGACGGAAGCCGGTCCTCCATCCGCGGGGTTGTGCCGGTCGTCGGCAGTGAGTTGGGTAGGCCCGCGCTCAGAATCGGCTCCGGTTCGTGCCCCTGCAAGCATACTCGTCCTGATGAGTGCCGAAGCCCATACCGCACAGCATGGTAACGAATGTTTGAGGATGCACAGAAGATTGGCATGGTGGAAGAGCATGGCCAGGCGGACGAGCAGTGCAGGAGGGTGTCATCAAGATGCGGAGTTCGGAGTGTCGTCAAGATGGTTGCAGGGAGGTCCATGCATGCTGTCGGTGATCATGTGCATGACGGACAGGTCGCGGAGCAGCGCTGACCAGGCGGGCAGGGGCGTCTCCAGGACTCACATTGCGGCCTTCGCCTTTCAGCCAAGAGCGCACAGAGTTGTCACCGCCCGCGCTGCACCCGCTGCCGTTGCGGCGCGGCGTGGTCGCCTTGGTGATGCCCTCCAGATTGAGCCGCAGCGAGTCTGCGCTGTGCTCCCGTTGCACGTCCGGGGCACCTGCACACGCGTGTGACTGCAGTCAAGCGACACGCCGAACATCACCGGGTGCAGCAGCAGCACTGCATGCATGGATGGATGCTCTCCCGATAAGCCTGATTCCGATTGCGGCCGTGACACAATTACTGCACCTTGAATGTCAGGAGCGCGCGACCGGCAGGTGAGGGTGTGGAGTGGCAAGGGATGGCTCCGCAGCTGCACCGCATGCACATGAGCCGCGTGTCATGCCATCGGGAGTGGCACAGGCGCAGCACCGCCTGCAGTGCGGGGTCAGAGCAGCAGGTAGCATAGGCGGCGCACCATCACCGGCCGGCGGCTCCACCCCTTCAGCCACAGCCGTCGCCAGGAGCCCCCGCTCCTGGCTCGCCGACAGCACCGCCTGCCGGAAACTGCGGACCTGGACTGAGCTGGAGATGGGGCTGTGCGATGAGAACTCAGGCGACCCCGGCGACTCAGCCGGCTGAAGCCCATTCAGGACACGGGTGTTATGCGTGTGTATGTCGCTGTACACCGACATGTTCGGTACCGACGCGGTGCTGGACAGGCTCATTGACGGCGAGTGTCCGGTGGCCTCTGGCGTGCCCACGGCCAGCTTCGGAGACACGCCGGCCCGCCGAGGGGGCTGCAGGCGCGTCGGCCGACCCTGCGGCGGGGCGGCAGGGGCACGGCAAGGGCTGCGTGCGGCGGCGCCGCCCTGCAAGCGGGCGGCCCGCGGCGGCGGTCGGCGTGCCCCGGCCGGCGGCAGCAGCTTGGTGCTACACTCGGAGTCATCCCCGAAGCTCATGGCGGAGTTGCCACCGCCGGCGCACGGCTCCGAGTCAACCCCGCCGAGGGCCGCGGCACTCGACTCCTCCCAGTCATCGCTCGCGGTGTGTGTGCAGCTCAGGCGAGCCGTCGACGCGACCGACAGGGAGCGCGCCGTCGTCGATGATGCCACGCTTGCGCCGCGGCTGGTGCGCACGTCGGCGCGCTTCCCGTCGACTGAGCGGCGGGGGATGCCCGACGCTCGTGCGATCGTGCTGCGGGTTTTGCGCTGCGCGGCCTCTGCAGGGTTCTTGGGCTTGGCCAGGCGGTCCAGAACCGAGCCGCGCGCCGGGCCGGCACGGGTGGTGCCGGTGCGCGCTTCAGCCGAAACCGCACGAGCGGCCGAGGCAGCCGCTGGGGCGCCGGGGCCCATGCGGGGTGCCTCAGAGCGCATGCCGGTGGGAGCAGAGGGGCCGGTTGCGGGGCGCGTGAAGACGCGCGAGGCGGCAGAGCGTGAAGTTCCGGTGGGCGTCAAGGAGCGGGCTGCGCCGCTGAACGAGTGGGTGCCCTCCACACGACCGACCGTCTCCTTCGGGACCGCCTCGTACCGCGGCTGCACAGGAGAGCTGTCAGAAGAGCTTCCCCTGATCAATCAACAACAATGAGCAGTCCTGAGCAAGGTGAATTTATGCTTGAGATGCGTCGCTATCATGGTGACTGCACGGGGACATATGGACGCTGATCTCCTGTTAGATGGGCCATCGGTGAGCTAAAGCGCGCAAGCACAATGCAGATGAAACAGGGGCGTCAAACGGAGGCGTCTGCCAGAAGCACGTACCATCGTGTTGAGCTTGCGTTTCGGTTTGGGCGGATTCCCCAGCGTTGGCATCGAGGTGGACTTGAGGCCCGACTCGGACTGCCGCCGCCGTGCCGCGGCGCGGGGGGCCGCAGGGGACACGTTGTCCTCTTGCGACACATCAACCTTGTGGGACTTAGGCGTCCGCGCCCGCGGGACCTGTGACGCGGTTGCAGGGCCGGTGCGGTCACCATAAGTGGCAGCTCTCGGAGGCACACCCCGGGCGGCAGCCCGGGCTGCACAACACAGGCACATGATTCATGTGGCATGAAACATATGAGCATGCTGCCTGGGCTGCTGCGAAGTTTCAGCTGCACAGTCTACCGGTGTCAACAGGATCAGGCTGCTGCAACTGCCGTGCATGCAGTGGGGCCCACACCGATGCTTGTCAGGCAACAGCGACACATGGTAGCTACATGCAGAAAAGCTGCACCTGATCAGTCTATGGCAATGAAGCGGCTGGATAGCTTTGACACTACGTGTGAAGGCATGGCACACATGAAGGCATGACACATCGCTGCAGTGAGGCAGTGTTAGAGCCAACAAAACAGATGGTTCTGTGACCGGCTCAGGCCAACTCCAGGTGTTAACCTGCTCACCCGTGCTGCTGCGAACACGGGTGTGACATGTGTGCGAGAGCAGACACGCACCAGCCGCTCCGGGTTTGGGTGTAGAGAAGCTGACCAGCTCCGCCAGCAGCCCGATGTGCAGTGTCACATGCTCGCTTCCAAGCTCAACATGCCCCTGGCGGTGGTGTGACACTGCTGCCTGCAGCACAGCAACCAGTTGACAACTGCAGGTGGTGCGGGTCTGACTGGTGCCAGGCCTGCTATGCTACCGCATGGGCCTACAGACATGACAGCAAGCACGAGAATGCTGCAGGTGAAGACGAGATGGAGGCTGCAATCAGTCTGTAGGCATGGACCATTGTCAGATTGCTGCAGCATGGCATAGGGCTGCCCAGAACACAAAATCCGAGCTGCGTCTGTGCCAGCTCTGTACATCAAGAGGTACCAGAGCAGCGCATACCAGGATCTCTTCCTTGTCGCTCATCAGCCTCGGTTGCAGTGCATCGTGCCGAGCGTTTGCAGCAATGCCCTCCTTCATGCGGCTTCTGATTGCGTTCAGTTCCATCATAAGGGCTTCCATGTCCCGGGACTTTTTGGTACGCTCAGCCTCCATTTGTCTCGCCTGCACCGATCATTGACCAAGTGATGAGCAGGGGCAGATCATGCAGACTGGCGATGTGTGACAACGCACACGTGTTACTGACCAAACCACACATGCTTGCAATTTTGAAGTTCAACAGTCACACATCCGCTGTCACCTGTCTGCAGCATGACCTAGTGCGGCAGAGGTCTCACTTGGCGACCGTTCATACAAGCGTTTATTGTCTACGCACGTTCAACTGCAGTTCATCAGGCTCTGCACACGTGTTGCAAAGCGGACGCAGCTGCTTTTCCGCAGTCACATCATCACTGCAGATGTAATCTGCTGAAAGTTTGGAGTGCATGGAGATCTTACCTTCTCTCGAAGGCTCATGATCGCCTCCACAGTGTCCATGCGCATTTCATGTGTACTGTGTTCTGAGGGCGCTGGCGAGCTTTG
Organism: Ulva compressa; assembly: GCA_024500015.1. NCBI lineage: Eukaryota > Viridiplantae > Chlorophyta > Ulvophyceae > Ulvales > Ulvaceae > Ulva > Ulva compressa. The sequence goes on from JALKAD010000184.1 coordinate 146,693, forward strand.
TGCATTCGCTGCCATCATATTTTCTTGAGCAGTCTGCAGGATATCAGACCATCGTTGTGGCTGTGCATTCAGTAAGGTGTCCACATGTTGACCAGCGGGGAGAAAATCCATTTGTCAGACATGCCATAAACGTGTGTAGCTATGGATATAAAATCGGCATCGCTGTCATGGTCAATATTTGGGAGAGAGGATGAGAAAGCAATTGTAGATCGGTATGTTGGAGTTCAGATACTCAAGTGAACCCATTGCATCGTGAAAGCCTGGCTGACAGACAGACACATAAGGCAACAAACCGCAAATCCAACGCACTGCCGCGGCCAGGCACTGAGGAATAATGACGTACATTGATAGTATAAATTGCCTGCTCCAGCTTCTCGCGAAGTTCTGGTACATGTTGATCCAGTGTGTTGCATTTCACAGTCAACTGGCTGAGACTCTTAGTGACCTCGCTCTTGAACTTGTCAATATTTTCGACCAGCTCTCGAGTTTGTTCGTGTTCTGAACGAAGATGCTGCACGTCCAGAACTGGCTTCTGCATGGCGTTAAACAGCGCCTTCACGCCATCTTTGAGATGCTGCACCTCCTTCTGGAGCTGCTCCCTGTACATCATTTTAACAACAATCATACGATGAGAAGGTGCGTACACGGATCGGAGTGATCAGTTCCGGCCCAGTGCCTCCGCAGATGTAGACAAGCACAACGAACGCGCACGCGAGTTTTGAAAATCAATCTGCAAATCGCCATAGCATAGATCGCTTTAATGCATACTTTGTTCGGCACGTAGCCAATTTCCGCATTGTTAAGAGGGATATCGTCACAGAAGTTAGACGAGTGCATGTCCACGTGCGAATACGCACGCATACTAATTCGAACGCAAGGCTTTGATGCGTACGTAGGCCGTTGCAAGCTGGCCACGAAGGGCAGATGATGCGAAGAGATCGCTACTCAACTCGACAAAGAGCCAATCGGGTCCAAACAGATCAGACGATGACGAACGCAGCAAAAGAACGGGCGAAAATACCAGCGCTAAATCCACACGCGTTGAAAACTGGACAACCAATGCTACGCCTTTGGTATGCCCCCCTCCCAGATCCGCGCAAGCGGCTGTCTGCCGCGCGCAGCCTGTCCGTTGCCAGCGCTGACACAAAACCCATTTATATCCATGTGCACGTCGCTGAGGTCTGTCGGACAGAATAGCACCATGAAGATGCATCTGAACCGTAGCAACTTCCGACGGAAGCGATGCGAAGCCATTCGATCAGACGTGAGGTCACCAATGGGATTGATCATACCTGTCTTCTTGTACAAGCCTGATATAGGCTTCCATTTCCGCCATTGAGTACCTAGTCTGCTCCCCAACGGAAGCAGAGCGCTCTGACACACCATCTGCATCGCTGGGCTCCTCCACGATACATGCGCCCGACGTCGAGGTGGTGGCTTGGACGCCTTGCATACTCATATTGCCCAAGCTTCCTGTATGTGCTCTATAAGCAGTTTCGGACTATGTTTGGATACGCTTTGCACATTTGCGCACAAGAAACTGCTGCAAAGACGATAGCTCACAACACCGGCATCCAGACAGCCGGCCGTGGAGTGTACGACGGAATATCGCAGAGGGACAAGAATGTGAGTTGCTGTCAATGTCACATACGAAACATACCAGATGGCTCTCTGCGTGCATCTGCGGCCCATTCGCGCTGCATGCATGATACATCGATGTCTCGCGGGACTGCAACTCCAACTTCAAATCAGTGTTGACAACGTTTACGTCCAGCAGCTTCAGGTCACAACGAGCTGGGCAGACTGTGGGAACAGTTTTGCTTCATGGAAAAGCACGTTTGAACATGGCAGGCTCTCCCACCACTTTACCAACCAAGTATGAAGTGTTAACAGTTTTGCTTACCCACGGATGCACACATCCGTGTCTATGCTCCCTCTGGACCATGCAGAACACCTTGAGATTCGAGGTGTTAAGCCCATCTGTCAGTATTTCACGCGTTGCTGTTTTGCTTCAGGTAGGTGCATCTGGTTAGGCTTCATCACATAGATGCTGGACCAACAGAACAATGGCTACTAGGAGTGATCCGCTCAAACGGCAGGCGGAGTGCCTCGCTTCCTCCATCTCATGCAGTGCATGCACTAGCTGAATTATATGCTTGCACAGTGCACTGCAGTGCATATGAGTAGGACAGCTTTCTGCTGTGTGGCAGGCACCAGGCCATGAAGCCACACTTGCTCTGCCTCGACACATCCAGGAGCCTGAGGACTTTGTTAAGAGTTGCAGCAATATACCAATAGAATGCAACACTTCTCGCAACGTGCTGACGTGTTGCAGTTTAGTGGTATATTACTGCAACTCTAAAAGGGTGTCTTCCCTCACACACGCCAAAGCCGTGGGACCACACAGGAGGTGCCAGTCACGACCTTGCGTGATCTGTGGTGAAGACGCAAGTTGCAGATTCCAACTAATACGTTGCCCATACCTATTGGAACTTGATCAACACGTCGAAGATCAACATGTCGAATGGCCTTGCACAATGCGACTTGGGCATATGATAGACATCACAAACCTGCATTGAACTCTGACGTTTCAGCATACAATCACCATCGCCACAGTTGCTGGCAGCCTGCCAAGCATCAAAGCTGACAAATCCTTATCCAAGCCTCGGAAAGTTGCTGGGCCTGACACCCTCAACCAGTTGCAGTTGCAGCACACCAACACTTGGACTGAAAACACTGTCATTTTCACTGTCACACATCCAGTCCAAGTTACCAAGGAATGTCGGGAAGTCACATGGGGCCCATTTCTCACTGGGGCATACAAAGGTATTGCTGGCCTGGCCTGGGAGGCGCAGCGCTTGCCTGGATCATACACAGTTTGTTCCTCCTCATGAAGCCTGCAGAGTGGTGGCAGCCAGCAATGCCATCGTTCACTGGCCATGTACATCATGACAGATTCAGAACTCACTCATTTCTGACTGCCACATGTGCAAAGCTCCAAGATTTGACTGGAAGCGATGCCAAAATTATTGCCAAAATTATTCCCACGTGTGCATCGTGTTTGCTTTCACACTAGACCTTCAGGAGCACATGCGGGTTGTACCAATGGGAGGGGCAATCCTTGCACTGGCCCTGGACCCTTGGTCTCCGAATCACGTTGGCCCCCGACCTGACATGTGGAGGTTGCACATGCTGCGCCTGGGTGCCACTGCATTCTGCAAACATAGGCTGCCCCGGACAAAAAGTCGTTCGTACAGTGGTCAGATCTGCGCAAGGAACCATACATGAGTGAAGGGCGAAGTATCAGTGCCTCTTTCAGAGTGATGTGGGGCGGCTGTTGGAGGCACAGACAAAGAAGAGTTGGCCGTTGGATTCCAGCGGCACGCCAAGGTGTGCTGTGGTGGCTGCAAATGCAATGGTGCTTCAGCAGAAGCTCTGATCAGGTTCGCGGTACAATTCTCCTGGTGCAACCTCCATGCAGTGTGGAACCTGTCCTATACTTTGCTGCATAGAATGGTCTGCACTCGAGCATCATGTAGACATGGTGTACCACCAACATGAAAACGGTTTGAGCCATACGCAATGTACATCGACTCGGGCATAGCGATCCCAGAACGTGATCTGGTCTGTATGTACAAATTTGTTTCTGTCAATTTTGAGGCAGGATCGCCGAGCTTGCAGGCAAATTCTTGTTGAGAGCATGATGGCCTACTCCGTGGTGGTTATTGACGTACCAGTTGTGGTTGGGCACGCTTTGTGCATGGGATGCAAAGTTGTGAATCCAGATAGCTCAACGCTTTGTGCATGGGATGCAAAGTTGTGAATCCAGATAGCTCAATCATGACGAGCAGAGTGCGTACTGGTCCCCGTGCAGCAGGCAGGCGCTTCTCATGCGCACAGCACTGTAACCAGCATGATTGTGGTCTGAGCCAATCACATCCATGTCCTAGTGCATACCTGCGCACTTGAGAGAAGTCTACTTGGACACTGTGAATGTACAGAAGATCCCTGCAGAAAACGAACATGCAATCGTACACCAACAGGCAACACCAAGGTAACAACTCACTCCACAGAGGCGGTACGCTTGCCTAATGCAAATCTCGTTGCGATGGCTTCATCATGGCCATTACAGGACTACACACAGGTACATTATGTATAAACTCTTTCGAGGTCAACACAGACGTGCCAGTGCAACCATGATAATTCATGAAGTGCATCCGCACACTATCCTGTCGGCAGCAAGCTAGCCTCCGGGGAAATTTACTCTTCACATTGCATTCCTCCCATTGCACCAATCACATCAGCTCTGGATAGTCATTCAGCGGATATTCAAATACGGCATGATTGTGTCGGCGAATCCTGGAACTACCTGATTCATGTCCCATGATTCACTTGAGATCAGGTTGGGGAAAAACAAGCTCATTGCATACACAGATCTCAAAAGCGAAAGCCCCGGGATCGAATGCTGTTGATAGATCCAGATCCATATTCGGCAGTTGTTTGCACGCTCCAGAAGAGGAGATTTACATAACAGGAGGCAGGAACCGTTGGTGGACTGTCATGACAGCGCCGAGATGCAAGGAGTAGGGCGCACAAGAGACTATAACAGGGACAAGTTAGGTGGCTGTGACCGCAGTCCATGAATCTGGGTAGATCCCAACTACAACACGCTGTGTGCCACACTGCTCACCTTGGCTACTCCCGAACAAAGCAGCCACGCCATGGGCCCAGGGAACAATCTTTTGCAATCATACCGATATTAATTGCACACATGCTTTTATAAGAACTGATATACGTGAAGCAAAGTAGTCCTCTTATACGGTCCAATCTTCGCTGGCACACTGCAGTGGTGATACGGGATGCACAACCTGGCGCTGTGGTTGTCGTTATCTATGTGAGATCACACATCAGCGAAGGTGAGATCGTTGTATCGCGTACAAACATACTGTGGACGTCAGTGGCAGCCCCTCGCCTCTGCAGAGCTTCTGGCTTGCCACGCGGACGCAAGATCGTGTTCGGCTTTACGGGGTTTGTGCCTTACGCCACAGCAACCGTGTGCCAAACAGAACAGCTGATACTTTTAATTTGTCAACAACAGAAACGACAGCACATATACGATGAAGCATCGTGTGAGCCTCTGAGGTTACTACGTGTCCAACCTTGACCGTCGATGTTGACCGACTAGCTCTGCCACCTTTCCAACCGGTCCGCGGACTGACCTTCAACCCAGTACTCCCCCTCGTCGCCTCAACATGGAAGAAGCAGGAGTCCGCACACGTGCCCAGATTCAGCGGATGAGTGCTGCTGGGGATGAGAATGTTGCAGCGCAGGGCCGCAAGGATGCGGCACAACCAAAAGCACGAAGGTGGGCATGCACCCTCGTTCATCGCTTCGGCCCTTTTTAGAGCCTTATCAAATGAGTGTAGAAGATTTTGATTCATATAGCGTAGTTGTCCGTCGAACTGTTGTCTGCGATGCCGGATGAAACTGCAACTTGTTGTGTGCAGGGCGCTAAACAACATCTCCAACAGACAGCCAGCCGAGTCCAACATCGCAGGAAAAAGAGCACAACTTGGTGAATTGAAGAAGGTGTGACATTTGTCGCGTTTCATCTCATTCTTGTTGTCCGCCACTTTTCAAGTTGAGGATGCGTCCAATCGGAGTTACCTGAAACTCTATAAGCAGACGTCACGTACACTCAATAACAGGCCATGCATACATTTTGAAGGCCTCTCAGTAGGAGAAATGTGGGCCTGACTTCTTGGCGCACTGTTTCCTCGACACGATTGCCAACAATCCCGCGCCCGTCATTGCAGTCTAGAGCACATCAACTGATTTCTATCACCTTCAATAATCTTGTGAACAACGATAGCACAACATGCAATCGAAGGCCAAGCGAATATGTTGTGTTGTTGCCACCATGTGACAGCGATTCTGCTTCATCTGTTCCCAGAAACTACTGCATCTGTCACTCCCGTCGAGAGATACTTCAGTCATCCGCTAATGCTTTATGCCGTGCCTTACACATTCGTGAGTGGAAAAGCTCGTGTTGGTTCATTACACGGCGACCACGTTTGCTCGAAGGTTGCTGCCGTTTGCGAAGCTGCACATGTTCCTGTTCAATACAGCAAACGCTTTATCTTGCGTTCTGTTGCATGCGTTTGCGAGTCGGAATTGCAGAGTTGTCACAAGAACTTCTCCCCAGCTGCGCCGCTGGTTTTCGCGCAACATGTTCAAACTTGACATGTCAACTGTATACAGGTCGTCGTTCCAGAAGCAGTCGAAGCTGGCATTCTGACCCGGCGAAAGAGCCAAGAGAAGGGGCGAACTGGCAGGACAACAACCAGGGAGGATGCCGCAGAGCTCCCGCGTAGGACACGTAGCTCATCACGAAATGCCACAGCGGCCGCAGCTGAGATCAGTCAGGAAAACTCTCGTGTGAACGCAAACAGGAAGCAGGCGACCGGTTTCTCGCGCACACTTATTGCCAAGAGCGAAGCACGGCCGAGCGAATTGCTGGTACAGCGGACGGAAAATCTGCAGCTTGAGACCAGTGAAGCTTGCCAGGTATGGCTGCTGCGCATGTCCTGCTCCTTCTGACCGAAGAGCTGTTGTCTCCACGCTCAATGGTTTACAACACTTGCAGATTCCTGCAAGTCCGATTCCGGACATTGACTCAAAAGATCTACACCATCATCTGGACTGTGCTGAGTATGCTTCAGACATCTTCACCTTCTTCAGAAGAATGGAGCCTTCCATCAAAATCGATGACAACTACATGTCAGGCCAAGTGCGCACTACTCCACACACCTAAATAGGAATCGCTGTCTGCCTGATCGGTTCAATAGAGCTTGCCTGCGACACAGCAGTTTCAGAACCTGGGGCTGAATTGCATTCCATTTGCAGGGCAACATCACTCGCCAGATGCGGGCTGTACTGATTGACTGGATCGTCGATGTCCATGCCAAGTTCAAGGTGTGCTCTGGTTTCCGATGGGTTGTGACACCTTGACATTATTCTTGCGACCTTCATGGAAATGCCTTGTAATGTGTGTTGCAGTTGATCCCCGAGTCATTATTTCTCGCAATCTGGATCTTGGACCGGTTCTTGAGCAAGGAGTTGGTTGAGCGTCGTAACCTGCAGCTGGTGTGTTCTCTAATGGCTAATTCATGAAGCAGCTGGCTCATATGAGGCTTGATTGATTGCTGCAAGGCCACCTAGCGGTCCTTGATCAACATGACCACCACTGCCACTTTCCAGGCAGGAATTGCCGCTTTGGTGATCGCCAACAAGTATGAGGAAGTGTATGGCCCTGTCCTCCGCGATTACGAGTCAATCTGCGCTGGCGCCTACACCCGCGCAGATATCCTGAAGATGGAGCGGTCCATTCTCAAGATCCTTGACTTTGGTGTCACCGTGCCCACGGCATTCACGTTTCTGGCACGCTACATCAAGGCATCCAACTATGGCCAGTATCGCGAGTTCCGGCATCTCGCACAGTACCTGTGCGAGTGGTCGCTTCTGTCATACACATGCCTCCGATGGCCTGGATCTATGGTTGCTGCAGCTGCAATCTATGCCTCTTTCAAAGCTTTTCAGATCAAAGGTGAGCTCAATTGCACAATGGTCAGCTATGCCTGTGGTGGATGCCTGTCTGTGTGTCCAGGTCGGTGCTCCAAGTACACAGTTTCGTTGCCCCGAAACCTCAGCCTGTCTATAGTATGTTTTATGTTTGCTGAAAGGGCAGTCCGTGACAAATTTGTTTTCGATAGCACACCTGCCGGCTTCCTAGACGACAATGTGATATCTGATGGGGTGCTTTGTATAGCAGAGGGTGAAGATGACTGGCCAAGGGTGCTGCGCAAACACACAGGCTACACTGTTGATGAAATCAAGCCATGCGCTGCATACCTTGTTAATCTGATGGACAAGGCATGCAACACACAGTACAAAGCGCTCTTCCACAAATTCAAGAAGAAGGACTACTCTGGTGTCTCTCGCTACAAAGCACCAATGGCTGCACTAGGCCTCCCAGTCAACCCCGCCAATTAGACAGACGTTTGTATATATCACCATCACATGTAGATCAAGAGCATGGCATCCAGCCCCGCATAGCAATGTACACGGAGGACATGCTTGTGATTTTGGTGTATAGGCCTGAGTAGGCAACGTTATGAATGAGCGTACATCCATCCACCCGTGAAAACCTGTAACCATGCAGAGACAAAAAGTCACAAGCCAACTCACATATGTTGTGTGGTTTCTGATGAATGTACAACTTCAAGCGGAAGCTTTAGTATTACAATGCATGCAATATTTGCACAACCGGGATTATGTTGTTACAGCTTGTGGAGGAAGATTTGATGTTCTACATCTCTGCAATCGTTTGCATAATGGACACTCTCCTGTGTGATTAATCGTGTTGCTTCGGACATGCCCGGAAGTGTGCCTTTACATGTCGTCCTTATATTGCATGATGGGATGACCTGCCGCGACGTGCGAATGGGACCTCTGGGGCATCAACAAATTCATAACGTGAGCAGGCAACACTGCACATCCCTCCATGCAGCACATCACTCCAGGGCCACAAAGCTGGCCCCATACAAAAGCTCTCCGCCAGCACAGTCATCCAGGGCGTTTTTTCAACGCCTCTTGAACCACTTCCTCTATTCCCATCGGCATCCACCTATCCCCCATGAACGCCTTAACGACCCGTGCATGTGGATCGACAATGACAGATAGGTGGCCCAGCGCCAGCACTTGCAGGCCGGACACCAACCGCCCCGGCCGCGGCACCAACGGCAACTCCGCCGCCGCAGCCTGCTCTGCCAGAAAGTCCCGTATACTCATGTTATCTATCGCACGCTCGTGCTCTGCAAACGCCGCGGCCTGGTTCGCGGCCCCGGCTGACGCCGCGGCCGCGATGGACCCATGCGCCGGCACAATAGGATACCCCGCAGGCAGCCCGACGCCCGCTGACACATTGTTGATGGCAGAGTGTGCTGCCGCGAACTGGTGCAGAATTCGCGGGGCCTCAGGAACACCCGCTGGGATGTGCTCCGCCTTGACGCGTGTCATCCACTCCCAGACCTCCCCGATGACAACCCCCGTGTGTGAGAGCCACGTGTGCAGCACCACATGGAGACGCGGGAAGAACTCCCGCTCGTACACTCCTGCAGCACAAACGCAATCACAAGTCGAACGCGACACCTTTTTGGTGAGGTAACCTATCGAGCATTTGGGCCAGTGGCAGGCAAAACTACAAGGTCTGACACTCTGTTGAGGCACTCTGTTTGGCAAAGTGAGCCATTCAAAACCAGGAATGCCCGTCGACCACGGATCACGACTGCTGCTCACGACTCGCTGCATCTCTGTTGGTAGGGCAGCTGCTGCTATGATTCAACGGTTCCAGTATGTTAGAGAATTTACATGGCATGCAGTACTTGTCTTCACAGCATGATGCCGATGACATGGATGCCTGTCAGTGCATCGCACATGCCTGCTGCGACGCAGAGGAGGGAGGTGCGCACCGGCAAGCTGGGCAGTGGAGAGCGCTCCGGTCCAGGCGATGCACCAGTCGCACGGCCGGGTGTCCGGCTCGAGGGGATTCAGGCTCAGGAGCTCATGCATCGCAGCCTCGAGCGGCGGCACGATGACCCTGTCAGTGACAGCCGCCCACTCGCTTGTCTTCCACACGTGCTGCCACGGCAGCAGCAGTGCTTGTGCAGTCGGCTCCCATGGCCGCCAGGTCTGCACATGCACGAATGAGCTCACGGGGCGGTGGTTAACAGCTGACTGCCCCGCGGTTTGGGCAGGATGCGGGCCACAAGGCACCTGATAGGCCAACCTCCACTTATGAGGACTTCTGTTGAGTGTTTGGGACTGGCACAACCTTGCATAACACGTGATCTGACAGCTGTACCAACTCATGCAACGTACAGCCATGCAGGCGCAGGCGAGAGTGAACGTAGTTGTCATAGTGTGTTTGCTTGCAAGTCGGCACCGTGTGTGTGTGTGTGCCGGCAAGCACAGTGTGTGTGGCTTGCAGTGAACTTAGTCGGCACGGTGTGTGTGAGCTCGCCTGCAAGCCACGGCCGCTGCAGCGAGACCGAGAGAGCAGCGATAAGCTGCTGCACACATGGCCTGCGAGGTCATGGTGTGTGCATGCACTCTGCTGTGCGGGACCTGTGTAGACTCTCTGGCCTCGAGCTGCGAGACCGACTGTCAACATTGATTGCTGGATTTTCAGAGCGTTGAAGCACGAAAGCCTTTCAACAGGTACAGCAGTGCATACGATGCACTGCTGAAACGGTCACAGCTGGAGAGCATCTGGGAGCCCAGGCATGTGATCCACAACCGTTCACTGCGAGCACAAGTGAAGCAACAGACGAGTGAAGGTGACATCGTGTCATCAAACAGTGAGCATACGGGGTTTGTTGGCTGAACAAGGTACAGCTGCTTGCGAATGTTTTGGACGGCCGGGTACCGCTGTTGAATCATAAGAGGATGGGAAGCATGAGATCGTGGGAAGTACCTTGAGCATTGCCGCGAGCTTGTTCCGGATCATCGGGAAGAGGTGCTGCAGCTCAGAGGAGAGGTGAGGCAGCCAGGGGTGCAGCCAGCAGTGCACAGGCGGCCCCGCGCCGTCCGCGGCCCACGCGTTGACGGCCGCCTGCACCCGCGGCAGCACCATGGCGTGCAGCGCGTGGGCCGTCGTCGCCGGGGGCAGCACCGGCGTCCAGTGGTCGAAGAACTGCAGCACCGGCAGCGGCGCCCGCGGCTCCCACGCCGCCATCACCGCCCGCCGCAGCGGTGGCAGCAGCGTGTCGTTGCAGAGCTCGGCAAACGCGTCGCCGAGCGGCGGTGCGGCGCCGTCGGCGTCGTGCTGCACGTCGTGCTGCGCGAAAGTCGGCGCGGCATCGCCGGAGAGCAGGCGCTTCCAGGAGGTGAAGATGGGGAGCCATTGGAGGGGGGCCTGGAGGGGGTCCCACACGGAGAGGGCCGGGCCGAGGATCGGCAGGAGCTGCGAGAGGGCGATGGCGTCACACTCGAACAGCGTGTACTCCGCAGGGAAGTCGTCCTTGACGTGCTCAAAGATAGCCTGCAGCTCTTCGATGGTGATGGGCTGCTGCTGCGCCTGGTGGTCCATGATCTGGACCATCTCGAGTACCTGCATGGCACGCTGCTGCTCGCTGCACGCTCATGATGAGTATCCGCAGCACAATCAATGTGTCGTGGAATGTCGACGGGCATTTTCTGTGCAATGGCTGAATGGTGCATATGAGCTCGGTAACGGTACATGCTGCCGAGTTTGCCGCCAACCGCCGTGCAGGTCTTCTCAAGCAGTGCAGATCTTCCGCACGAATGCTGACTAGAAGTGCTGCTGCAGGCAGCGCAGCCAGCACTTACAAGGCAAGGCAAAGTTCTGACAGGCCGCAGCGCCTTGGGCCAGGTGCAATGTTTGCTAGTGCCGTTTGCCAGAGCACAGTAGGATACCTTTGCGCCAAAATACCACAATAGGATACCTCCGCAGAGTATGAGCACAATAGGATACCTCCGCAGAGTATGACCTTCCGTCTGTCCGGTCAGCCCAGCAGTCGGCAACCCACGTACAACCAGGCACGAGGTCAAGATGGTCCCGTGTGTGACCACATGGTGTGCATGTGGGTGCTGTCTGCAAGGCAGCGTGTCTATGATCACTCGCCAGTGGTGTCGAGTCGCCACACCTGGGTCGCCTGCTGGAGCTCTGCATCGAGCCGCTCAGCTTCAGAGGTGAGCTCCTTCTCCTGCTGCTGCAGCATCTCCGCCTTCTCCTGCTCCAGCCTGACCTTGCCGTCCAGCCTCTGGATGTCGCCCTCTGTGATCTCCACGAGCAGCTTCAGGTTGTGCTGCAGCTCTGGGAAGGGCACATCTGCTGCACCTCCCGCCTTGTCTGTGCCACCGAGCTCCCCCATGTTCGAGACGACCCGAGTCTGCGGGCCCGTGAAGTCGAGGATGGTCATGGACGGAGCAGGGGCTGCGGACTTGCCAAAGACACCGCCTGCAGCCTCTTGCTCGGCCAGCAGGTCATCTGCAGTCTTCACGGTGTCAACTGCAGCGACCTTGCTGCGATTTCGGGCCTTCCAGGCCGTCTTGAACGCGCTCTCTGCCCCTTTCTTGGCCTTCTCTGGCGCGTCGGGCTCCGCCTTGGGCTCGGCTTTGGGCGCAAGAGAGGCCTCCTGCCCGGCTGCGCCCAGACCAGCCAGCTTGGGGCGCTGCACCGCCTCGAGAGGCTTGGCAATGCCCTTCTTATCTCGACCCAGGCCCTCCCCTGGCTTCCAGCCCATGAGTTTGAGCAGCTTTGAGCCGATGCCTTTGCTGTGGTTCTCAAACTTGGCGAGCTCCGGATCTGCCTTGAGGACCTTGGTGCGCTTCTCGGCTCGCTGCTGCTCACGTGCTGCCTGAGCACGGCGTTCTTCAGCCGCCTGCCGTATCATTCGAGCCGTTCCACTGGCAGGCTGCTGTATGTAGCCTTCCCCCTCATCATCGTCGCTCTCAGGCCCTTCAGCCTTGATTTTGGGGCCAGCTGGCAATGGCCCATGCTCTGCAAACCATCAACAAAGTTACAGATCATCACGCTTGACTTGGAGCAGCAGTAATTGTGGATGGCGCTGATCGCAACGCAACCAGCCATGCGACTGCAGCACAGACTCAGAACTTGTGTACAAGTTTACAAGCACAAACGCGCCTTCAAATGTACAATGACAGCAAAGGACATACCATCTATCGGTTTTTCTTTGATCACAATGTCTTCGTCCTTTGGATCGGTCGTGTTCGTGACGACGCCCGACGAAACAAACGCAACCTCCTTATGGAGGGATGCGCTGTCGTCTCCTGTCCGCCTGCGACGCTTTTTGAATCCGTCTTCTTCATCGGATGAGCCCTGAAACACTCCATACAGGCGATCGTCCTCGGTTTGCTGAGCCTTCTTTTTGCGCTTCTTGTAGAAGAACTCATCGCCGATCCAAGTGCCCTCCTCAAAGTCGGCATCATTGGCCAGGCGCTCAAAATGTTGGAACTCATCCATTATGCTACATCCTGAGCAGCTCAACTAAATCATGTATATCGTTGCGTCAATAGTACTGAGCACATCCACGGTGCTACAAAGCAAGCAAAGCTGAACGGCAATATGTGAACTTGCATACGCATTCGCCTAGATTGTTGGATCATGCAGTGGCTGTCTATTCCGTCTATATCGTTGTATACGCAGCAAGCCTCGGCCTGACAGGCAGCTCGGACGGCCTGGCTACCCCGACGCCACTATTCCTTCATGTGCACAAGCTAGCACGCAACCGCGTGCGGTCCGTGACAGCACGTAGGCGACCGTGCTGCTTGTGATTTATTTTGTTAGGTAGGTGCCTGAGCACTGACTGGCGGGCCAAAGTTTTTTGCATATGCAACAAGCACAGAAGACAAACTTTCAGGGACAGCACGTGCTCTGTCTGTGAGATACGTTACAGAGTCATGCGTGCTCTGTCTGTGGACGAGGCGTTACAGTCAAGCAGGCCCTGGCCACTCCGTGCATGCTTCTATTTACTACCCCCGGATAGGCACACCAGACAAGCCCACGAGAAGGCCGTACTCCTCTTCAGCGGCAGAAATTGCGGGGGCAAGCCACACCCACGCCCCACGTCACACCGCTCCAACCGACCATGGAACACATCCACCTGTTTACTCAGGTGAATGGATGAATGAATTACTCAGGTGAACAACACAACGAACTGGCCCCCCCGTGCTCACACCCGCACGGGGGCGCCGCCAGGCCGGCGGCTCAGCACCGCACAAAACGGCGCAGCAACGTGCAGAGTGCCTAGCCTGCCAACAGCACTAGTTCTCAGCTACCAACATGCCCGAGGCGCCTGCAATCAAGTCAGACCGCTCCTGATCCGCTCCTGCCTCCAACAGCGCAACGGTCGCAGCGCCACGCCCACACAGGCTGCACATCACACCATGCTCCATTGCAGCATGCTCTTGACCCCCAGGTGGACCGTAGCGAGTCACTCGCACCGACAGGTACGCAGCGTGTAACAAGCAGCCAAACGTCCGCAGGCCTGCATCAGCGAAACGCCGGCACCAGCAAAAGGCTGGATATATCGCTACAAGGCTGGATATATTGCTATAGGTCCTCAACACAGCCCCGACCCGCTGGCGGCGCACCGCGGCCACCCGATCGCAGGCCGCCCGCTGCACCAAGCGGGCAAGGCAGAGCCGGCGCGGCAGCTGCTTCACCTCTCGGACGGTGCCGGCAGAGCTCAGCACCGCGGCCAGCATGCATGAGCCACACCGTGGCTCCACTCCATGGAGCTCCATGGAGATCCAGGATGTGGGTGCAACGCGGCCGCTAGAGCATCATTGCGAGGCCAGCACCACCTCCAGCCAGCCAGCCACCTTGCCCAGTTTCCCGCTCAGTATGCACGACCCCACCGGTGCGCAGCTCCTGCACGACTGTTGCTCGATCCCAGCATAAACAGAACAAACGACGCACGGCCGCGCGTACCATATACCATACTCCCCGTTCACCGCCTTGCCTGCCTCCTGGCCCTGAAACGCGCTGCCTTTGATGCCTTTGATGCGTGAGCACATGAGAGGTGCCCCGCTACCTCCCAGGGGGGGGCTGGCGGGCGCAGGCCCGGTCCGCATCCGGGCCGGGTGCCAAGGAGGCGGCACCGCCGGCACCTAGTTTGTGACAAACTGCTTCTTCTCGAGCTCCTCCTGTGAAGCCTGCGGCGCGTCCTGCTTGCGGATGTTCCTGCAGCGACCGCCGAACAACACTAGTTAGAGTTGATTCGGAATGAGTGATGAGACTGAGAAGACGCCACGGCTGCAGCAACCGCCGAGTCAGTTATGAGACTCAGGAGGCACCCGCCCTCTGCGCGGCAACAGAGACCGGGGGTGCGGCTGCATGCAGGTCGTGCTCTGTGTGCCCTGTCCACGGCGGGTCGCTGCGAGCGCGTCTGCTGCTGCTGCCCCGCCCTGGACATGCTGCCCCGCAGCCGGTCTGGCGAGGCACCAGGCCAGCGCAGGTGCCGCCGGCAGCAAACAGTTGGATGCTTA
The DNA here is from genome assembly GCA_024500015.1 of Ulva compressa. Lineage (NCBI taxonomy): Eukaryota > Viridiplantae > Chlorophyta > Ulvophyceae > Ulvales > Ulvaceae > Ulva > Ulva compressa. Next base: position 161,786 of record JALKAD010000184.1, read on the forward strand.
ACTATTATAATATTATAATATGTAATATATGCCAGTGACCTGGGGCGTGGCCAGAAGCGGGGCAGACCAGGGGGTTGGCTTGAGGTTTGGACAACCGCGGGAGCAGGTGGCAGCGATGAATACATGGGAACTCAATCGCGATACACGGCAAGTCAATCACAACAGCAGGGAGGGCGGGAGGGGCGGGGAGGGGAGGGGAGGGGAGGGGAGGGGGGGGGAGGGCGCACTGGATGCATATGCAGAAATAGAAGGTGGTGAGGGTGAGGGAGATGGCGGCGATGAAGGCGGCGGCGGCGAGGCCGTACGAGTTGGCATCGAGGTCGTCACACTCCTCGGCGATGATGACGGCAAAGGCGGCGTCGATGAAGCCGCAGTCGGCGATGTCGTAGACCTGCGGCAGCACGGCGCCGAGGTCCGCGACGCTGCCGGCGCGCGCGAGCGCGTCGGCGTACTGGTCCTGGGTGAGCGGCTGCGAGGGGTCGCTCAGGATGCACGTCTGCACGCGGGAACGGGTCAACGCTCCTGCAGGGTAACCACAACTTCGGGGCTTGCCTGTGCCGGTTGATGGCGGCCGACAGCGCCTCCGCAGCAGTGCACACAGCGCGCAACTCACAGCAGCAGAATACGTCACAGTGCGGAGTGCGCGGCGCACCCGGAAGTCGGCGTTCGCCAGCGGTGACGGGTTCGGCGGCAGATCCGCCTGGCACACGCGGTCCGCGTACGCGGCCATGATCGTGTCGTTCCGCAGCGGCGTGCACCCCGCTGTGCCCGCTGCCGCTGGCGCCGGCGCCGGCGCGGCCGCCGGCTCCGTCACGTTTGCGGCCACGTACTCGTTCGACTCCTCGTCGAGCACAAACGGCAGGCACACCGGCGGCAGCGGCTCGTGGTTCGGGTTGAAGTTGCCGATCTGGTCGTCTGCGCTCGTGAGCTGGTCGTTGAGCTCCACGACGGCATCGTTGCCGGACAGGACGGCCGCGTTGATCTGGTCCTTCGCGCCGGCGAGGTCGTCGCAGTGCAGCTCTTCGAGGACGGTCGGGTTGCGGTCGCCGGCGACGTGGAGGCGCATCATGTCGCACGTCTCTGTGAACGCGCGGTTGCCGGTGATGCCAAAGCCGGCGAGGACCCACAGGAAGAAGATGACGAAAAAGCCGAGGATGAAGTAGAGGTACAGGAAGACGATGCTCTGCACGGCAGCAGCGGCTGTCATGCGGACAACTTTATCGCCAGTGTGTATCACCAGTTAGTGACTATTACCATTATTGATATTGCCGGTGTTTATAAATTGATATATCACCAGTGTTGGTCGCCAGCACACCCAGCACACCCAGCACGGTCCGACCCTGCGACGCGGGCAGCCGTGATGGCCCACAACCGCCGGCGGGTTTCGGTACACTACCCCATTATTACATGTCTCAAAGACATGTAGCGACTGATTGCGCAACTGCATCTGGTGCGATGAATGATGGCTCTGATAGACACTGGACACTCGGTGAATCGAGCTGACCGGGCATCTTGAACAGGCAGCACGTGAGGTATCAGAGCCGCTGCTGTGACAAGCTCTTGCATGCGCGGTGACATTCTGAGCTGATTTGCTGTGCTGTGCTGCATGCTGTGCGCTGAGACGCGTGCTTTGCGTCTGATGAACACTGGTGCCAGCACGCAGCGCGGTAGTACCAGCACGCAGCGCGGATACGCCAGCACGCAGCGCGGTCACGGCGGCACGGTTGATGGCAGGCGTGGCGCTCGCTCTCCGGTGTCTGCGCAGTGATGTGCTGTGCATGCTATGGAGCCGATCATACGTACCTGACCGCTCGGCATCGCAATTTCTGACCTGACAGTTGAAAAGCCCCGAGGCGGGGTCCGGGAAACACGAGAGAGCGGTTTCTACCGGGGGAGGGGCCCGGGAAACTCATGTGCAGCTGGAAAGGCGCACCCCCACAAACGAGTATCACCGGGGGGCAGTCACGATTTACAGTCACGGGGCCGCTTTGCAGTCAGGGGAAAGACAGGCACACCCGCACGAAGACGCAGAGCAGGCCAAGGATGGCGCAGACGATGGCGCCGACGGCGATGCCGATGATGAGGTCGTGGAAGCCGTCGGTGGCGGTCCGCACGTCCGCCTTGACGTCGAGCAGCGTCTCGCGCGCATCCTGCAGCTGCGTCTGCGCGTCGTCGAGCTCCGAGAGGTCGATGTCCGCCTCCGCCGGCAGGGACGTGCGCACCTGCGCGATGACGTCTGTCGCGTTGTTCGAAAACGTCTCCACCTGCATCACGCGGCGCCGTCGAGAACATCGAGCGCCGGGTGCGGGAGGTCAGGGGCTCTGACCACACGGGTTTGGGAGCACAGCAAACTCCTGCCCTTTGGCTGTTGTCTGGGAGCGCTGAGAGGGGCAGGATTGGAGAGCAGGTAAAGAAGGATGAGGGTTGCCGCAAGGTGAGGGTTGCCGCCGGATGCGGCTATTGGCCGGGCTAGAACCTGGGCAGTGAGCAGCGGCCCTCCTCTCATGAGGGCTGCAAGCCTCGCA
>JALKAD010000184.1:165820-178690 GCA_024500015.1 Ulva compressa
GAAGTAGATGAGGAATGCGATGAGGACTGCGATGCCGACAGTCCAGGAGGCGACGCCCCACATCACAACATCCTCAATGAATTCTTCATCTTGTGGGTCCCACCTCGCATCTCCGTCCGCATCCATGGCGGGTGCGGCTTCAGGTGTCGCCTGCAGGGCAGTCAGCAGCCTTGAACGAGATTCAGAGTGTGCCCTAGTTGGCAGGCAGTTTGCTGGATGCTGTGACAGCAGGAATGCGTATGGCCTGCTTGTATTAGCGAGCTGCCCACTGAGAGAGCTGTTCTGGCTTTGCTGTGGTGTTGGCGCAGCATGCAAGGTGATGCCTGGATGCTCTGCGTTTGACTGTCAATCGGAGGCAACAACGCTTGCGTGAGCCTGGCAGGAACTTGTGAACGGCAGAGCAGGCTATGCCATGTTGCCAGGCCACACAGGTCAGCCGACCGACTAGAAGCCTATCCGAAACCCAATTGTTTCTGAAGGACTGTACACTTACGGGCGGGACACGCAGATAGACACAACTAGCGCGCTATAGCGTCCGACGAGGTGCATGCGAGCATGTGGCACAGCGAACACGTTCGAACCGGGCCTCGATTCCCTTCCGAGGTGCACGCCCGAACGCAAATTGGCGCCACACGACGCGGAACATAAACTTCGATCATGAAGTCACTGGTACGCAGCTGCTGCTGCCGTCAAGGGCGGGAGTCGTCCCAGGAGCAACACAGCTGAACTAGTTTACCTAACACCATTCTCGCGTGTGGATGTCGTGGCCGCTCAAGGACAGATGCGGAATATATTCAACCGTCAGCAGCGCGTACCATTCTTTATAATGGTACACTTATATGTGCGACTTGGTAGCCAATTGGTCCTATCCAACCTGCGCCACAACAAAGCGTCTGGTCCGATCCTGCATAGCCGAACGAGCTGTCGACACCGGCGGAATTGCAGCACAACAGTGAGGGCTACTAGCATGTTCATTGCTGTCAGTTCTGGGGCATGGTACCACTCAGCTGGACGCGGGCTTCGCTCGGATGAGGCAAGTGGCAATGTGCACAACCAGATTCAACACAGAGAATACACAAGATTCAAATCAGGTTGCATGACGACAACCTGATGATGCGGGCCGAAGAAGCGGTATTACAGTGGTAGGACGGCGCTGACAAATCAAGCCCGCCCAGATCTGCACATTGCCTCGCGCGCTGGTGTGTCACCAAACCACACCCGTCCTGCACCAGCCAAGAGACGGGCACATACCAAATCAAAACAGAAGCCACATTGTCGCCCATGGTGTTCGTCTGGCGTCACGCACGCTTGTGATCAGCCCGGACAGGGCACATGCGAATTCAACGGAACCGCCCGTGCCATAACACCGCACCGCGGGTAAATCAGGCCAGAAGTCACACCGATAGTGCCCTACCTCCTATCCAAGCTCTGCTCAATTGCCTTCTGTTTGTTGTACCTGGGGCCGTACGTATATGGATACAAAAATAAAATCTGGTTACGAGTTGTTGCTTCAGCTGCAAGCACTCGGCCACACCAAACGGACAGCCCTGCTGTTTTTAGATGAGTGATACGCAGTCACATGGTCAGTCTGCATACATGCGCACAGCCAACTTGGCTCGCTCACCGCTGGGCTTCAGGACGTGCATGGCAGTTGGACGCATGGCAGTGGTGACGGCGTGAAATGGCGATCCACCGCGTTAACGCAATTGCGCTGCGCCGCCGCGGTTACGAAACGGCTTGCACGAGCTCGTGTACAGTCACTGCTCATTAGAGGGCAACATAGTACTCCCGTCACATGCAATGGTGCACAGCCAATTTGTGAAGGGTGGGGACTGTGCACCTTCATGCTTCACTGTGATGAATTCTTCCTCGTGTGATCAATCGTGCTGCGCTGTTCGGAAATGTAGTTCATGTGGATCTGCTCGAATTGCAAGGATAGGGATGGCACGCCAGTTCCGGTGACATATACAGGCTGTAACTGCTATATTTTGGCCCCGTATTTTGGCAATGGCTTCGCTCTGCTGCGCACTCGCAAAGCGCTCGTTGCACCCGACGGCAGGGGCTGCCAGCTCACGCCAAGCAGCGATGAAGCTTCAAAGACTGGCACCTGTAACATCGCAACAGCACTCCCGGACATCTAAATCTGCAGACTGCTGTGTATGCCGATGTAGCGTCGTACCAGGGGGCACTGCACACAAACATGTGAAGAGCTCAAGCGCACCGGCGCCAACCGACATGGCTGAAGCCACTGAGCATGTAGTCGGCCCTCGACTCGGCCACAAACTCCCTGATGAATCAATACAACCAGTCCTTGTGCAAGGTGGGCTTCGCGGCACCACTAAACGTTGCCTTCCTCTGGCATGGACACGCCATGATCGACCAAGACAAGGGATCAGTAAAGTGCCACCTGCAGACTTGCATCGTCCCGAACAATTGCAGTATGTGTGTGCGGGACTTCGAACGATATCTGTTCCGAAATCATCAGCTGCTAAACACAGCCCGGGCCCGCGGTACCTTTCACCGATGCGACTAATCGCCTAGATCATGTACATCTCATCATGTAGGAACATCTTGGTGTGATGGGCTTGCGCATGAGGTGCTGCGGAGGGTATTTCCTGAACACATCCCATCTGTCTCCAGAGCCAAGAGGTACTGCAGAAAGCATCGCATCTTTGTAGACGGCAGGAGAGTAAACACAACAGCATACGTAGAAGTCGGACAGCATCTGACAGTGCGCTATTTCGCCAATCATTGCCGATGCAACCATCATCCATGCAAGCTGCATCAGCGTCTGGCAATTCAATTCTGTGACATCGACTGCATGTGCATCAGTTGGGACGGTGAACGCCTCCACAAGTCTCCAGTGTGGCACTTGTGCACGAGATGTCAGGTCTTAGTGACCAGAAGCGAACCCCGGAGCTCTCTGTGCACCGCAATGGTCAGAATTGGCGCTGTTGGAGATGGACCCGGTGGTTGATGCCGCTGCAGGTGCTGGGGCGAAAAGAGCATCCTCCAAACCCACTGCTGGAATCTGTGGAGGTGCTCCACGATGACGAACACATTGCAGTACTGGTGAAGCCCGAGGGTGTCTTCACACACGGCCATGGCCGAGGAAGAAGCCGCAAGTCCATGACGCACGTCATCTCCCGTCTGCTGGCTCCGACACAAGAACGAGACGCCCTGGCAAAGCCCAGCCCGGGCCACAGGCTGGACAAGGGGACAGGCGGCATCGTGGTGTTTGTCAAGACAGTACGGGCAGCGCAGGGCATGCAAGACAGCTTCGAACGCCAGAAGAGCGTTCAGAAACGGTGTGGTTGTTTGGCAGCCCCTGCATCGCTCCGCACTACTGTTGCAGCTGCTTCCGGTTCCCAATCCATGTCAACGCTCTGGCCAGGGCAGTAGCAGCAGATCAAAAGCAGCACAGCGACAGTGCCGCTCTTGAACTCGGTCAACTCGGTGCTGCCGTGCAGCTGCCGTGCCCCGAAGTGCCAGCCAGTCTATCGAGCTTTCCAGCTGCTCGTGCGATTGGAACGGGCCGGCATCAACCCGCTGTCTCAACAAGACGAGACAGCTGTTTCAACAAGACATCCGCAACACCGGATCGCCCGCACAACACACACATCTGTGTCCAGGTACCGTGCCGTGGTGACAGCCACAGTTCAAGAGGACACCGGCATCATCGACAGCCCCGTGGATGACAAGGAGTCCGTGACCAGGTTCACTGTTGTGGAGCGCATGTTTCAGCCACACCTGGATGCGTGGACGACCGTCGTAGACCTGGCTCCTGAGACCGGCCGACGCCACCAGCTGCGCATCCATCTGGCCAGCATCGGGCATCCGATCGTGGGGGAGCATCGGTACCACCGGGAGGCCACGGTACCAGAGGACCGCATTTTCGAGGGCTGGCTCGGGAAGGGCCTGTTCCTGTGGGCGCTGGAGCTGCGGTTTGCGCACCCGGTGGATGGGACAGAGATGCGCTTCAGCATTGACGAGCCGGAGAAGTTTGGGCAGCCTGTCGGCCGAGTGAGGCGGCGAAGGCAAGGGCAGGCTGGTAGGGACGCCAGCCTGGCTGTTGATCAGCCAGGGGGCGGTGTTGCCTGATAAACAGCCAGGGGGCGGTGGTGGTAACAGCACCTGACAGCGTGACGCTGGGATATTTAATTAAACAGAGAATGAGCTGAGAGTTTGAGCAGAAAAGGCACGTACGTTGCGGCAGGCAGGCGCAACGGTTCCTTCTCGATGAGAGTGCGGGCTGTTTGTGTGCAGGATAGGCAGAAATGAGATTGAGATTTATGATGCAGGCTGGGGGCCGGGGGCTCCCTTGCGCTGTGCAACAGCCGGGCCAAGTGTTCGCTTTGTTGGTAACATGCGATGTACACATGCTGTGTTCTGCACTAGCTGTGCGGCCCACAAAGGCAACTGTTGTGCAGACTGTGCGTCCACACTCTGGCATCACGTCTCGATGTGAATCGGGTTGCTTGACGAGACTCGACTGACATGTTGCCAGCTCCAGTTGTCAACCATATGCCAGGCACGTATGAAAATGTGGGCTTTCCAGGGTCTTGCGAGCCAGCAAAGATCGCATGATTGCAAAGGAAGACAAAAAGAAATCTGCTTTACAGAAGGAACTACAGTACCTGCTTGAACCACAGCTCCAATTGCTACACACAGATAGTGCGGTGCTGTACTCAGACTGTCTGGCACAAGCATATGTGAGAAACTTTACAGACTCGTAATACAGAGGTATGCTCCACAAGGCGGGATAACACAGAGGCAAGCAAGCATGCAATGCATCAGACAAATGAACCATGGCCAAATGCCGTACACAAGCTGAAACAAACAGCTTCAGTAGTGCGCTGCAGTCTCCTCAGAACGTTCTCACACGCCATTCAACGGTGCTGAACACAGCACCGCCCACTACAAACTCAGAACAAACATATTATTACCAAATGCGTGGCACAGCTATTTTATTATCAAATACAACCCGATTCGTGCATTCATCTATGTACGAAGCAGGTACTGTGGCCACGTAGCGAAAAGAGTGCACAGCTTCAGAAGCACTGGATACGCTGCTCGTGGGTTGCGGAGTTGTGCGGCATGAGCCCAGCTGCCGCCACCGCAACATGCAACCCACGCGACCGCCACTCCTCAGCCTTCTGGAAAGCAGAGCACGGGGTTCTGGCCAGACACACAAGCACACGGCTAGACCTCAAGGAGCCAAAAAAGTCACCCCCCTGCCCACCCAGCCCTTGCGGGGCCCCGTCTTCCCACAACACTAGAGGGGCTTTGCGCGAATTCGCTCCCAGGTGCTGTGCCCGCATGCATGCCCACCTGACCAGCCCCCGCAGCTGCACGCAGCCGCACGCTACTGCTGTGTGACCTGCAGCCGATGCACACGCATCAGCCCCCCTGCCCGCAGCTGCTGCAGAACCTCGCGCAGCGCCGCCGGCAGCCGCCGCAGCGTGCGCGCCAGATCCCGCGCCCCCTGGTCACCGTCCCCCGCTGCGCGCGGCCCTCCGCTGGACCGGCTGGAGCGCTCCGCCGCGTCGAGCACGTCTAGCCACACCGCAAGCAGCGCACCATCCACGGGCATGCCCTGCTGCAGGAAGCCGGGGTCACCCTGCTGGTACACCTTGTCTGGCGGCGGGTGCATGCGTGCGCGCCAGGGGCTCAGCTCCATGAAAGGCTCACGCAGGGAGTAGGAGCACCAGGTGCTGCCATGGGTGTGGCTGCTGGCGCGCCGTGGCCACGAGGTGTGCTGGTCGCGCTGTGCGCTGTCCAGGGCACGCTGCAGGAGGCAGAGCGGCCGCACGAGGCGCGGAGGTATGCCCTGCAAGGGGCCCCGCGCTCGATTGAGCAGATCCACACGGATCAGACTGACTTTGGGACATGGCTATGGGACATGTACACGAGACAGCGGATGGTTGTTCCTTTTGCGCGTGTTTGCCACCCATGCAAGCTCTTGGGAGTGCAGCACAGGCAGACGAAAGAGCTCCGGCAGAGCTCCACTGACATTGTGGACTGTTGCAGATGCCTGGGTGTGTTCAATGCGTGGAATATGCATCGACGGGTGGCACACATGAACACTGGATTGCAGTGTACGCACGAGGGGGGATTCACATTGCTGTGCATCGCAGGCAGCATGCAAAGCGCACCTCCATCGCCCCGACGGCGCCCGCGGCAGTCCCGAATACTGCCAGCGGCTGCAAAGGCTGTGTGTCGCAGGTGCTGCGGGGGCCGCTGCGCATGAGCGCCATGCATGTGACACCTTGGCGTATGTTGCACGCGAGCCGGGTCTGCAGTGGTGGGGCCGTGGCGGCGGAGGGGAGGCTGCTGTGCGCTGCGGACGCTGGCTGGCGGCAGGTGGCGGGCGGTAGGCGTTTCGGGCTGCGGATGGGGGCCCGCAGGCCGGTCAGGAAGCTGAGGTCCTCTGTGGTTGGTCCGCAGCCTGCATGTGCAAAGGGTTGTCATTCAAAGAGTAGAGCGGGCCGTTATGTAAACAGTACAGAGTAAATCGAAATGCTGTCACGTTGTGTACCATTTCCTGACATGCATACATGCCGGAACACCGCTGGGTGATGTGTGAGTGTGAGTCAAGGCTTCAGGTACGCTAGCTTCGTTTTCCTCTTGCACAGTGAACTGGAACCGTGCACTCATGCGTAGTGAACCAGAACCGCGCACGTCGCGAGTGGATGTTCAAGACCATGCACACACGCACATGCCAGGACTGGCCGAGTGGGGTTCGCGCCTGCGGTGCGATCGGGAGGGTGGGAGTGCTCGTCGGGGCCGTGCTCCTCCAACCGCAGCACGGCCAGATACTGGTCATGCATGGCGGCGGCGACGGTGCCGGCGCCGAGCGGCACGCAGGCGCGCGTCCACGCGCTCTCGCGGTGCACCGACACCGGCAGGAGCGCAGCGTGCGAGCCGCCCCACTCCCAGCGCGCCTCGAAGATGGACACCGAGCCGAAGAGCTCCAGGCAGCAGACGCGGTGTGAGCGCGGCACGGGGCGCATGCTCGTCACGCAGCCGCTGCCGGCCGCGAGGACGGTGTCGTGGTGCCGCACCTGCAAGCACGCACGCACGCTGTGGTGCCGCAGCGATGCGGACAGCATGTCATGCCACGAGTAACGCGCCCAACCCAAAGGGTTGAATCACTTCTTGCTTGTAGGGCGCCGTACATATGTGTCACTGGACTCTTGAGCGTACTGTGTGGCTCATGCCACTGCATGGCGATGCAGCGCAAGCGCCATCACACCAGTCACACTCTCAGTGGACTGTTAACATGGCGCCAACACCTCTGCGCGCCCCATATTTCCAGTGTACGAGCAGGTCATATGTGAACGAGTGGACGGGAGGAGACTGCTGTGCACTGGTCTACGCTCATGTCAAGGCCGAGTGTGGACAGTGTGGCTTGCGTGTCACAACTGCAAGGTGCAATTGCCCCATCTCGCACCACCTCGCACATCCCAGCCTGGTGCACGGGGACCTCAAGCGGCCACAGGCCAGCCAGAGACCCACACCTGCCTCACAAGCGGCTGTCGCAGCCACAGCAGGCGCAGATTCAGCAATTCAAGCCACAGCAGGCAGAGGTTCAGCAGCCACGGCACACGCACCATCACCCGCTGCGTCCACAGCGTATCCTCCGGCCCCGCCCGGCCCGCAGGCCAGCCGCCCCCGTCGCTCGCACTCCGCCGCTCCTCCTCCGCGGCCCCCGCAGCGTCCTCAGCGCCGCCCGCCTCGCCCTCACTGCTCCCCCGCCGCTCCGCCTCGCCCGACGCCGCTGCCCCCGCCGCCGTCCCCGCACCGCCGCCCAGCGGCTGCTCCAGCAGCTGCGCAAACACCTGCCGCATGATCGCCTCCGGCGCGCTCGCCTGCGCGTGAACCTCTGCAGCCGCCTCCGCCGCCTCCTCTGCCAGCTCGAGCGAGTCGTGGTCGGCCACCACCTCCACGAGAAGCACCTTCCCGCCGACTGCCATGACGGTCAGCGGCATCGGAGCGTGCACCGGCGCGGCGTCACCGGCGCTGTGCCGCCTCAAGCTCCACGCGCCACGCGGGTCTATCGGTGAGCCTTTCTCCGGGGTAGCTGTGTGTGTGTCTCTGACTTTGGGCATAACAGGGCGGGGGGCGATTGACGCAACTCCGAAGCAGGGGTTGGACAGCTTGAGCACTGCTAGCGTCTCAATCTGGTACCTGCAGAGCGCGTGTCCGTGGTTTGCTTCAGGTTCACCACGTACGTCATAGCTTACTTCAGGTACGTGGCCGGAGTATAGCAATGCATGCGTCTGGTATGAAAGAAGACGTGTGCCTTGTACTGCAAAAAATCACGTCGCACGGAGAGCAAAGTGCGCCCTGTGACGTCGAGCCCAACGATGTGCCAACATGAGCTCGTCTGACAGAACTCGTTGAAGCTGGACTTGGCAGTCACAGACCGAGGCCTGGGAATCGCTGTCAGGTTGTACATCAACATGCCCGCCGATGGCACCAGCAATCATCAAGGGCTCAGCATTCGTCGAGCCGTGCCGGGGGCCGCATCAGTCCCCGCGGCAGGGCAAAACATGTAATTTGTGGTGTAGGTAATCAAGGCAAATGTCAGTCGCACCGCATCTCGCTCCGGCCCAGCAGCGGCTGTGTGCGCGCACGCATGAATGACAGCAGGTGCGTCGCCTCAGCGGCGCCATTGCGGTCGCAGGAGTACAGCGTCGACGGCACGGCGAGGTACTCCCGCGCCACCGCGGCCACCCCCTCCTGCCACGCGTCCGGCCCCCAGTACGGCTGCACCACCGCGCCCTCCTGCAGGCTGCCCTCCGGCCGGCCGCACGGCCCCGCGGGCGGCGGGTGCGCGGCGCGGGCGCCGCGGGCCGGCGCGGCAGTGACCCCGTTGGTCAGGCGCGCGGCGTTGCCGGCGTGTGCGATGGCTGCGGCAGAGTCCGGGGGTCGGAGCTCGAGGGTGGGGAGGGTGATGCTGCAGAGCGTGGTGATGTGGTGGCCGGGGGCATAGGGCAGCTTGAGGACCTCTGTGAGCTGCTGCTCGTGGTGCAGCGAGATGCTGTGCACGCCCTCGTGCACCGTCTGCAGCACAGCCACATGCATGTGAGCCGCAGTCGCTGCACAGCCATGCCTTGCAGGTTACACTGAGCCGCGGTCAGCCAGCATATTTGCGGACTTGCACGAGTTGGTTGCATCACAGGCCGCATATCAGCGGGCAACTTGACACAGTATGCGAGCGCTTTGCGGTCTGGCCTTTGGCAACATATGAACTTTGCGAGACATGTTGCAGTGCATGCCTCGCGAGGGAAGCGGTCTTGGGCATGCTACTTGAGGGGCGCACACATACATTGCACATGAGATCTGCAGGTGCGCGAAAGGCATTGCCGCACATTGGCACACGGCAGTGCGCATCCAGAGAGAGGGGGCACACGTGGCAAGCTACAGCACGGACTGCAGAGCAGTGAACGAGCTTCTGCGGGGCGCCCTGAAGCGGCCGTGCGCACTTCTGCAGCCGCTCTGTCCGGTCGAGCACCCCGGTAGCCACACCCCCAGCCGCTTCCGCCCAAGCCACACCCGCCCCGCCCAAGCTGCACACGCTCGCGATGTCGACCCCTGTCGGCAGCGCCACCACTGCCGTCAGCAGCCCGGCGGTCACCGCAGGCGGCGGTGGCGGCGGCGGCGGCGACGCCGCCGCATGCCGCGAGCTTCCGGCCACCGCGGCCGGCTCTGCGCCGTCCATGCCGTCCCCGCCTGCGTCACCACCTGCCGCAGCACGCCACAGCAGCATCGCGTTGCGGCCTGACACCGCCAACACCCCAGCTGATGCGTCATCGCTGGCCGCCGCCGCTGACATAGCGGCGTGGTCCCACACTTGCGCGAAGCGCACATGCGTCAGCCCCACTCGCAGCTCGCACTCAGCATGCATGCTGTACCCATCCCCATCTGCCTCGCTCTGTATGCTGTGCACGCTGACCCGCCCGTCCAAGCTCCCCACCAGCACCCGTGTTGACTTCACTCCGGCCACGGACGCAAACGCCTTTGCTGCACCGGAAGCATCCGCCGATGACCCCTCCGGCCCCATCACCAGCTCCACCAGCACGCCCAGTGTGTCAGCACGCAGCACAGAAAAGGATCGGGACTCAACCCAGAACCCGGTAGCCACAGCTTCCACCCCGTCATGCAACCGAAATGCCGCACCACCGGTGACGTTGTGTGGCAGCGGCCGCGATGCCACCATAGCCACATCCATTCCCCTGCCCGCCGCCGGCTCGGTAGCTATGCCTGGCGGACGAATTCTCAGGCTCATCATGTCTGATGGGGTGAGCAGCACGACATGCTCTGGGCCGCCCATCCCGGCTTGGTGTGGAGCGACAAACGCGGCGCTGATTGCTGGCGGCGTGCAGTCTGCGGCTGGGGGGACCCACGACTGGCACGCCGCACCATCGCCGCCGAGGTCAATCACCCTCACTTCCTGTGCTGTCACCTGGACCAAGCGGTCAGGCGCAGCGCACACAGCACACAGCGTGCGCACGTCTGTGTTGAACCCTGGCGCCTCTGCAGCCTGCAGCGCACGCAGGCGCGGTTCCCCGGCCTCAGAAGTGCCATCGACGCAGAACAGCTCGGATCGGCCGTCAGTGTCCCCTGTAGCCACGGTAACGCACAGAACCGGCGTGCTCCCTGTCGTACCGTGCTCGGCCGGCAGAGGGTGCGTGGCGAGCACGTCTGCTGCGATGGGAGTCTCGGTGGGCACATACGCTGTCGCGCTGAGGGAGGCGCCATGCACAGCACGGGTCAGCGTAGCGGCGACGGGGGTCCCGGTGGCCATGATGAGCGCGTCGCTGTGCGCGGTGGGGAACGCTGGCACCGAGAGGCAGTCGTGGATGGGGCCCATCGCGTCCGTGAGCCTCGGCACGATCTCCTCGCACTGTCTGCAAACACACACACACCCACATAAGTCGATCGACGGATGGATCCCCATCTGATGCCACCCAACTTGTCCTTCTACCGAGGAGCTGGCAAGAACATCGGCATCAGCTGCATTCTCCGTAGGCATGCAGCGCATTGCAGGGTGTCCTTCATGCCAGACCGGAGAGCACATGGCGAAGAACACATGGCAGCGTATGTGGAACACATGGCTGTCCAGCCAACTGCTCTTGCACATCTGGGTATTGGGCAGAGGGTACATAGGGAGGATAGGGCAGGCCAGGGCAAAGTTAAGGCGGCAGCTTGAGGAATGGTTCAGGAATGGCAAGGGCGCACATGGGGGATGCTGGGTGATCTGCGGCTCTCCGCTGCGCGGGGTCAATCGTGTCGACCGCTTCACGCGGCACCCCGATCACGCACGCTGGCCCCGCAAGCGTGCCGACAACGACCAGCGCCGCGAAGCGCTGCAGCTCCGGCACGTGGCCGCATGGCAGCGCGCACGCTGCCGACACGTGCCGCGCGTCGCGTGCTGGGGCCCCGCTCTGCGGTGACTCCTCGTGGTCACACATCTCCGCGTCCGCCAGCGGGTCGGCGCCGTGCCGTGCGTCGGCGCCGTACGGCGCGGCGCGGCAGCGCATGGTGACTGTGCATTCGTGGCGCAGCGCCGGAGCGGCCGGGCCGCCGGGGGCCGCTTGCGCGGGGGCAATGGTGAGAACGGCGGCGTTAGCGGAGGCGTCAAGGATGAAGAAGGCGCCGTGGCCAAGGGGCGCGCATGCGACGGGGGCCGACTGCAGGGGCAGCTTGCATGTGGCTCTCAGGCACCCGGTCTCGCTGCTGATGGACAGCAGGATCGCCTCCTCTTGGGAGAGCATGAGGAGCTCCGGGCAGCTGGGCAGGCCGCGCCGGGCTGTTGCAGGAAGGCCTGCGCGTGCAGATTGCCATGAGGTCTGCCCGCCATCTGAGTGGGTGGTGGTTCACGGTGAGCGGAGCAGCAGCCCATGAGGCAAGCGTAGGCAAGCACGGGTTGCTCGTTCCAGGCTGATGCACCTGATGCAGGTATGGCTTTGCATACTTCACAATGACAAATCTGCTGCGAGAGATTCAACCAGGCCTGCTGAGCTCATGGAGCGAGGACTGGATTTCGTCAAAGCGCGGACCAGATGGCCTGTGGTCGATGTGACGGTGGGCATGAGGCGCAGGTTCATGGCGTACCAGACTGCAGCCACGGCACGCCAGGCCCATAACTAGCGTGCTCCCAGGGAGGTGCGATTCGCAATGTAAGCGGTACCTACTACACATGAACGCAGTGTGTGGCGCGACAGACAGCCCCTCAGCCATTAGGGGCATCAGAACGTTAACACAGCATGCATGCCCCTGATGGCTGAGGGGCTGCCTGTTGCCAGTCAGGCAGCAATAGCAGGCACAGATGAGCGCACCTGTTCCTGACGGCGTGCAGCTGTTCCAGTCTGGGCTGTCGAGCGCAAGGGCCAGGTGGCCTGGCAGCAGCGGCATCAGGAGGGCCGTCGTGGGGTACACCGCACTGCAACACAGGCCAGCCTGTCCGCGCATGCTACTTTCAGTTTTGTGACCAAAACTTGTGGCCACGGTCGCGTCACGGAGACCGCAGCAGAACACGTTGCTGCACATGCGACCTGCGCTGCGGTGGTGTGGCCATGCGGATGCAGCACCGCCGTGACGTGAGTCTGACGACAGGTAGCTGGGACAATCAAACATGCAGGACGGGACTGCACGTGCTCAGAGCTCAACACGCCAGGCGAGCACCACTGATTAGTTGAGGGGAGCTGCAAGAATGCTGTCATGAACGGGTGCTTGCTTGCTCTGGTGGAGTGATGCGGGAGGTGGGGACGCACAAGAGAGTCCACGGGCCAACGCGCGTGTCGACGCGGCTGATGCAGGTGTCGGCTCCCCGTGTCAGGATGCCGATCCCGGCAGCCCCTC
>JALKAD010000184.1:178790-190857 GCA_024500015.1 Ulva compressa
GGTATTGGGCAGAGGGTACATAGGGAGGATAGGGCAGGCCAGGGCAAAGTTAAGGCGGCAGCTTGAGGAATGGTTCAGGAATGGCAAGGGCGCACATGGGGGATGCTGGGTGATCTGCGGCTCTCCGCTGCGCGGGGTCAATCGTGTCGACCGCTTCACGCGGCACCCCGATCACGCACGCTGGCCCCGCAAGCGTGCCGACAACGACCAGCGCCGCGAAGCGCTGCAGCTCCGGCACGTGGCCGCATGGCAGCGCGCACGCTGCCGACACGTGCCGCGCGTCGCGTGCTGGGGCCCCGCTCTGCGGTGACTCCTCGTGGTCACACATCTCCGCGTCCGCCAGCGGGTCGGCGCCGTGCCGTGCGTCGGCGCCGTACGGCGCGGCGCGGCAGCGCATGGTGACTGTGCATTCGTGGCGCAGCGCCGGAGCGGCCGGGCCGCCGGGGGCCGCTTGCGCGGGGGCAATGGTGAGAACGGCGGCGTTAGCGGAGGCGTCAAGGATGAAGAAGGCGCCGTGGCCAAGGGGCGCGCATGCGACGGGGGCCGACTGCAGGGGCAGCTTGCATGTGGCTCTCAGGCACCCGGTCTCGCTGCTGATGGACAGCAGGATCGCCTCCTCTTGGGAGAGCATGAGGAGCTCCGGGCAGCTGGGCAGGCCGCGCCGGGCTGTTGCAGGAAGGCCTGCGCGTGCAGATTGCCATGAGGTCTGCCCGCCATCTGAGTGGGTGGTGGTTCACGGTGAGCGGAGCAGCAGCCCATGAGGCAAGCGTAGGCAAGCACGGGTTGCTCGTTCCAGGCTGATGCACCTGATGCAGGTATGGCTTTGCATACTTCACAATGACAAATCTGCTGCGAGAGATTCAACCAGGCCTGCTGAGCTCATGGAGCGAGGACTGGATTTCGTCAAAGCGCGGACCAGATGGCCTGTGGTCGATGTGACGGTGGGCATGAGGCGCAGGTTCATGGCGTACCAGACTGCAGCCACGGCACGCCAGGCCCATAACTAGCGTGCTCCCAGGGAGGTGCGATTCGCAATGTAAGCGGTACCTACTACACATGAACGCAGTGTGTGGCGCGACAGACAGCCCCTCAGCCATTAGGGGCATCAGAACGTTAACACAGCATGCATGCCCCTGATGGCTGAGGGGCTGCCTGTTGCCAGTCAGGCAGCAATAGCAGGCACAGATGAGCGCACCTGTTCCTGACGGCGTGCAGCTGTTCCAGTCTGGGCTGTCGAGCGCAAGGGCCAGGTGGCCTGGCAGCAGCGGCATCAGGAGGGCCGTCGTGGGGTACACCGCACTGCAACACAGGCCAGCCTGTCCGCGCATGCTACTTTCAGTTTTGTGACCAAAACTTGTGGCCACGGTCGCGTCACGGAGACCGCAGCAGAACACGTTGCTGCACATGCGACCTGCGCTGCGGTGGTGTGGCCATGCGGATGCAGCACCGCCGTGACGTGAGTCTGACGACAGGTAGCTGGGACAATCAAACATGCAGGACGGGACTGCACGTGCTCAGAGCTCAACACGCCAGGCGAGCACCACTGATTAGTTGAGGGGAGCTGCAAGAATGCTGTCATGAACGGGTGCTTGCTTGCTCTGGTGGAGTGATGCGGGAGGTGGGGACGCACAAGAGAGTCCACGGGCCAACGCGCGTGTCGACGCGGCTGATGCAGGTGTCGGCTCCCCGTGTCAGGATGCCGATCCCGGCAGCCCCTCGCGCCACAGCTTCTGAAGTAAGCGTGGAGCCTGTGCCTGTGCTGAAGGCGGTCTTGTGTGTCGCCTTCGGGTCCCCCACTACAAGCTCCACCGTGTCCACATCCCGCTGTGGCAGGCCCCCCGTGGTGTTGCGTGCCCATAGCACTGCGAGCGTGGCAACACCTCGGGGAGCATACTGGCCACGGGAAGGCACGAAGGTGATTGCTGCTGGGCTGTCTGACCTTGGGTTGTCAGGATAGAGGTCTGGGTCTCGTGATTGGGAGGGCGCTGCATGAGGCATGGCTGCTGTGTGCACATGCGATGTCACTGCCACAGCGCCATCCGTGGAGACCTGCATGTCATGCAGAGCGATCTGGTTGGCCCTGCCCGGGCACGCATCGGCTGTGATTGACTCTGGTGCCACTGTTACGGGTCAGCAGTTGAAGCAGTAGCCACCCGTTCGGACAAACTGGCATGCGCTCTACATATCAGCCGCTAAAACAAGAATCTGCAGCAGATCACGCCGACCCACTTACACGGGGTACAGCTGTGTGTGAGCCTCCAGAACCTGGAGCACTGCTGCACTGTGCATAGCCTTTGTTGGCGAGCTGTAGGGGACACAAACTTCACGCACCTCAATCCGGATGTCCAGAATATAAATCGCTACTGTGGTGGCAAGAGCAATGTATACTACGCTCTGATGTCGACCCTCGTGAAAGTCTGACATGAGGATGACCGGTTGCGACATAGCTGTTGCCCGTGTGCCTGTGCCAGCTACTATTGCCTCAGGCGCCAATTGCACGGCATGAAGCTGCTCCATTTGTGTAGAGGATGTCGTGGCCATAAACGTGAATGTCATATCGCGTGTTCTGACGCAGAGCATGTCCCTGTGCATTCCTGCACACAGTGATGCAAGTCAGCGTCTACAGCAAACAGGTCGTGCGTAGTCGCATGGGGATCAGCACCTGGAACTCTGATGCTTACTGCGTCATCAATTCGATCGAAGCAGTGCATGTCGTGGGCGGACAATACGCCTGTGATGTGGGCATCCAGGAATGCTACTCCGCCTTGCTGTGCGAAAGCGCATGAGGCGTTTGCAGACGCGAATTTGCCAGAGCAACAAGCCGAAACAGCTGTCGGAGCTTCCCAAGAGTGTATCAGATAGTCTGAAGCTGCTGAGTCTTCGTCACCCTCCCTGGCCGCGCTGTGCTGATGAGGCTGTTCGAATGGAAACAAATGCCCAGGCATGGCGAACGACACGTGCTCAGTGTCCATACAAACGATTTATAGCAGATACGAGTATGAAGCAATACAGAGCCTAATGCTCTGAGATACCTGATCTATACTACCATCAATCGATAAGGGCAGTGTAGCTAGAATGGCGAAGCGCGAAGACGGGACGACGATCGGGCTGACTACGCAACCCATCAGCTCCGCCCCGAACAGCTGATGTACTCACAGGTTGGCAGGCCTTGTGGCCATTGTGGTGTTTACCACAGATCAGACACCACGCGTCGTACTCATGCTGGGTACAGTTCGCTGACAATAGCCCTCAAGCCACATGTTCAAGCACGCCCTAACCAAAAAACAACACGAATGAAGGTCCAACAGCGGCGTTATTTTTTGCTTCTCCCTATATGCGCCCTGCCAGAGGAACATCTTTGTGGAGTACTTGCTAAAATACAGGATTCACACTGATGAACGAAACACTGTGAGTGCAGACTGAGGCAGCAGGCTAGTGTGGACTCAGCAGTCCCTCAGTCAGTATTGCATCCACATTGGGGCCAGAATGATTACATTGCAAAATGAGCGTTGATGTAGCACAGACATCGTTTTTGTGCATTGGCATCCTCAAATCCCGGGTTTATGCACAGCATTCAACAGCGCAGATCCGGCCTGCGCAATCTACCATACTCCACTGCCAGCTGCACGGAGTTGCCAGCTCTAGCTAGCTCTAGTAAATTCAATGCCTGAGGATGAAGCCACTTCTGTGATGGCAGCAGGTACGGATGAGTGAGAAATGAGGAGGCTCTGCTAGGCCTGACATGCCCACGCGTCTGCTCAGGCGTCTTTGGTCAGGCATCCCTTTCAAGGGCTGGTTGATACAATCACTCTACTGTACGGGCCAGGCGTGGACGATATGATGCCCTGGCCCTTGAATGTACATCGGGAGGGACACGTGCAAGACCACCCCCTGCGCTCGCCTGAGACGCTACGCTGCATGCGGTTCTGCGCAGCAGTCTTGCAGGACATCTTGCAGGAGGTGGGGTGAGTTAGAGCCATGACTGAAGATCACGGTGCAATAGCTCGCAGAGCCGCGAGGGCACCAATCAGCGCCTAAAGTTCATGGGCTGGAAGGCAGAGTATGCCATGCTCATGGCGGGCTGGTGCATTCCCGGCATCATTCCGCCATGACCGCCCATCTGGTTGCGGTCCATGCCCGCCCCCTGCTGTGCAACAGCAACCTGCTGCTGCTGCTGCTGCTGCTGCTGCGCGTGCATCGGCGGCTGCTCCATCTGCATCCCATCTTTGATGCCGACGGCGGTCCGAAGCTGAGTGAGGAGCTGCTTCAGCTGACTGTCACTCTCAGCTGCATCTCTGAACGGAAACTGTGCGGCGAGCAGAGCTTTCGGCAAATACGCCTTCAGCGCCTCTTTTGCACGCGGATTGTCAACCAGCCGCAGGTAACATCTGCATCCATGGCATGCTGTCTCAGTCAGGCATGCCGCCCGCGGCAGAGCTGATGCACATGCTCATTCAGCGTCCATGCAAGATGCAAGTCGTCTACACAGTCAACGCCCTCATAGGTCACCCCTCTTGTACAGCGACGTCTGATGATGCTCGGTCAACTCACAACGCACAGCGACCACAACAGCTCCGCTGCCTTCTGCTATGGGTTGTACTGAGTCTCTAGCCACACGAAAACATCACTTGCAATCAAATCAAATGCAATAGCTGCCACAAGAGTATGCTAGCCACAGCCGCAGATCCTATGCCTCAGCGACGTACCCCATCATACTCCCCGACGGCAAGAGTAGTTCAGTCACGACTTGACATGCAAAAGCATTAGGCAAAACAAGCCGTCAAGCCCATGGTATTCAGCAGTAGGTATACACATGTATCTATCATATTTCAAAACGCAGGAGCAGCACCTGAGTATGTGTTTCAGCAAACGCGGCGTTGGCGTGCCCCCACCTTGACCAGCACCATCCACCATGCTTGTCAGCACAGCCCCAACAGCGAAAAAGCGCTCAGGCGTTGCGCAGATGTAGCTCAGGCCCAGCTCGTCCGTCAGGATTTTTTGTACAATGAATGTAGCAACCGTCCGTGACAGCTCAGTTCCCATCTCCATTGTGCGCAGGCACAACGGGATAATCTCGGTAGAAAGGAGAAAGTTGATGACAGACTGCATCATGCACTCGCTCAGACTGCGAAGCTTTCAACTGGACTCAACACTCAGTCGTGCAGGGTTGAATGAGCTCACACACTATCTGCTTTGGTTGGTTTTCAGAGCAGGTCGGATGTTGAGCACACTGTTTGGGACAAGTCAACAAGCTGCAATCTGTGATCGATGTACTATGCACAAGATGTCAAGATGTAGCTTGCCAGATGCAGCACCGTTGGCGCAATCCTGTTTGTCTTCTTTGACCGCTTGGATGCACATGCCCGGGTGTGAAACGACTGAGAAGGGAGCAGGGCACACCGTCGAGTCGTCCTGTTTCACTAATGCACCGATTACACCAAGGGCCGTCAGCCTCAGATACTCAAACGGCCGAGTCTTTGAAGTTGTGTTGAGGAAGGGGTAGAGGAACAGAGGGATGTGGGCTTGCAGGAAAAGTTCACGAGTTTCAGAATGTGACGCAACACACTGAAACAAAGCCAGAGCATTACAGACACGATTCGATGTTTGGGTGTTCAGCTCCGGTGGGTGAAGTTGAGGATAAATCATTGTGATCTCCTGAAAACCACCAAAGTGTTGTCTGTGTGCACAGGCAACACAAAGGATTGGCAAGTGATGGATGCATTGCTTCAAAGCACACCTGCAGAAGCACCGCCATTGTCCCAAAACTATTCCAAAGGTATGGAGCAAGCTCAGGGAACTTTTCCCTTTGCTTACTGAGCTCTAGCAGAGCCATTTCTCGGGCATCTGGATCTATGAGGTCCTTGACCCACCTGCGCAGCCGTACTAGCCTTGATTCGGTGACGGCAGCCACGGCATCTCATGGCAAGCTTTGCAATAGAACGTACTGGTCAAGGGGCTTCTGCACCGGCACCATGCCGGCTGACTGCCTCACTATGGTTGCGATTGCCGAGATGTCTGATGAAAGAAAGCCGCGGCCAAATTGATAAGCTGTAGGAAGAACGAGTAAATAAAATGTTACAGTTTGTGATCAAGGTGATCAAAATCTGGCGTCAAGTTGGCTCGTAGTCTGCCGCTCCCATCCGCGCTCTGCTCGACGATGACTCACTTGCAGCTTGGCTCGGCCCCGTCACACACGTATGCTATCTACTGTTTGTGAGATTCTTGTTGTTATGCTTTCGAGTACCACTGTGACTGAATTCAGTTGCGCTACGCTGGCGACGTCCGCTCCTCTGCGAATCTGCAACAGATAGACAGCCAGATGCGCAAGCTACTCAAGAAAAATGCGTATTCATCTACCGATGCGGTGACTCACGTTTTGGCTACGTCTCGTGAGGCGCATCAGGCCCTGCTTTCTCGCGACAAGTCGCTACCTCTGCCGAGCTACACCCGACTGTGCCTGGCCGGTGAACGTCGCGATTGCCCATGGGGTCTGCAGCATGCGCAAAGACCAATAGCACATCGGTCAATTGCAACTCCTTGAATCACGCATAACCAGCTTACCTGACCACCATATTTCGAACAATTTACGCGAGTGGCATTTTGTACGAGGCCTCGCGAGGCTCTTGTGACATGGTCCAGCTGTAGCCTTAGCTGATGAGCGGACGCCGTATTGCGTAGCGCTTTATCAGAGGATTCCTCGAGTCGCAACATAATGAAGGGCAAATTGCCTTGAATGTGACGCAGTGTGGCATGCTGCCTCACATTGTGTCTCACAGTGTTTTCAGCGAGATATTCAGGCTACATCGCAGTCAATCACCGAATTCTGTTGTATCTCCCTACCAGGGTAGTCTTGAGCGGCCATCGGTTTGGATCGTGGGTCACACTGGCTGTGCTCGCCATGGGTTTGTGGCGACAGCACAGCAAACGCAATGTTGCCAACCCTGGGGCCCAGATATGACACTTCAAATCGTGCAGAGAGAAATTCAGCTGCTGTCCCTCTGTCATACGCATGGTTGATTACAAGAGAACAATGCTGACATTCACACCATTGGTACGATGCCATACATGCAACACTGCCTTGATCGTTTGACCGACAACATCATGTCCCGGCGACAAGCATATTAGCATGCTGATGCATAGTGGATATGTCTCCAACGAGGCACAAGGAAACATTGCCCTTTATCGATGGTCATTCCTCTCAAGCGCTTCCCAGCTCTCGTACCCACTCCGCAACACAAGCATGCAGGCAGTAGATACGATCCCACAAGGTAGCCACCATGCGTCGCATCGCACTGGTGTCTACAACATCTTCACAAGCATAACCGTGGCATGGCACTGCCTTGCTGGGCGATGGGGTGTCCAGAAAGCAGGTGCATCTGAGTTTGTGGAATGGTGATCTGGACTAGTGGTCGTGCGAGCTGTGCGCCGCATTGACTTGACAAGCGTCACAGCACTGGCAGCTGTGTTGGGGTAGTGCACCCTCCCAACATGCTAGCTAGCTCACCGAACAGGCATTGTATGGCCACAGCATCTCCCACTCATCGCGAGATATGGAGATGTCTCCAAGGAAGTTATCCATTGTCGCTCTCTGCCAAGGGCATATATCATACGCGAGCTTTGATACAGGCCTTGCTTCTCCAGCGATGTTTCCACACACACAGAATGCCAAGGGCAAACCATGACAGCTCCGAAGGTTAGGCTATGAGAGAGACTTCAGAACGAATCTGTGAGCCAGTCCGATCGTTTCTAATGCTGCTGTGCGGTGATCATCCTGATTTTCCATGCTCTAACATGGCCTGGGTCTCTGCCAAGTGAGTAGAACTGCCGAATGCAAAATTGTGCAGCCAAAGACAGGAGAGCGAGACACTTGTGTGTGCACACGGCATGGACGCCCCATGCAGACCTCGTTGCAATTGGGCACCTGAACAACCAGAGCGCAATCCCAGCAACCTCTCCAACACATACTCAAACACATTCCAGACATCCTGCAGCAGGTGTCAGCAGTGAGTGTGTTACACTGGGATAGATCTAGGACTCAGCAGCGCCGAGGCAGCAGAGCAGTCAACAGGCAAACAGACAAACCATCACAAGCCCCAAGGCCACTATCCGCACGAGCAGATGCTATAATGGACCAGTGCCGAAACGAAAGCACAGACACACACAAATAAAGCAGGAAGCGAGCGCAGCACGCCGCAGCCCACATACACGCCAGACACAGGCAGCCGGCACCGGGACCCGCCGGGCCCAGCAGGCGCCGATCCGGCCACAGCAGTCCAGACGCGGCCACAAGCCACCTGTCCCAGGGGTCGCGGCCGCAGCCACTGGTGCAAACGCCACGGTCCGAGCTGTGGCCGGGGAGGGGCTGAGGAGAAGGGCGCGGGGGGAGGAGGGAAGAGGGTGGAGGTGGGGCGGTGGGGACCGCGGGGGCCCCCGCAGGGGGAAGCGGAGTTAAGCGGGTCGCGAGCAGTGAGTGTGCAGCAGAACATGTGCACTGTGTTTGCGTGCGATGCAGCATGTGTTGGCAGGGTTAGTGAACAAACTTTGTTGAGCTATGGTACACATTGGGGCGTGTTTTGGATTCACAGGTGGTATGGCATAGTGCTGGATGCCTGCTACTTGGTGCTGGGTTGACGAAGGCTGTCCATGTGGGTCGTGGCCATGTTTGTGGTGTCCATGTATGTGGTGGCACTTCTGCATGGGCGCTTGAAAGTCAGGATGGATCCACGGGGAGAGCTTGCACGATTGTTGGTTGTTTGCATTGCATCGCATCCTGCCTTGGGAGTTGTTGGTGTGATGAGCGATTCACCGCACCCAATTGGGCCCTCTTATTGGCACTGTTGCGGGCCAAACCATTGTATGGAGCATGTGTGGCACATCTCTTTGCAGCGCCAGTATCGTCCACGCTCCCGCACACCTTGCATCACTGTCTTCTAGAACCTTGGATGGGATCCTGTTGCCGCAGCTCCACCTCCATCATGATGGTCATCTCATCACCTGAAACACCTAGGCATGCTGCATCCTGAGCACATGATCATGGTGCACGCATGGCGGACAAAATGCTCTGCTGTGTATCCAGTATGTGTCCAAGGCATGGCCATGCATGGGCCGGTTCTACGCCTGTTCATCCAGCGTATTACGTCGCATGGTGTGTCTTCTGACTGCCCTCGCCCCATCATGGACCCTTGATCACCCCGCAGGCTGGCAGGCCTGCCTGGTCTCCATGTAATTTTTGTGTTCTTGCCAACTAACTTGTTGGTGTTGCTGCATCAAATGAATCCCTCCTTGTACTTGCTGCTGCTATGTCAACATGATGTCATCCATGCTGGATGAAAGGTGCCAACATTGCTATGCGCAATGAGCCCTGAAAGAAATGGAAACTTGGAGCAGCTGAGACAGGGAATGTGTCTTGTAAAGGTGCCAAACCAGCCTCAGCATGCTCCAAAAACGACACGCGCGCCAAGCTTGTATCGTGATTCCACAGTGTTCAGGCGCAAGCTGACTGATCCTGGATCGGATCAGCGCCAGAGAGATTGGGGACTCACACTGAGAAGCTTGATGTCAGCCGCATGCGGGCGCTGTACGCGAGGTTTCACGGCTGTCATCGACGGATACTGGGCACTGATAGCTCTCACATCGGATAGTATATCCACCGAGATTTGTGGGAACACAAGGCCAGCGGGTCCACGTCGCTGGACAGCGCAACGGGGCAAGGCCGCTGTGAAACTCCACAGGCTCACAGCGCGGCGCAATTGCATGACTTCCACCCCGAACACCCCTTGCATGCACATGTAGTACAGAGCAGAATTCTTCTGATGGTCGTTTGATTCGTTGATCGCGCGGCGTGATCTAGCATGTATACGCGGAATGCAGTCCAGCAGCGCTCGCAGATAAGTCGTCCACGTGTTTACCTTGACAGCTACCTACAGATGCACTGATCCCGAGGGCACTGGAACTGATCTCGAACGTACACACCTCCAGCTTGTAGAACACTTCAGATCGTCGCTATGCATCGAGCAACACCGGCTGTCACAGCTGTTGCCCTGTTGGTGGCACTGGGGGTACAATCGGGCGACTGCAAGCCGTTTGAAGCCAAGCCGTGCTTCAGGAACGAGTTCGAGGCTGGTGCCATCGCAGCGCAGTTCCTTGCCAACTTTCAGCGAGCCATCCAGGCAACCGAGTGCAACAGTGACGCGATATTCCAAGTCTACAAGGACAACTTTGCTTCGGATCTGACGTTCACAGTCTTGGGAGAGGTGTGTGAACGTCTCGTGTATGCTTCCGCGCGCTCGACCGGCGCGCGTGGCTGCGCACGCTGTGTAGTACTAGTGCAGCCTGGCCAGGATGCCAGGCATACCAGGTACTGCTGCAAGTTGAATAATCTGAACCATGAGCAGTCACGAATATCCCCATGCGTGTCCTTCGTCCTCCCTCACGCGTGATCACGAGGCCTCAGGTGAGCAGTGATGCATGATGAAAGACAGTCGCATGCACCGTCGTAAAAGTGCACCAAAGAAGTAGTAGGTTGTGGATCCTTGCATGCTGCTGCTTGCTGTTAGCAGCAAGGCTTGCTGCCAGTGGGGTTCGGTTGCTGGCTTGCTTGCTGTAATCGTTGCAATTGTTGCCACCCCAAGTCGTTGCCACCCCGCCCTGGGTCGTTGCCACCCCGCGCCTCTGAATCCCTAGCTGCTGGGCTCCTGCGTCAATCTCCGTGCAACGTTGCACATGTGTGTTAACACAGGGTCGCACTAGCTAGTACGCAGGGATGTGTTTCACATCCCGCACGGCAGCCACAGCTGTGACCACTGGCAGGCCCTGCTGCTGTGCTGCTAGCACGTGCTGTACACTGTTGGATTTGGATTGCTTGTAGATCTACTAGATGTATCCCAGCCCCGGGCGCACTCAGGCTGGCTGCCAGTGCCGCGCCGTTTGCAATTAATTTAATATTGGGTGTATGATGCCTAGGCTTAATCCCTGCCGCTGCAGCCTTCTTTTTCAGCTGCGGGCTTTTTCATTTTTTCAGCTGTACAATGCCATGGTCAACATGTGCACTGATGCTGTGCCACACCTGACCTTGGAACATGCATGGCAGTGGGACGCGATCTACTGTATACGTAGATTCGAAGCATGCTGCTAGTAGCAATGTTCTTGGCTTCTCGGGATCACCCCCAGGACGGTCCCCCTGCATAAAAGTACAAACTGTCCACAGTCGCCACGACCTTGGGACCTGTCGCCACGTTGCCTGCAGTGGCCCCCATGCACCGGGCACACGGCGACCGTGCAGGCGCGGCAGACGGCGCTGCGCCGATCCCATGCCCACTGGCACAGCGGAGTTATGATGCTTTCATGAAGACACGCACTTGCCCCAGACGCGGTGGCTGGGTGTAATTACATAAGTTTTGGTCACACCGCGCCCCACACCGGTGGAGCTATGTATCGTCTCGATCTAGAGCGCGGATCACAGCATCGTGACAGGCGGTTGTGCTGCTTCCGCTGTTCATTGTGCTGCGAACTTGCTTCCCTCGGCAAGACTAAGGCTGTGGCTGAGGCTGAGGCTGTACTCTGTCTCAGTGTAATGCTGTCCACGGACCCAGCTGGGTCCGGCGAGGCAGCTGCAGTCGCACAACGCACGGTGCAACGCAACGCACGGCAATTGCTGCTACTGTGACGTCCGCTGATGAGGCAGCTGCAGTCGTGCAACGCAGCGACCTTCCGAGCAAGCAGTGGGACGTCGACAGCACATTGCACACTGCGTCGTCACACAGCCGTGGCTTATTTGCTGGCCCCCAAATTGTGTGCGCACATTGCATGCTCGTGGTGATCATGGCACTCTCTATTTCTGCAACCCTCGTATACCTGGGGTCTGCTGCGGTGCCGCTGCTGAGCTCTGGCCTTCCTCAAGTCAGCCAACGCCTTGCCAGAAACCTGTCACCCATCTTCGGGCATCACGTCTAGACATTCAAACAGCCCCCTAGGCTCCCCCCCTGTCCTAAGTTGTATACTCAGTGCTAGCTACAGGCTTGTGTTACACAGTGATAGATCTAGGACCCAGCAGCGCGGAGGCGACAGA
>JALKAD010000184.1:205432-218360 GCA_024500015.1 Ulva compressa
AGGAGGCGATGATGTCAGCCAGATGGGCCTTGCATGCATGCAGCCATCACCTCCGGCACGCTCTCGATGACGCACGAGCGTTCTGCGTAGCAAGCGCCCAACATGGCCTCAGTGGGCATGTTTTCGCGTGGCCTGTGCAGCGCTGCAAGTTGGATGAAGGGACCTGAAGCCGGTTGCGCCCTCAGGCCTAAGCCTAGAACTTGGGCCGACATAACTGACAGTACAGGAACCTCGGGCACCGTCATGGTGTGCCAGCAGATCTGGGAAGGACGGCGGTGCTTGTGCAGCAGCAAGTTGGTGTGCGGCTGCAAGGGAGTGCGTTTGTCACGCCTGCGAGCAGGGCGTGTCATGCTTCGCGGTTTGGCAAATGAGCTGCCAAGGCTTGATGAGGGACTCATGAGGATGCATTGGCCCACAATGTGACGATGAATCGGCCCGTTGCTGCTGGCAACGTCGTGGACCTCACGTCACGGCACAGTGGTGAACGAAACAGCCAGATGGCAGATTGTGTGTGCGAAAGGGAATGGTCGTGTGGTGCTAAGGCCGCTTGTCACAAGCGGGCTGTGTGCAGTGAGCTGCGCCCGATGTGGTGTATGGATCACTGAACAGCGACCTGGGACGGTGAAAGCAGTGTCAGCAGTGTCGGATCAGGATAGATCCCTTGGGCTGCGGCTATAGCTACAGGCGCTTCCACAGACCAGGAGACTCCGGCAGTGCAGCCCATGACTGGCCATGGTCAGACTGGCGTGGCTGCGCTTGCCAGCACTCTGCAAACGGCACACAAATGACAAGTGCCGTTTACCTGTGTAGGCCGCAAGTGAGCATTCCAAAACCATGCTGGCGACAGTGCAGGCAAAAGCAGAACGTGCAAATGTTTCCGCAATTCGGCGACCTGTCAACGGACAAGAATGAAATGCCCGGGACTGTAGCTGTCTGCATGTCATGCACGCACCCTCCCCCTGCTGCAGTCCTGTTCCGTTCCCCTCTTGCAAGTTGCAATCATGAATACGAGATCACAACTGGCACCCCAAGCCTGTTCCCCTGTAATGACACCAGTTGAGCAAGATGCAGTGTAACGGGCGAGGGCACAGATCTACTCTGTTGGAGGAACGGAACTGGCTCTGCAACACATCGACTCACCGAGCTGGCTGCACGTTGCGCCATGTTCACGCCACCACAATCCACGATCCCCACCCGGGCACCGCTCGGAGCACCGCTGCAATCCACGATCCCCACCCGGGCAAACGGCGGTGCACCGACCATGCCATGTTCAATGTAGCTGCAATCATCCATGTCCAGAGGCATGTGTCTCATCCACAGCAATCCACATCCAGGTCCACCAGCTGCCTCCCACCCTCACCGCAGCAGCCCAATGGCACCCGCCATGCAAACCTGTGCCGCTCTCTGCGATCCACCTCTACTAATGCAATCGACATCCAAACGCCTGCAGCAAGCCGCAAAAGGCCTCCTTGAATCTCTGTGCCAGGCAGCCAATCCACATCGCGCCACTGCTGCTCTCGAAACACATCCAAACCGATCATTTCGAGCCCAACAAGCTGGCGCAGACTGGGCCAGGCTGCGAGTGCTTCAGGCCAGTGCCAACGCTTGCAAGGGCGTCCCAGCTGACACGGTCGGCTCGTGCGCGTGCCCGCGGTCGTCTTCTAGGCCCCCACCTTTGGCAGCAGACGGCCCCTCACCAGTCACGGCACCCCGCACGCTCACCCGCCGCGCGGCCACGCCCCTGTGCACGGCAAAGACGGCGAGCACGAGGCTGCTGTGCACCGCGAGAAGCACCCACGATGTCGCCACGCGCCGCCATGAGTTCCGCCAGGCGTACCCCTCGCCCCGTGATGGCACCGCCACAAGCACCGTCGCCAGCGCTTGCAGCGCCGCATTGCACGCGAGGCCGATGACGACGCTCGCGTACGGGCCC
This sequence comes from Ulva compressa, assembly GCA_024500015.1. Lineage (NCBI taxonomy): Eukaryota > Viridiplantae > Chlorophyta > Ulvophyceae > Ulvales > Ulvaceae > Ulva > Ulva compressa. The sequence continues at coordinate 207,366 of JALKAD010000184.1, forward strand.
GAGCGCGGCGCAGCACGCAGCATGAGCTGTGAGGTGACGCGTAGCGGCACGACGGCAAACAGCACCTGCAAGCGGCGATGCAGCGTGTGAAGGCGCACATTCAAGCGTACATATCAGTGTACATCCAGCCACATGCGATTGAACGATCAACTCTAAGCATGATGCATGCAGCCCGCAGGGCAAGGGGCAATGATGCATGCAGCTCGCAGGGCGCGAGAGTGTTTTTCGACACACGGCATGGCCACTGGCAGCGTCCACAGTGACCAGCATCGCACCTGGCCCCAGGCACCGAACCATGCTGACGGTGAGCCAATGCCGGCGATGGCCACAGCACGCAGCGCAGCCAGCACGAAGATGCCGAGGAAGATGACGCCGTGGAGCGAGAGGTGTGGCGCGGCCAGCAGCGTGTGCGCCACGAGCTGCCACACGAGGTGCAGGAAGAGGACCACATCTACGGCAAAGCACGCGTACACTGTGCCGACATGCCCCAGCACGCGCAGCAGATCGGGCTGCGCGTTGAGCAGCTCACGCACGCTGCGTCGGCGCGGACGCGGCGTGCGCGATTGCAAAGCGGGAGCGTCTGTCGGGAGCTGCACGTGGACGGTGTTGCGCGCAGCGGCCGGTTGTGTTGGTGCACTGTGCAGTGGCGCTGTACTGACGGCGGGCGGGCCTTGAGCGCTGTGTGCTGTGCTGTCCGCTGTGTCCTGTGCGGCACCACCAAGCGGCACGCCGGGTGCGTGCATGGAAACGGTCGCCTCTCCGACTGCGGAGGCCGGGGCTGGTGCGACTGCAGACAGGCGTGCGGCAGGTGTGGCGGGGGCGAGAGGCGGCAGGGCCCAGAGGGAGGTGGAGGCGTCGGTGGTGTAGGTGCGCGTGAGGTGGTACGCGCTGGCGAGCATGCCCATCACGGCGCTGAGGATGGGGATCCAGGCGTCGCGGAAGGCGGGGACTTGGAAGAAGCCGAGCCAGTCGTGGTCCGGGGCAGACCAGCCGGCGCAAGAGAAGTAGTCTGTGGTCAGGACGGTGCCGTTGGCGGCGGTGACGCCTGTAGCCACAAGCACAGTCAGGGAGTGCCGAGGGTGGTTCAGCCGTTGCAGGCAAGGTCGATTGAGCAGAAGGTCAGAGGGGCGCAACCGGGCAGTGGGAACTCAATGACACGCTCAAAGAAGCCGGAGCTGCGATCGGTGGGCTGGTGCACAGTGCTGTATGGCATCGTGAACCAGCCGTCCGAGGAGAGGGGCAGAGCGTTGCAGGTGCTGCCCTGCATCGCGATGACCTCTGCGGCGGAGAGGGGCCTCTGGGAGGGGGGCAGCGTGTGGACGTAAGGTGGGAAGTTGGCTGAGATTTCAGCCGGATCGCAGGTCACGAACTGACAGGGCTGGGTCTGGGTGTACAGCCATGAGAGTGCGAAAAATGTCAGGGGCATGCCCTCGATGACGCTCTCGGCCGCGAAGTGGTCTGAGATGTCCTCCAGGTGCTGCTGTAGGTTGGCGTTGGGATCTGTACACGCTCGCCAGGTTCTGCATAACATGTAGTTATGACACCTGCAGGTGTACCCGGGCCCGGGTGGCCAGTGCTGGCATGACGAGATTGGTAGGTGAGGAATTGATAGACCAATCAATCAAACAGGAGACAGTCCTGCCTTCTCATTGCATCACTGCAAACATCTGCAGCGAGCACTCGCCATCATGTGCAGTTGACCTCCATCATAGGTAGCTGGCCTCCATTGCATTCGCACGGTGGACACACAGTGGGCTGACGGCCATGCACATTAATGGCTCAACAGGCGTACCCGAGCATGATATGAAACCCAGTTGCAGCAAGCAAGAATCCTTTGATGCCTCTCCCGCCACTAACAGCTTTGATTCCAGATGCAAACGCGAAGAAGAGGACGAAAACCAGTGCTGCCATTCCCGTCACCGTTGAGCGAGGCGCATCAGATGAAATCAGGTTTACGACAAACAGTATGTCTGTCGCTTGATCTACACTTGTACACTGTCAGCATCCGCTGTTCCCAAGTCCGCGCTGAGGCACGACACGACGGGGTGCGTACCCGCGAAAGCGAAGGCAACAGATATGACCATCATGCCTTTATAGGCCCATGCATGAGCAGTCTTCGTTGATTCCGGCATGAGAAGGATCACCTCAGCAGAGGCGTGAACAGGACTGCTGCTTCTCTGTGCGACCTGGCGGGTGAGGTGCCGTGCCAGCGGCGTCAATCCTGCAATATATCATCAGGCCTGATCAGGAGATACGCCATCTAACCATTTGCATTGCTTTGCAAGCTGATTGTGCTATTGTTCTGCAGCACAGCTGCGCAAAGCTGTTGCAGACCTGCAGCGCGCTGCCTGGCCAGGCCTGGCTCTGGATCCGGAAATGGAATTCATGGAAGGACCCGTAGACCCCTCAGCCACAATCATGCATGCAGTACATGACATGCATTGGTTGATTCTTGGTCAAGCTTCAGATGTACCCTCCCATGTGTTATACAGTGATTGATCTAGGACCCGGCAGCGCCGAGGCAACAGACCTGTCAACAATGTGACTCAACATGCAAACAGACAAAGCAGCACATGCCTCAAGCCCCGCTCCGCAAAAGCAAATGCCAAAACGGACCGGCGCCGGCATGAAAGCAAACACACACACACACACACACACACACACACAAACAACGGTATACAGGATCGGGCGCAGTACATCACCAATGTGAAAAGAGAACTGAGTGTAGGTTTGTGTAGAGGCAACGCGCTGTTGTTCAGAATGGGCTTGCAGATCATGACTGGTGTGTCTGGAAAGGCAGCCGTGGCGGGCAGAATCCGCCCGGTTGCTGAGTTGTGAGGTAGTGCGTCGGATGTGCCACTGGCATGACTAGCGCATACCGACTCTGTAACCACACACACACACACACACACACACACACACAAACAACGCATGAAGTGAGCGCAGCACCACGCAATATCACACAGTCCACGCGCACGCCAAACACAGTCTGCATGCAGCGGGCCCACCAGCGGGCGCCGATTCGACCCTCCCATGTGTCTGCGTCGCGATACTCTGCGATACTGTCGGTTCAATACTTGTCTAGGCGCTGTGACCTTGCTCCATCCCGGACCCGCGGCCATGCGTATTCATATGTGGATCATCCACATGATGCGCTTGGGCAGGCGCTCGGCCCGGGACCGAGAGCTCGAGACAGAGGGGCTGGATCCGCCATCTGCGCTGAGACGCATACGCGTGACCGGGGGCGGCCTATGCACAGCTATGCTGGGTTTGTACCACGCACAGCTGCCAGTGGCGCAGATCGAGCTCATCCTGCTGCAGCAAGTCTGAGCAATCTCGCCGTGCGCGGAGCGCCCGCCCATCTGCTTGCGCCATGTACGTATACCACCCTGCCTTGTCACCCTCAGGGCGGCCGGTGGTCGATGCTGCGCCTGTTGCCCGCTGGACGTGTCCCAAGCTACCTAGTCCTGTGCATGATATACATCATGATGACATCATGGTGGGGCAGGCACGCAGGAGGCCAGATCTAGAGCCAGGAGGGCGCGTAATCCCAGGGGGGCAGCGCCTGCCAGTGCCAGGTGGCGCAGGTGCACCCCTTCGTTCGTCAATCGGGTTTCCAGGCGGATGCTCACGCCCTGCAGGCGTCGCTGGCCAACATCAAGGTCAGGACAGTGGCTGGAGATGGGCTGGGGTGGGACGCGGAGAGGTGCGGGTGGTGGAGCGGGGAGGGTGGGGGGGGGGGGGGGTGCTGGCTGCATTGCGCTCCAGGGCTCGGGGGGGAAATGTCATGGGTGGCGGCCTATCCGTGATGGCACGACAGCGCCGGCAGGCCAGGCCCGGCAGAAGCGCCCGCCCGACCGGCCTGGCGGGAAGTGGCCCGGCTGCGCGCGCCTGGCACAACGTCGCTGACGTCCGCAGGTGTGACGTGGTAACGCGTGGTCGATGCCCGCTTGGGTTTGGCGTGATGCCCGATTGTTTTTTTTCCCCAGCCACTATAGTGCACTATGGCATTCGATACGCATGTATATGCCAGCCGCGCTCCTGCGATCGCGGCCTCGGGATGTGAAGCTCCATGTTTTGACTGATGCTGGCGGCGCTGCTTGTAAATTCCCAGCCCAGTTTGAAATCGATCCGCCGCATCTGCGGTTGCGTGTCAAGGGTGATCGCGTCGTCAGCGGTGACCAGGCCTGGCCAGGGCATGTCAGCACGGTGCTTTCTGAACACTGCACATGGCGGGCGTTGACCTGCCGAGTCGCAGTGCCGACATGTTGCAAATGTCTCCGTCTGTTACTGATGAACCTCGCGTCAGGCAGAAATGTATAATCACTGTTGCTATCTGCGCGAGTTCGTACTGTATTTCAAGAATGCGTGTAGTTCAGTGGGGCGCGCTGGAGACACCACTTTAGAGGCAAACTTACGCTTTTGCAGAACAGCTGATTCGACCAATCCGGCGGTGTTCGCTGCCGAATGTCCCTTTCTCGCCGTGGCATGTCTTACATGCCCCCGCAGATCAGCCAGCGCCGTGCCACCGCAGCGCCAACGTAATCAATGGCATCATCAGTAGATATAGCAATGCTTATCGTGTCGAAGCTCACAGGCCGTTGCATATTTCACGCGCGAGCACATGCTGCACGATTTAACGGTACCGGTCAGCGAACATCTGGCGTATCTGGGTGACCCCCAAATGGACTAAAGATGACCATAAAATTTAATTCAATATTTTGAGGCCATGTTTGCCTCAGATTGAGTGACAGTTCCTCCCACGGATGGTGCACGCAGCACTGGCACGTCAGCAGGTCCCTTGCGGCCTTGTCCCACCGCAGCGACCCCAAGCAATACCAACATCTGAAGCTTCATAGCTATAATCTTGAAGCTATTTGGCCATATTGCGACAGGTGTGATGCGGCCGCTTGCCAGGCCCAACGCTCTACGGATGGCCTCTATCGCGACAGGTCGAGGTGGAGCATCGTTGCTTGATGGTGCCCTCACTATTGGGTTGCTCCCTTGCGATCCATGTGACAGCAACAACAGCATGTACACTACAACAACACCAGTGGCATGCTTGTGTCGCGTGTGTGCCCTGCTCGCTGCCTCAATTGAGCTCAAGTGCTTGTTTCGCTCGTCAATGCTGAGGCCACGACGCATGTCAGTGTAACGCGCGCACACAATCACGAAGGGCACGCACGTGTCTGCTGCGTCAACCACCACCACGGACGCACATACAGAGTGCTCACCACTCCTGACAACTCCGTAGCACGGCCTCCTGAGTCAGCAGGCCGGCCACACACCCACAGTCAGCGGCGCAGCGCATGCAGGCACATGCTAGGATCGCCTCTCGCTCCCCGCGCAGCAGCCGCCGCGGCGCTCCTGCTGCACCTGCTGCTGTCACAAACAGCGCTAGCATGGCTGTCCACGGCACATGTCCAGGCACAAGCGCCCCCTGAAGCCGCCCCACGTGTACTCCCCCGCACCCCTTTGCCGTCAGAGAGCCTCGATGCACCTGCGCCACTGCAACCTGCGGCATACACACCTGCTCCTCGACCCCGGCGGTTCACGCGCCGCGGCCGCCGCAAAGGCCACGCTCCGAACCAGGTGCCCCCCACAGCAGCCCCACCGCTACCCCCGCAGGTGCCAGATCCGGCGCCGCCGCCCACCGAGCTGCCACAACAGCTGCCGCCGCTGTCGGCATCCCCTGACATGCTGCCGCCGCTGCCGCCGCTGCCGGAGGCACCCATGCCAGCGCCACTGCCGGCTGACTCGCCGCCGCCGCCAGGCGCTGCAGAGCCTCCGCAGCCCCCGGGTGGCCCCCTAATGCCAGGCCGGAAGCCCCCGGACCTGCCGCCGCTGCCGCCGGGGCTGCCACCGTTGCCGCCGGGGCTGCCACCGTTGCCGCCGGGGCTGCCACCGTTGCCGCCGGGGCTGCCACCGTTGCCGCCGGGGCTGCCACCGTTGCCGCCGGGGCTGCCACCGTTGCTGCCGGCTATGCCGCCAGACATGCCTGGCGAACCCCAACCAGGTCAGTTCTCACCGAATCTGAAGAGGCTAGTTATTCCAGCCATCCCCGGCGCTGTTTCACGATCAGACTCCGTCCCGCTTATCGGACGCGTCAACGTCCTCATGCATGTGGCCATGTAATCATACTGTGCACGCTGTGTCTTCCACAAATGACACCCACTGCGGCGCTTGCATCAACACTTCAACAAAACTCTGCCGCACCCGTTGCCCCATGTTCAACAACAGCCGCAGCATCTGCGATTCCATGCCGATGACCTCGGCATGCCACGCTCTCTTTTTAATTAAATTAACATTAATTCCTCACGCCCGGCGGGCCGTGCCTCTTCCGAACTACAGTCTTTTTGGCCCCCAAAGCCGCAGCCGCCATTCGCATAGTGCATGAATGACATGCATGCATGCAATGTACATGCATGAGCACATGCATGCAGAGGACGGCGACCTGCGGCTGGTGGACCGCATCGACGTCAACGGCTTTGCCACGGGCGCGCTGCAGCTGTTCCGCGGCGGCGAGTGGGGCCTCGTGTGCGGCGACCTCTTTGACGACAGGGACGCCGCGGTGGCCTGCCGCCAGCTGGGGCTGCTGGGCGGGACCACCCTCCTCCGCAGCGTGGTGTGCCCTTCCACCTGCACCACATCGTGCAGCATGCGCATCGTGCACATCGTGCAGCTTGGCGGTTCGAATCATCACACATGCACCTGTCGTCTGATCTGTTCCTTTTAATTTTACACCCATGCGTGCTGTTTCCTGATTCTTCCCTCCGCCGCTGCGCTGTGCGGCCTTGCGCCTGCATTGTGTCGTAGCTATGTGACACCGGCCTTGTCTGCATCGGTCCTGTCTGCATTGCATAAACGAGTCTGTGAGTGTGTCTTTGGCCTGGGGCAACGGGCCACATTCTGTGCCCTGCTGCGTGCTGTGCTGCGTGCTGTGCTCGTGGCGGTCCAGCAGAAGCATCCGCAGTGTCCGCGCAAACGTCCCCAAGCCTGGACAGCGATTGATGCCGCAGGACGGAGCACGGAGCACGCACGGCATGCTCTGCTCACAGCTTTCACGCTAGGCTGCCGTCAAGTCAGCTGTGACTTCAAGGCGCGTGACTGTGCACACTCGGCACGTCACAGACTTGTGCAGACAGAAGCCATGCTGTGGTGCAGGCCGAGGCGGGGCTGGCGCCGTACGTCGCGACTCGCATCGGCTGCACCGGCAGCGAGGCCGCGCTGCGCGACTGCCCGGTGCAGGCTGACGGTTTCGGCGGCGGCTGCGAACCGCAATCCGGCCGCGACGCCTTCATCACGTGCGGCACCAGCTCCGAGGCAGGCGCGCCTCTGGTTTTGTGACCGTGCTTCCTGTGCTACGTGGTGTGCATGCTGTGTGCCGTGTCCAAGATGTTGTTGTGAATCATAACTTGTGATTTACAAGCGGCAGCGGCAAACTGTGCTGGGCTGGGCTGATGCACTCCCTTCAGGGATCTGCAGTAAGCTGGTGCAAGGAATCTGAACATGTGCCGTGGTGTGCTGTGCTCAGCCCAGTTGTAGAAGCGATGTTACGCTCGTGTGAGCGCTCACGCAGGCACGTACTTCATGAGACACATGCATGTGCAGAAGAGGGGGCTGTGCGGCTGGCTGGCGGCGGCGTGGCCGCAGGCGGTACCGCCGAATACGGCCGGCTGGAGGTGTTTGTGGGGGGCGGGTGGGCCGCCGCATGCGAGAGTGCACCGCGGTCCGCGGGGGTTGAGCGGGAGCTGCTGGACCCGGACAGCCGCTTCAACGGCAGTGTTCGATTCAACGAGGCGGCCGCCAGCGTCGTCTGTCGGCAGCTCGGCTTCCCGGCAGGGTTCTTGCCGCAGCCGACCGTGCGTCCCCGCCTCGGCGCCTGCAATGTAAATGGTTCACAACGAGATTGTGGGTGTGTGCGAGTAGCGGCCGCATTGTGCGTGCTGTGTTGTGATCATGCTGCGTGCTGGGCGCGTGGTGCTATGGCATGGCAGGGGACGAGCTTGCTGTCCATATGCGCACAGCTGCGGTTGATGTCATTGACCGCCAGGCATCGTCGGCTTCAAGTTAATCACTTGGTATCAGGGTACGTCCAACCACGGTGGACTGACAGGCCGACTCCAAGCCACAAGGCACGTCGTGATTGACATGGAATGCAGCGCAGAATGTTGACGGCTTTTCTTGTACGAGCGTCATGGCTTGTGCGACAGGGTTCCATGCATGCTGTTCACCCTTGCCCCCGCGCCGGGCACAACGAACACTGCCTAGCTTCAAGTCGCGCGCTGCGTGCTGTGCAGATCTTGGCGGACGCCGAGGGGCTTGACAGGGTTCCCTCGCTGGTGGCCGGAGGGGCGTGCGATGGCGGGGAGGCTTCGCTTCTGGACTGTCCCGGCGTTCTTGTCGGTGCCGCGGCCGACCTGCAGTGCACTGTGCGCGTCAACGTGCTGTGCCATGCTGGGCCCGACCCCGGTGCGCTTCTGGCTGGTAAGTGTACAAAATCAAGCGGCGTGTTCGACGTGAACTGCGCCCCGGGACGGGCCGTCGTTACCACCACAACCTGAAGACGATTTTCTGGTTGCTGTCGTCTTTGTAAGCACCCCTCGGCAGGTTTACATCGTCCGCTAGGCTGACAAGGGTTTGCGATCGGTGTCAGAATGCATGCCAGCACCAGCTATGAAACTGGCTTTGTTGTGGGTTCCCGCATTCGGTGTGATGGTGCTCCCGCGCGGGCGAGCTCAGCGGAGGCCGCTGTACAGTACGTGCTGTGCCGTGCTGTGCCGCATGGCAAGCTCGCTAGAGCCCATGCATTTGTGCACGGCATGTGAGGCCTTGACAGCGCGCAGCGTGCAGAGCGTGACGGTCAGCTGCGGCTCATGGGCGGCGAGGCGTGGCCAGGGTTTGAGTACGGCCGCCTGGAGATCTTCCTGCGCGGCTTCTGGAGCAACATCTGCGATGCCGGCGGCTTCTCGGCAGGTGCCGCGCAGGTGGCTTGCAGGGCGATCGGCTTCAGCAGCGGCTCCTCCCTGTCCTTCCCTCAGCCATTCATCGGCGAGGAGAACCGGGTGTGACGCTGCACACATGCATGTATACTGTGTGCCACTGCATGCATGTGCCGCGGGTGTGCTACAGTATACTGCACAGGGTGTGCCACTGCGTGCATGCACGTGCCCTGAGAACACAGCCTGCAATAGCACCCGCGGGCACCGAGGTGCATGAGCGCAAAGGACGGCCTGCCGCCGAGCATGCATGGCTTGAGCCCTCCACAATACCATGCACACCGTTGCATGCCGGGCGGATTTCCCGCCAGGTCATCGAACGATCGCAAACCCGACATGGAATCATCACTTTCTGTCACGGACTTGCCTTCCTAGGTTAACCGGAGTGTGCTTTACAATGCTGACACAGCCACCAATCATAGTATATCATAGCTATCGTTTTATCGTAAAATGCGATAGGATTTTGAGAAAACCGGAAATTCTATCGTTTTTGGAGATTTTAGTCTTGTGTATCGGGGCAAATCAGGTGGAAACGTGGGGACTTTGGTGTCTGAATCGGAGGATGCCGATTGTTTTTTCACATATGAAGAGTGCTTTTATCGGATTCAGGCGATACGATGATGGACATAGTTGTGGTCCATCGTAGGGCTGCGATACACAGAGTAGCAAAGAGCGTGGTTATCGCGAGCGCAGCGAGGTCCTGCGAGCGAAGCCGCCCCGCGAGCGAAGCGAGTGCTGCTCGCAGAGCGAGCAAGCAAATTGTACAGAGTACAAGTCAACTACGATATTTATTCCTAGCCTGACTGGTGAGCATACGCCGAATGTCACATTCTAGTGCACTGGGGGATCGTGGCCACTAGGGCTATCGCTTGTACCTGATAGCAGCCTCGAGTTTGACAGGCCAGCTATCGCACATACACAATAGACAACTGCGGCTGGGAACCAGTTGTCGGCTGAGTTCGATTTCCGACAAGGGAACTGGGGAGTCTATCGGGCCCATTTTCCGGCAGCAAATCCCTATGATACACCCTGCCACCAATGTGCTATAGCTGGGACTGCTGGTGCTTCTGTGTGACCTTGGGTCTATTTGCTGGCTGCGCTGCACTAGTGACGCTTGCCCACAGGTGCACCCACATAGGTCGCCACCGGTGCATAGGTCGCCACCGGTGGGCCGCATGACGCTTCTGCATGCATGCAGGTGCTGCTGGCAGAGCTCCCGGTAGCGCTGGCTGCTGTGAACTGCATGGGAGATGAAGAGTCACTGCTGGACTGCAGCAGCGACGATGCCATGATCCGCCGCTGCGGCGTCCCGGGCACCGCGTTCACAGACTCTACCGTGCTGGCTTGCGCGGACGTTGCCGGTGGCGGTGTGGACCCTGTCACCGCCTCAGCCACGCATGTGCCGTTGCCTGAATTGCGCGCATCTGCCGTTGCCTCCATAGCAGCAGTTCTCTGCACGCTCCTGAGCCCTGTCAGACAAACGAGCCACCGGCAACACAGTCGCAGGCCAACCTCCCAAACGCTGCTCACGCAAGCCACACTTCCCCCATGAAAATTGTGCCACGCTGGGCGGCCACTGCTAGCTGTACGCATGTACACATGCATGCATGCACGGATCAGATCTCTTTGGTTGCACCAGTAGGTGGGTGGTGCAGAATGCGACCGGGCACCTCGGCAGGAGCAAGGCGCAGTTCGCCTCGTCCGAGGCGAGGGCACGCCGTGCGACGTGCTGCACTCAGGGGTCATCGAGATTTTCAACGAGGGGGACTGGGGCACGGTGTGCGAGACTAACGCACTCGGCGCCGACGTTGTCTGCCGACAGTTAGGGTTTCCGCATGGAACCCTGGTCACAGACGATCCTCGAGCCGCAAACCCCAATGCCCGTGATCGGTGGTTGGTCGAAACGACGTGCCGGGGGCCGGAGACGGCACTGGTGGACTGCGACCTGGGGCCGGCAGGGTTTGACGGCGGCCGGCAGCCGTGCGGGCAGCGCGAG
>JALKAD010000184.1:229172-241803 GCA_024500015.1 Ulva compressa
GTTGATCACGGCGGGGTCGAAGTATGACATGGAAGTGCGCACAGAAAATCGTTTGTGGAGGCTTGGGTATGGCTGTTGTGAAGTTACGACATGAAGAATGGCAAGCAGCGTGGCTGCAGCATTCAAAAGCCAGAGCATGAGACCATGCGAGCAGCCTGCGCCTGCACGCCTACGACAGGCTGGCGGGCTTTGCTGCAGGTTAGGAGCCACCTCAACGCTAGGTCGTTTCCAGCCAAGCCATGTTGCCGCTTGGTACCGGCTCTTGATGTCTCCGTGCGCAGCACTGCGTGATGAACAAGCTTGGACAGCACTGCGTATGACAATACATCCCTGCGACTCTGGAGACGCCTAGCATGCATCAAATCGGCTGAAAATTTTCATCAATAGTGTACTAGTTGATGCGATACCCGGCAGCAGGAACATCGCTACAGATAACTGTTTACTTACCTGCATCTGAAGCGACCGTCGCACTTCAGCCATTACGAGCTGATGTGTTCCTCGCACGTTATCGCGCGGTCAGTGCTGCAGCATGCCTGTGGTGCACATGTGGTGCACATGTGCGCACATGCCAGCCATCACAGACGCATGCATCATCACCGTGATCATGCTGCCGTTAGGTATTTCTTCCTCGTGCTGCTGCATGCCGACCCAGGTTTCACAGATCCTACGCATGCATACTAACGCGCTGGCACCTATTTACCTTTGCTCGGCCATCGCTCGTGTGACCGCGAAGCACTGCATGCCGGGCCTGGATGTGCCGGTGGAGGAGTTCTGAGTGTGTAATGAGCCGTGCTGTGAGCAGCACAGGTGTATAGAGCGAGTGAACGTTGCGAGGAGATGATAGCGCTAGCATGATTCTGGAGCAGCGCTGTTGTACGTACGACATACTGACATGCTTCTGTGTCTGATGCACTGCCATGAATCCTTGCCTCTGTGTTCTAACACTTTGTGGAGCATAACTCATCGTATCTCTTGTACCTGTGTTGCAACCAGTTGGACAGGATTGGAGATCACCAGAATAACCATTGCAGAACGCATGCACCTGTGCATGTCCCAGTTTACAATTGCCAGACAGCAGCCATGCACACACAGTCCAGATGCATCGAGAGGGTCCCCACAGGGTCCCAGGCGCCTAGGCCTTCACAGGACTTTGATCGCCGCCACAGCTGCATCCAAGCGCACAGCTGCACCTGAACATTGTCAGTGAACAACCTTCACTTCCACTGACATCAGCTTCACGTACATCAGCCCCACACAGCGCAGGGCCATGCAGCTGCATCTGCTCCATGAAGCCAAACGCATCTGCTCCCTGAAGCTGCCATCAGATAAATGTGCATTGTGAAGCCACGTCGGCAGAGGTCCCCACGCCACAGCAGCGTTGCTTCTCTTGCATCAGCATCGGTGGTGCTACTCCAGACACCGCGCTGGTTGATCACAACCCAAAATCAGCCTGCCAACTGTGTCCAAGTCGACACGGCGCAGGCCCGCAGCCGAGTCCGCACTGACCCAACCGCCAACAGCTTGATCAAAAGCAGTTTCAGCAGCGATCCTTGTCAGCAGTCAGCCGCGGGCAGCGCAATGCAGCTGGTAGCGTTGTGCGCGGTATGTCTGATGCCTTTGGTGGCGCTGCCGTCGTGTGTCCAGGAGCGCGCCGGTGCAATGCGAGAGCCGATGCGCGAGAGGCGCTGCTGAGCCTGCGACAGCACGAGCTTGGCGCGCGCCATGAACCACTGCACGCCCAGCGCGTTGATCGAAAAGCCGGCGATGGTGCAAATGCATGAGGTGATGGTCAGGGCCGCCTCGCGGCGGAGGCGGCCGACGTCGGTCGCCGCCGGGCGGCGCATGTCGGAGAAGAGCTTCAGGAGCGCGATGAGGACCCCGGCCACTTCGCACAGCATGAGCAGCGCGTTTGCGGCCAGCACAGATCGCAGCCTGCACAGCAGGCAGATCGTGTGGCTTCCGGTGCAGCAGTGCGGGGACGGTCACGGCCGAGGCTCCGGTGGCGGTGTATGGTGCCAGGCGGGCAGGGCCAGCAACATGGAACATATGCAGAATGCGTACGGGCCATGAGGTGTTACACGGAGATGAACGCAAGAGCCCGGCAGCGAGGGCAACAGCAGGAAAGCAGACGGCCAAAACCCCCGAAAGCAGACAACAGCAACAAGCAGCAACTGTCTCAGGTGAAAAGCCACAACGAACCAACACAGCCGACACAACCACACCCACAGGGCCATGAGGTGTGTGCTGCGAGCAAGACCATGTGCGCGTAAGCGCTCTCATCACCGCTCAACTGCGATGCACAACGACATCATGTTGGCTGTTTGGTGCACGTGCAGCAGGGCAGAACATGGAGAGGGCCATGAACGCACGCCGTGCCGCTTGAAAACGCCTTTTGCTGCCCGAGTAGCAGAACAAACATCGTGGACAGTGCAAAACTGCAGGCCGCACAGCATCCGGCGAGCGCGGCCAGCTTCTTGTAGTGTGTGCAGGAGACCTGCCTGCCGAACCAGTAGCATGTCGGGCCCTGCATAGCAACCGCATGTATGGATGATTGCATTGCGTCGCCGCAGTGCTCATGTGTGGGTCATTCGGGCAGCACTGTGCCAGTTGCAGGTTGAGCAGAGGTGCTCCACCCAGCTGCAGGGGCGCTCAACACAAAAACCATATTAATTAATAAAAAAAAACTAATAAAAACAATTTTAAAATAAAATACACATATATATATATTGTCAAGTGATCCTAGCAAATGGTCCAGACGTAGATGTGTATGTGCTAGATGTCAGCTTCATCCACCCATCTGGGGTGGCTTTGGTGGGGAAAGCATCGGGGGCAAAGGGGTACGCGGCCGAAGTTCACGAAAAATTCAAACTCAACAAGTACAAAGAGAGTGTGCAGGGATCGTACAAGGTGGTGCCAGTTGCGCATGAGACATATGGCAGACTAGGGTCGCGTGCCATGCAGTACCTCAACACGCGGGCAGTGTCGTTGGTTGGGCCATTCAGCAAGCGAGCAAAGGCTCGCTGGATTGAGAATTTCTTGCGGGAGCTCAGTGCGGCGACAGTGAGAGGAAACGGATTTGTGATCAGAAAGACCATGTCCAGGGTAGCACGGCTCACGGGTGCGCAGTTCGTGCCAGGTGATCGCCTGGCCGGCTCGCATCTGCTGGGTAGCATGTGAGTCTAGAAGTTAGTTGTACATTCGCTTGGTGCACTGGATCGGAGCCCCTCGATGTAAGAGTATATATTGTCAACATACCGGTATGGGGTTTCTCCACTGCCAGATGGCCCAGCCCGTCGAACAGCGACACAGACATCGGCATCGGGCTGTGAATGCCGCTCATCGGCACGCAGTTAGCCTTGTGTTCATATCTGTGCTCATGGCCCGCTCTTAGGGCCGCTATTAATTCTGCCTGATTATTATGGGCGCGCAGTGCGACGCTCTTAGGGCCGCAGATAATACTGACTGAAATTATGGGTGCGTTTCGCCGCTCATCGCGCCGCTGTTAATGCTGTCTGACTTTAGGAGCGTCCGTCGACGCCGTTAGGCACGCTCTTAGCACTGTTCGGAATTATGCGCGCCCATCGCCGCTCTTAGTTGGGCGCTTAACCCAGTAAGCGCCAATTGCGACGCTCTTAATCCCGGCCCTTAAGTCCACGCTTCTAGTTAAGAGCAACCTCTTGTACTGACGTGCTGTGCGCAGGCACTATGTGCAGCACTATGACGGGGCGGCACGTGTTGCCGTGTCGCTATGTGTTACACAGTGATAGATCTAGGACCCAGCAGCGCCGAGGCAACAGACCATGGTAACACATAGCGACACGGCAACACGTGCCGCCCCGTCATAGTGCTGCACATAGTGCCTGCGCATAGCGCAGTGGCATGAGGCCTAATGGGGTGAGGAGTAAGGCACATGACCGTACGGCTGCACATAGCGGCGACGTGTGTGGGTGCTTATAACCCTTATGTGCACCGCAATGCGCCAGTTGAGAAACCCCGGTAGGTCGCGGAATCAGAGCAGAAAAGCACATGAACATTCGATTGGAGACGACGGGGCGATGCTGTACATATATTATTTGCAACTGCCCCCATTCCCAGAGCATTCGGCCTTGCTAGTTTACAGCGCACTGTGATGCTCTACATGCTCCACAGGGAAACAGTGCACATGGCTTGTTGCACAGAGAGCAACGCCAACCAGGAGTGCACGACATGCTGCTATTGTCAAACAGGCCTTGGATCGACGGATGGATCGAGCATCTACGACCGTCGACGGGCTGCATAGGGTCACATAGCAGCGGCATTGTGTAGCGAGTGACTGATGCATGGTCTACCTTGTGAGCGATGCAATGACTACAAGTTCAGACAGTCGTGAGGCTGAAACACTAGAGGTCAGCTTTCGGCATCAGCCATGGTGTTGCAGGGTCTCGCCTGGGCGACATCAGCCAGGCTGAAAGGTGCAGCTGAAGTGGCATGGTGCTGCGATGGCATTTGGCTACGATGGCAGCATCAACAGCCGCAACTGTACAGCCGCAGAGGTGTGGCACGCACCTGGGTGGCAAGGATGCGAACGAATGTCATGTCTGTGAGAGCATCCATCAGCCGTAGTGTGGAGAACGTGGCATTGATCAGTGGACCCAGCAGGCTCTGGTGTGGCTGCTCTGGGTGGTCTTCTGCAACCCCGCCACAACCAGCTGCACAGCTGACAAAGAATGCTGCCAGTGACACACCTACGAGAGTGATGACCCGGTTTCCGTATGGAACGTACTGATCAGGTCCAGCGAACGCTAGAGCGCTCATCGTGAGCAGTGATGCTGCAACGATTGAAGTGCCAATCCTGGCAGGCTTTGTGCCTGCGACAGCAGGTCCATGTCGCCAGAACCAGCCTTGACGTGCTGTCTGGACCACGAGGAAGATAATGATCGGGACGTGCGCCATTGGGGCAAACCACTGGAAGCCGTGGATGAACAGAGCTGCAAAGACTGCCATGCATCCAATGCTTGCAGAGAAGTATAGTTGGCAGACGATGTCAGGTCTTACGTATATGGTCGCCCAGCTGTCTGGTGCTTCCTGAGACATCCCCAAGCGGACCGCAGCTCTGAAGAAGGGCCAGTCTCGAGCGGCTTGGCATGGAGTGGACGTCACATCGGTGTGGCAAGCTGCTCCAGGACTTGGCGCTGTTCCGTTGCCAGAGCATTTGCCTTCAACATCCATTCCTCTACAAGCGCAGTTGCGCGCTAAGGAGATGGTTGGTAATCTGGACATACATACGTCGATGTAAGAGTACATACGTCGCATGATGTCTCGATGCTACATGCACAGCACCTTTTTCTGTTGCACATCATTTGCTGCACACCACAATATTAGCCACAGCAGCAAGGTTGGTTCTCCGCTATTCTTGACTCCGGATCGGTGCGACTCTGCTGATTCTGGAAGGTCAGCGGTTGAGTTTCCAGCATGCCACTGGGAAGCGCAGGTGATATCTATGTTCTTCGGCGACGCCCCAAGTCGAACATGATACTAGAATCCGTTCATCAGGGACATTGCACTCAAGCGGCGCTTTGCAGGGCCAGCAGAACACAGAATCGCCAGCACAGGACAAAAACACCCAATCCAGAAAGCGCGAATCGTGGTTGACCAAACGGCCTTGAAACGGTCCGCACGAACAGTAGCACGGTTGATATCTGCCAGAGATGACTCGCGTGCATTACAAGCAGCTGTACGTGCAGCAGGTAATGAACTACACCATGGAAGTATGGCAGAGCACCGGCTCATGCACACACACTAGAGCCTTACAAGCTCAGCTGTCGCAACAGTGACCACCTGCCTGCGCACACAGTGCCTCCGACCAGAGTGAGTGGGTGCAAAAGAGTGCATAGGAACACAGGGGATCAAAGCCGCCACTTCGGACGTCGCCTGAAACGTACAGAAGCTGCCAAAGTGGGCCCCACGCTGCAATCATATGTGGTGCGTCACATACATGTTCGACCCTTTGCTGGAAGACCAGGTTAATTTTGATCCCTCAAATCGGTGATGGACACATGCCCTGCTCCAAGCAGGCCCTGATCGGTTGTGGCCCAGTGGCTGCAGTGCCTGGCGTGGTTGCTCACCCGCTGACTGTGGGACGGGCGGGTTGCAATCCTTGGTCTTGACTCGGACGACTGGCACGACTGTTTGCGCGGGCCTTGATCGCAAATTCAGTCATACAAGTCAGACCTGTAGCTGGGAATGCCGGCATGCATACTGTCCTGTGTTTAAACATGCCTCCTCTGCTCGCAAAACACGGTTGCTGTGTTTGCAAGCATGGTACGCGGCGCAGAGGGCAGCATCGTAGTCTAATCCTGGCCTGTTAACAATCAATTGAAGCGACCGGCTCACCTGTTACAGAGCATGTGCAGATGGCCGTGCAACACGGCGCGCCCGCAGCGCTCACTGAGACTCACGCGAACCCATCTGACCAGCCCACACCTCACCACTACTCCCAAACACAGAGGAGTGCACCGCAGCCCCTCCACACTGCGCCTCACGCACACCTCCACGCTACACACACACACACACACGACCAATACAACACTGCCGTTGTTCAGGATGGGCGTGCAGATCATGGCTGGTGTGTCCGGGATGGCAGCCGCGGCGGGGAGAGTCCGCCCGGTCACTGACTTGTGAGGTTGTGTGTTGGATGTGCTACTAGCATGACTTGCACATGACACCACCATGCAGCACACACGGCGGATAGGCTTGAATCGTGACCTCACCCCCCCACCACCCCTGCCGGCTTCTATTCCCCCCCCACCCCTGCCAGCTCCCCCCCCCCTGGTGCCGGGCAACTCCGCCACTTCTCCTCTGCCGCTTCCTGGCCACCGCTCATACTGCCGGGCTGGCTGCGGCTGCGGCCTCTGGGACCGGTGCCTAGCGGCCTCGGAGGTGGCCGTAGCGCGCGGCTGCGTGCCCGTGTAGACTGCTAGTGTCGATTCGGCGCCCGCCGGGGGGCCCGGAGCATGCTGACTGTGTTTGGCGTGCGCGCGGACTGTGTGATACTGCATGGTGCTGTGCTCGGTTCCTGCGTTGTTTTTGTGCGTGTGTGTGTTTGCTTTCGTGCCGGCGCTACTTCGTTCTGGCATACTCGTGTGGAGAGTGGCCTTGGTGCTTGAGATGGTCTGTCTGTCTGTTTGCATGTTGACTGGTCTGTTGCCTCGGCGCTGCTGGGTCCTAGATCTATCACTGTGTAACACACACGGCCAATCCAACACCGGCCCGGTGCACCACCCTGTAGCCACACACAGACGTGCAAGCCTCGTGCGACACGCACAGCACGGAGCGCGTGTCATGATCACCCCACGCTGACGGCGCCTGACCTGGCAGCCCTGCACCGTTTCGTACCGCGCACCTGTTTTCCGCATCTGCACCGCCACACTCTGTTCTCTTCTCCTTTCGCCCCCCCGGCCTCCATCACGGCCCGGACCCCCGCGGCTGTCAGCCGTGGTGATCCATGTTGACGCCCGCGTCCGCGCCTGCTCTGCGCACATGCACCAGCGGCAGGTCCATGGTCCCTAACTATAGAATATATAGCTACACATGCACGTACACGCGGCTACACAATCGATTTGTATCAAATTCGGCACCTACCATCATGTATATCATACCTACGCATCGTCCGCGGAGCCCATGAACAGGTCTCTTGGGGAGCTCGCTGCCCTGGAGGCACGGACACCGCAGGCGCAGCTCGCGGCACTAGCAGCACGCAATTGCGAGGCATCGCGCGAGACATCATGCTACTTCTACTTCACCTCATCATGCTACATCTACTTCACCCACACAATCAAACACTGTCAAACGCCATCGAGCAGGCCCTAGTGGCCACTGATTGCATGCATGGCATGCATGTCATACTGCGAACATGCTGGAGCTACATGCAGCCCCACTCCTTCATGAGGCAAGCCGCGTGCCTAGCACACGCCGTGACGCCGGGCTGGCAGCCCCCTCATGCGTCCCAAATCCAGCAGCACGCGCCAGCTCCGACTGCCAGCTGACCAATGCGCCGGGCCCGCACGACAGCAGGCCATCGCAGCCAGCCAGCAGCATCCAAGAAACCGCCACCAACACACCCATACACTTTGCCCACACACGCGGCGCGCTCGGTTCTTGATCTATCACAGTGTAACACACGCGGCACCCAAGCCAGCTTTACCCCCCAGCCTTGCGCAGCATGCACTGGCACAATGGTGCACCGCGCAGCACACGCAGCACACGCGGCATGCGATCTCACCAGCCGCGCACACGCAACGGTCTGCCGGTGGAGCCCGTAGCACCAGGTCTTGATTGAAATGATCACAACAGCCCCCCACCATACCCCGTCGCAGTCCCCACGGCAGCATTGAGTCCCCTACACGACTGACTCAGTCCAGACATCGTGATGCCGCATACAAGTGTACAAGACAAGCAGGTCTCATCCGTGCACACCATGCCGCGCCTGCAAGCCAGGCCTGCGTTGCGTGCTGCGCGGCCGCGGTCTCATCCCCTCAACAGGGTTGAGGCCGCAGCAGCCCCCAACAGGATCACAAGCACCCTGACGCTGCCCCGTTGACAGCACCCCACGTCCGCTCTCACTGAAGACCACCAGCCTGGTCTGCCCGGCGCTCCACGCATGAAGAATCCTGCTGCACGCTCACGCAAGCCCTGCGCCAGCCCTGCAGCCGGTTTCTCCATGTGCCACCGCACAAGCAAAGATCTAGACTGGAACGTTCACAGTGACGAGGCCGTCTTGCAGAGGCACTCCTTCCCCCTCCCCCCCGCCTCTGCCACACCTTTGGCGTCACTCAAACTCATCGTTTCTGCACTGGCAGAAATCAACGCACAGGGGGCCGCGCCGCCCAACATCCGCGATGCCGCTACAGGCCACTTGCATGTCTGCTGCATGCGCAAGGATGGCAAAGGAGTGGGGCCCCGTCATGCATGCTTGTGGCCACCGGTGGACTCTGCAGGGCAGTGAGAGTCTGCACCTGTGCCGGCCTACCCCCCGCACCACCCCCACCCTTAACCAACATCACCATGCGGTCGGGAGACCATCCATGAAAATTTTGGATCGTGGTCTGCCGCTGTGCGCTGCAGCGCCCGCTGTGCGCCACTGCCTCCATGCATGATAGCTGCCATCTCCCAGTTACTGCCGACGTGCGGCCACGGGGGCGGCCTCCGCCGCGCTCTGTGCTGGGAGCATGTGCTGCTGCTCATCTGTGCTGCCTGCGACTCGCGAGCAGAGTCTTGGGCTGTGGTGCTTCTTCCGGCACCGGGCAACATGCATGCAGTGTCCTCCGCGGCGCAGTGATACACCTGAAGCCACTGCACCGCCGACAGCCCGCTTTGCAGCGAGAACCACCACGCCGCGGCGACCTGTGCGGTCATGAGCATCTGGCCGGGGATCCCGGCGCGATGCATGAGGATCATGCGTGTACAGACAGGGCGTCACATGCAACCAACCTGGTTCTCGCTGCTTTGCGCAGCAGGAGAGTCGGCAGCAGTTGCCGAATGCTGCGTGTGCTGCGCGTGCTGTACGTGCAGTATAGGCTGCATTTGCGGCGGGTGCTGCGGGCTGCCAGCGGCGCCCGCGCGGTACCGGGCGTCCCAGATACCCCTGGCAGCCGCCTTGTGCAGGTGGCTCAGGTGGAGGAGCCTGAGTCTGTACAGCCGCTGCGCGTCTGCAGCATCCTGCACAGCATGCGCGTGCTGGGCGGCAGCATTCATGGGACGAACCGTAGCAAACCACACAAAGGGTGCGCTTGTGTACGAGCACTGACTGCCGCGTGAACGTATGCGTGCCGCACAGATCCTTTCACGCTTGCCAAGCACGCTGCCGCTGTCCCCAAAGCTCGGATTCACACTGGGTACAGGACTACAACAGTGGCTGAATCACACCTCGAGCCTTGCATGCAGCGTATGCTGCTCAGCGCCACTGCCAGAGGCCGTGCCGACAGCGGCGAGCGCAGCGGCCAGGGAGAATAGTTGGTGGGCGCGGCTGTGGTGCCACCGCGGCAGCCTGTGAGGCGATTCTGCCACCGCAGCTGGCGGACCGGACTCCTGCAGCAGAGCATGCTCTGGTCACATGACACAGCACACAGCACACAGCACACAGAACGTCTAATACAATATGTCAGATCCAGCCACAGCAACAGCATTTCACGGGAATATGTTACAGTTACAACAGCACACAGCACACCAAGCATGAAACAGCAAGGAATTTGTTTCGCCCGGGGCGTCGAGGGATTCACCAGCTGGGCTTCTGCGACGGTGGCGCGTATAGACTGGACCGCGACCAGATGCACAGCGCAGACTACGTCCAAGCTGTGTGCTGCATCCTCACTGTGACTCGGGGCCGCGCCCGTGAACTGGAGCGAGTCGGCAAACGCGGCGAGCACCCCAAGCCACTCGCCGGGGCACATCTGCGGCTGGTACATGCCGCAAATGCTGGCGAAAGCTCTGGAGATCCCCATGGACGCGGGGACCTCGCGCGTGCTCCGCGCCATTGAGTGGCATAGGTGCCTGTGCGCGTCAAATCCGAACGCATCATCGCATGGCAGCTCCCCGACCGCGTCTGCGGACAAGCACCCCGCAAGCACTGTACACCGCTGCAGTTTCATGACATGCGAATCCACGCTGGGCATGCTGCCGTGCTGTGACCACAGGAGGTGCTCAGCGCGAAGCAGAGCATTCATCACATCGGTGCCCATAGCCGAACAACGCACAGGAACCCCTGCACAGCACGCACAGCACGGATCTGTCCCCGCATGCAGCATGTACAGCACACAGCGCACACAGCGCACAACATCAAAGCACGCAGCACGCACAGCACATAGCATGCACAGCACGCAGCATGGGGCGGGGAGCAGGATGAGCACCATGCAGGTTTGCGAGGAATGCTGCCTCGAGCCGGAGCGAGAGATCAAAGAGGCAGCTGCTGATGCGGGACGAGGTGCGGTTGATGGCACATGCACATGCACCGGCGCTGGAGGGGCCTGCTACGCTGCCGGGTGCGTTCCAGGCCAGCACGAGGCACTCGGTCGCAGTGACGCTGAACGGTGTCACGGCGTACAGGCACCGGCCGCACGGCATCACAGCTGCACGCGCAGCATGAGTGCCCGCATAGAGCGATGTGAGCTGCGGACAGCACAGCTGCTGCCGGCGCCACTGCCGGCGCTCAGGCGCCAGGCCGGTCACGGATCGTGAGGAGGCAGTGTCTACGAGATCCGAGAGGGTCTCTAGCGGGGGCAGCCTGCTGGGCCGTGGCGGCGCTGGCTGTTTGCACGCACCCAGAGGCGGCTTCGTGACAGCCACACGCGTGCGCAGGTGGGCGTCCAGATCCCGCTTAACGCGCTTTATGCTGATGGCGTTGCGGACCGCTGGGTTGGTCAGGGGCCTCCTTATCACTGCGCCACTGCCGCTCCGCCTGCTCTCCTCGCTCACAAGATTCGTCATCTCCTGCACACAGCCATAGAGACGTCAGGGTGAATGGGGCATGTGGGAGGGGTGTTGAGGGGGTGGGGTGGGGAGCTGAGGATCTGCGGTGGGCGACCACAATCTGAGTTCCCCTCTTGCTGATGCTTCTTTTTTTTGTGAGCAGCTCCAGAAAGTAATCTACACGAACACGTTCAGCCAGGGCACTGTCAGCTGTGTCATGATCAGCCCTGCATCATCGGGACCTGTGGCATGCGCCACGGCGGTGCGGCGGCGGCGGCGCCGACCTGCGGGCCGTCGGAAGCGTCCGCGTGCCAAAAAACGCCCATGCTGTCTACAAACGTATCTTCTTGTTTCCGTCGACATCATGTGACCTCATGCATCGATCGACTTCACGTGCCCGATCGAGGATTGGCAGACCTCGTCACCTATGCATGTGAAATACGTCACAGAGGTATGCATACGTATGCACCACAAGCTTAAGGTGGTAGAACACACAGGCACGATTCATTGCAATGCATCGAACACATTCACCATGGCCGATTGTCGTTCGCAAACTCAAACACACCAGCTTCAGTAACCTATGCATAGTTACCCCAACTGCCGCAGCTGCCTCGCGAACATGACGCTTGGCGCGCCATGGCGATCAAGTCCGTTGCTGCAGCCGGTGCACGTGACCAGCTGCAGTCGCAGTGCGAAAGGCATGCCGCGCCATGGCGCGCCAGCGATGCATCGCGATGCCCGGCGCGTACGGATCCAGCGGATCCGTCACAAAAGATGCGTCAGGAACCTGGGCGCACATATTAGCCACTCGCTGGGAGATGTGCAAAACAAGTCACGTGGGTGCTTGGGGCCGTGGTTTCTATCTAGAGCTGCGAAGGAAAGCCCACCATGGCCAGCTACAGCGCGGGACGTACGCCGCTTCAGAACTGCCAATTCGAGGTCTCTATCTCTGATAAAGTACTCTTCTGGGGGCTCCTGAGCAAGGCCTAATGTCAGAGAGCCGTAGAGGGCCGGGCATGCGCACCTTTTCTACACCCGCGGCCGGCTTTACGTATATACCACTGGGCAGGTATGTTTTAGGGGAGCACGCGTACGCATGACGCCACACAGCTGATCAAGTATTACCCAAAGCAGGTAGGTAAGCGCGCTGGGCGCAGCTCTGCGGGCACTAATACGCGGCTGGTGGGCA
>JALKAD010000184.1:268990-289417 GCA_024500015.1 Ulva compressa
CGCCGTCCGAGATGCCTCTGCCCCCGGAAAAACCGAAGCCGGAGCAGCCGCAGCAGGTGCAGCAGGCACAGCACAGCATGGGCAACATCTCGTCGTCCACGTCCAGTGCCTCCACGCAGTCGGGGCAGATGCTGCGGAAGGACACTCCTCAGTCGCAGATCCCGCCCCAGGCGATGCCGGCGCCGGCATGCCTGCTGACGGCACCCTCGCAGCCGCCGCAGCTGCCGCCGCAGCCACCGGCGGCGGCTCTGACGCTCCTCAGCACGCCGCCGCGCCGGCGCAGCCAGTGCCAGCGGAGGCAACTGTCCGCCATGCCAGCGCAGGCGGTGCAGGCGGAGCCTGCGTGTGCTGTGCCGCACACGCAGCACGTGCAGCAGCAGCAGCAGCTGGTGCCGATGCCGATGGTGCCGGCTGCGGCGCCGCCAGGGTACATGATGCCTCCGCTCCTGACGGCGCCTTTCCATTCGCTGTTTGCGTTCATGAGCTACATCCCGGCGTCACTCGCGCCCCGCCCTCCCAGTGTGCGCGAGGCCGCCCGTCAGGCGCTGCGCGTGCGCCGCGAGCGCTTCAAGGAGAAAAAGAGCCGCATGCAGACCTCTGGCCGCGTCGTGCGCTACATCAGCCGCAAGGTCTACGCCGACACGCGCCCCCGCATCAACGGCCGCTTCATCCGCAAGGACTCTGACGACATGCAGTCTCTGGCATGCTAGGCGTGCTGTGCGCGCTAAGCGTGCTGTGCGTTCTGTGTACACAGCAGTGTACGGCTGCGGCATTGGGTCCAGCTGAAGGAGTGGTTTTTTTGCTGGGGAGCAGCGCTGCGTTTTTTCGCGGCGCGCTGCGTGTGCTGGCGGCGACACGGGGCCCGGCCGGGCGCACGTGTGGGTGAGGAGGGGTGGGTTGAAGGGGTGGGGTTTGCAGCTGATGAGATGGCAGGCGAGTGTGGCCTGAACGAACAACAAAGACCAAACAAGTACCGGCACGCAATGTCGGGTTCACAACAATGCGTTTCTCACAGAGAGGTAGCGCACCGGCCCTGGCACGTCAGATAGGGCCGAGCGGTTGAGTCGCCCCGCCGGTTGCACATGCGGTGTGCAACGTGCTATGTGCTTCGTGATGTGTCAGGCCGAAACCCGAGTGCTTCCCAGCATGGCGCGTGCGGTGGCGCTGTGCTGCGCGCAGCCGGGTCATGCTGGGTCATGCTGGGCGGGGGGATAACGCGGTGCCGGAGAGCGGAGGCCGCTGGTGGCCGCGCTGCGGCCCTATCCGTGCGGGGACAGGCCGTGGGGGTTGAGCCGCGGCCTGGTCCTGCTGCTGTCTTCGTAACGCATGGGCCCGCGCAGACATCGTGCCCGTGCTGGCAGCGTGCTGTGTGCTGGCAGCGTGCTGGCTCTCTGCGCCCGGATCAGCAGACTCAAGGCAGCATTTGTGTCGTTGTTAGTATTGTGTTGGTGCGCGTGTCTGACAAGTGAGAGCTCGCATGCGCTGTGCCGTGTGCACGCTCGGCGCACGAGGCGTTTCACACAGCGCGCAGCACACTGTCAGGAAGATATGTGGTCGTCCCCAGCTGGTGTGTCATGTCAATCCTGGCATGCACCGGCCGCCTGCATGGGTGATGGTGGATCGACACAGGAAAACAAAAGAGAACCAGGAAAGAAAAGATGTTGCCATTTGGGCACCCCAACCAGAGCAGGCGTATCGTGGCAGAGCCCCATTGTATGCCAAGCCGCTGGTGTGAGCGGTAGAGAGTCGCTTTGAGGGTGTGATGCTGTAGCAGCGCATTGGATGGTTTCTTCCAGAAGCTTCCGCAGCATCTTGCCTGCAGCCGCTGGGATGGCGTGCCCGGGCATGTACAGGTTGTGTGGCGCGGCCTAGAATGATTCAACCCGCGAACTGGCTGCACAAACCGGACCTGTTCAGTCTCGTGCAGAGCGTACACATGTAAACCCTGTAAATTTTTTGTGCCATTGTATTTTTTATGGCTTAATACTTCTGTGCTGTTGAGTTTTAAGCCCGTACTGCTTGTTTTCTGCAGTGGGGTGTGCTTTGGTAAGGTGCTATCCAGCACATGGTGCAAACTGTATGGGTGGCGTGATTGCAAAACAACAAAGCCATGCGATCGCTTGCAGTCGTCGTTGCAGCTGTGGAACTGTGACAATTTGGAGAATGTTACAGTGACGAGGACAGTGGCGGAGCAGAACACAAACGAGAGGATGTGAACTTCATCAGATGAAGGTGCTGACAAAAAAGACACAATGGCATCACAGCAGAAACAAATGGCCGTTGGGGCCCGGGCCACCATCCGTAGAGTCTACGGCCATTCTGTAGTGTCCGCAGATCTATACGTACACCGCCAGTTTGTATACCGCCAGTATACCGTCGGTATACCGCCAGTTTGTTGATCTAAGGTGTGCTCAATATTGCAAGGTAGGAGTCCAGGTGCCAGTGACACAGATGGGCACTATCCACGATGGATCCTGCTGCCACAAGCTCCACTGCCGGTGGCTATGGTGGTCTAGCACCGTCCGGAGTACAAGGGCGTGCAGCACCGCTCTGCTGCTGCCGGAGTGGTGAGGGGCATCGCCTCTGCTCGCACAGCAGATGCCATATTAATAATATGATATTATGCTTCAACCAAAGAGGATTGCAGGAGCTGCTCATTGGCAACGCAGGCCGGCGAACTCTATGCAGCGTGCTTCTGTCATGCTCGGGCTCTGCAGAGCTGAGATGTATGTGGCAGGTGTTTACGGTTGTGTACTGGCGTAATGTTGTTGCCATGCTAGCTAGTATGGCAACGAAATTACGCCAGTTCTCTATGCTTCATGAGAAGGATGCCCAAATCGGGTTGAACTGAGACACTGGCGCAAAGCAGGCTGCGCACAGGTGTTTGATGCTATACCATTCCAACCCTGCCTTGCTGCTACACGGCATGGTTGGAAGTTGATACGCTGTCCACGCAGGATGTGTCATGATATCGCGGTATCTCCATCTCCGCGGAGATATCAAAGGCGAAATTGACACAGCGGGTGATGTGGAGAGCTGGACTCGAAACGCTACGAGGGTTGGGACCTGTCAGGCCAAACGATGTGCTGACGAGCTGCAGTTGATGAACTTGAACTAGCTCTGCCTCAGACCATTCGTGAGGAATCGGTTGCGTCTCTGCGGTGCATCCGACCTGCGCCTGAAGATGCATTTGGACAGCAAAATTTGGACAGCGCTGGAGAGGCTTGTCGTGTGCATTCTGCCTGCAGCTGCCATGGAACCCGACATCTGCCATCCACAACCCGCTACCATGTGTACATTGTGTGCGTGTTACTTGGCCGGTGCAGGTGCAGTGCCTCAACGCTGGTTCCTGTTCCAAGAGTCGCTCCAGTGCTGTTATGAACATCATGACCATTTCCAGAGTCGATGGTGCTAATTCTGCTACAAGGTGTCGAGTGGATTCGGACACAACTGAGATCGCTCTCTAGATCAAGAG
Organism: Ulva compressa; assembly: GCA_024500015.1. Lineage (NCBI taxonomy): Eukaryota > Viridiplantae > Chlorophyta > Ulvophyceae > Ulvales > Ulvaceae > Ulva > Ulva compressa. The sequence goes on from JALKAD010000184.1 coordinate 272,466, forward strand.
CTGGTCTGGCAGTTGAGGCGTGCAGTTTTTACAGGAGAAGAAGGTGTCGGGGATTATGGTCAAGTATCACGCTTGCGTGATACAGCAGCACACAACATGCACGAGCCCCATGGCAGCGCATTGCGATGACATCCGACGCAATCTGGCACAGTCGATGAATAGCTGACAAGTATCGACGCAAGGCACGTATGCACGTTGGCACGCTGATACTTGCTGTGGGGCATCCGCGTTGACCGAGCCGTAGCGAGGTCGAAGTCGACGAGCGCCTCAACGACGACACATTGAACGGCATCACTAAGGCTCGGTGCAACTGAAGACAGGAACTCCAACCGTTTGATCAGCCTGTGTCGCCTGTAGTAATATGAACTCGCGGCAAAAGACCTGTACCACTGCGCACCGCGGTCACCCCGGCGCCTGATGGCCTCCGCCACCTCGCCGGGTTTCACAGAGTCAAGAATTAAGATCTACAGGAGCGGCTGCAGTCGCAGCATGGCTTAGATTTGTATGGGACCCGTCACTGAGCTCACGAGACGACTCGTGGAGTGGAGTCGAACGTTGTGATAGGGCTGCAGTTGTGCCCGTCGCATGCGATCGCATCGCTTCACGTGTAGTCCAGTATTGCGCGATCAGGAATTCCTTCGAAGCGGGTGAATCTGTAGCCCAATTGCAGCACAACAGGGCTGTCGGCTCGGACACAGGCACGTCAGCAACGACGCGCGGTACGAGAAAGCCTTGCCTGTACACGTGCTATCTCAGCTGCAGTGCTTCTCAGATCCATGCTCGAGGAGCTCCATCTATAAATTGTACAGCTGCTGCAGGATGCTGCATTCGATACTGCACGGATACTCAGGGCATGGTCGCAAAAGTGCCCAAGCTGGCCAAGCCATATCTACGATCCCAAAAAGGTGATATGTCCCAGAATCTGGTTGTATCTAGCATGCATGCGCACGAAATCTGGGTGCATCTAGCACGAAAGCGCCCCGAGAGCTCGGCCGAGCGTCCTGAACCGGGTGCACCAAAGCCATCTGATACTGCTCATGCATGTACGTGGAGTAGGCTAAGCCCCGCGAGGCCCCGGCCGGCCTTGGGAACGCACAAAGCATGCTTGGCTGGATTAATGAAGCAAACCCGGTCGAATACTTCCGTCAGTAGCTCCCAGTTCGATAGCCTGTTACGGCGAGGACAGGGTTGCCATGCTTTGCTACATCTATAGCCGACTCTGGATGGCGACAGTTCCACTCCGTGCCCAGCGCGACGATTCGGGATTATTTTCAAAGTGTTGATTGTAACCACGTGTTCTGTGGGTTTGATCATGAAGTGCTTCTTGTGTGAGAAAGAGGCAGTCGTGTGGTGCCGCAACGATGAAGCCGCGCTGTGCCAGGCCTGTGACGTTTCAGTACACGCTATTGGGCCGCTGGCATGGAAGCACAAGCGGGTACCGCTTGTTCAAGCTGGGCCTACGGAAGACGTGAAAATTCCCGCGAGCGAACAGCAACACAGCCAGTCGATGCTGGAACTGGACGCTATACGCGATCTGGCTGGCTCTCAGGTACGCTCCGGCAACGTATTCAATACTGTTGAGGCTGCATCGTCGAGCTTTGTTTGATTATGGCCGTTCTTGGCTCTCATGTCCGGCTTCCAGACAGACTTGACCGTCGGACTCACTTGCAGCTGTCGAACGCCGTGCCAGACGAATACGACCTTCCTTACGAAGCTCTTGTTGATATCTTCCCGTCCTGCCTAGGAAACGGCCCCAAGTCCTGGGAGATTAACGACCTGACGCAGGCGCTACGCGGCGATGAGGTGCGACTCCCACTCTGCAGCCGGCTACAGCGTGATTGCGCAAACCCAACCAAAAGTACGCTGCGACGAGAGTACGAAATTCTGTTTGCGCTCATAAAGGTTCTGGTGGGGTGTGGCAAACTTGACCAACTCAGTCGCAGCTCCTGAAGTGCGGTGGCGCGCCAACCTACTTCCTGCTTTAGCCCTCCACGAGCGCCTGCGCTTCTAAAGCCACGTATAACGCGCGTGTAGAACGCGAACGTGCTCCTCAGCGCCAACCGGGTTGGTATGGCACACTGCGACTCGACGCAGGCGGTCACATGTCCGGATGCAAAAATGATGACGCATCTTGTTTGACTGGCTGAGGGCTCATCAGGTCTGCGCGTCAAATCGGATTATGCGCTCGGCCACGTCGCTTGCAAGTTTTGTCTAGACAGTCTGTACTGCATCTCCCTCCTGCAATCAGGCGTGTGCATGCTTAAAACCACCCGCTGTCATTCGCAGGCTCACCAAACAGCCTGCGAATGGATCTGGTTGGTGTTGACCGTATTCGTCTGTGGTTGCTTGCTCCTGTCTGCGCTGGTGGTGCTCAGCTCAGATGAGCACAGGTGCCAGTTTACACTGCTGGCCACATGGCCACAGCTGGCCATTCTCTTGGGCGTGCTCTTCAGCTGGGCTCCCCAGGTGCAACTGCCAGCACTGCCACAGGCCAAGCACATGCACATTGAGCCTTCTAGCCTGGCAGCTAGGCACAGCCCAGACTGTTTGCGAGGAGTGGTCCGCGCACGTGCGCCCGACCTCTTCATTCTCAACCTTATTCTTATTCTCATCATTATTCTCGAAGGGTGGGTGCCCCTCCATGTGCCCCCTTCAACCATTGAAACGATCCCAGCTATTGCTAACCCGAGGTAGCTCCTGTGCAGCAGCCCGAACTCCACTACAGACCTCCGACGCTCGACCAACTTCTGGACGCTGTGCCCGACTCTGCCGGCCGACAAGACAAGGAGCGGGGCACTTCCGCCCCCCCCGACATGGACGACGGACCCCCCTGCTGCCAGGCCGCCGCCGCCACCGGCACCACTACCGCCGCCTCGAACTCTTCAGGCTCTCGAGAGCACGCGGCACACCCCTCCAAACAGTCCTCCGCCACCACAGCACACGGCACAGCGGGCGAGTCGATGCTGTCCAACTTTCACAGCCAGGCCCTGTCCGGCCCGACCATCAGCAGCCCTGAGCGCCTCTGCCACAGCCCGCTGGTGCCGCAGCCGTGCTCTGCGCTGTGCGCTGTGCCGGCAGCGTATGCGTCGGCCGCGAGCCTGCCATACCTCCGCATGCATGGCAGTGGTCAGCTGCAGCAGCCCGGGCCGGTCCACCCTGGTGCGCTGCATGCTGGGCTTGCTGTCACGCTGGGTTCGTCGGGGGTCGCCACGCAAGGGGCTGTGCCGCTGCGGCCCCCGCCGGTGGCCGCCTTCGGCAACGTGCATCAGCTCCACATGCATCAGCTGAGTTGCGCTGGGCCGTGGCGGGTGCCGGTCACTGGCAGCTGCGCGGGTGGAGACGAAGCCCCTGCAGACGCGGCCGCCGCGAAAGCAGCAGCCATCACTGCAGCGCTGGCGCACGAGATGGGCGCGCCGCCGCCGGAAGCTCCGCTGGGCCTGCCGAACCTGCAAGCGTGCACGCACTACATCCCGATCACGCTGAGGCCGACGGCGCCGGACGGCCGCGTCGCCGCGCAGGAGCAGCGGCAGCGGCAGCGCGCACGCTTTGCGGAGAAGAAGCGGCGGCTGGGGAGCGGGCAGGGCGTGCGGTACCAGAGCCGCAAGCGCTACGCCGACTCGCGGCCTCGCGTGAATGGCCGGTTCATCCGCAAGGCTGACCTGGCCGCGGTGGCCGGCGACAATGCCGATGACTCGATGCGAGCGCACGTGTACCTTCCGATGCATGTGTGCCCGCCTCACGGGTACACGGGTGGCGGACAGGCAGGGGACACTATGGCGATGAATGCCTTACCTGGGCAATCGCATATGTAGAGCATGCATGCTCTACATCTACATGACAGGCTGGCGGTGATGGCGCCAGCAACGGCATGCATGCCGCACATGAGGCTGTGCAGTCCCAGCGCAGTGGATCGGGGGGGCAGAGCAAGTTCAGTTCTGACCTCCTCAGAGGCGGCGGGCTGCAGCAAGTGCAATGCGGTGCCTGTGGCGGATGCTTGGAGCGTGGTTGGGGGAGTTGCAAAGGGTGGCCTATGCGCGGCAGCCGCATGCTACTCGATCGGCAGGTGCACAGCATGCATGCTGCGCTGCGGCTGGGGATTTGATGTTGGTGATACGTGCGCAGCGCGTCGCTGTCACGCTGGTGGCGGCGCGTTGAGCTGGATGGCGACAAACCGGGGTGTCTACGAGGGCTTGGCCTTGCCGGCTGGGCTGTCTCAGGGAAGCGCATTTGTTTGAGTGCGCAGTTGTTTGAGTGTCGCCGAGGGGCGCCCAGCATGCACAGCGGCAGATCGCGGGGCTGTTTGGCCGCGCGCCGCGCGCCGCGCTGTGCTGTGCACGATGTGCCATGACGCGGCGCCGTGTCGTGCTGGTGGCACTTGCGTTTGACTGTTAGGGTAGACCACGGAGTTTTATGTTTGTCCAGGCCTGCGCTTTTGTGGCGGGTACGCCGGCGGAAGGCCGCATGCTGGGACGGGAGCTGCACTCGCGCCTGCTGTCAGCATTGCGGAGAATATGAAGGGCCCACTGTGCAGCATGTGCAGCGGGCCCATACGTGGCCGCAGTTGTGCGGCCGCGCGTGTGACTGTGATTGATCTGTGAGCGGCGTGCGGCAGTGCCAGCGCATGTGCTTTGCACGCTGCGGCTGCTTTGGAAGGGTGGCACTGTCTCCGCCCCCTGATTGTGTATTTGTCTGGCACTCGGCCTGGGCAAGAGAGGGGGCCTCGTCAGGCCCCCTCCAAGCGTGGCCCACACGTACGTCGGGGGCCGATGATGAGGCGGCGGCGGCTATGCGGAAGCTTAAAACGGTGTGTGAATCAGCAAAACGTGCGCAGCGGGTACGTTGATGCTCGCTGCCGCGCGGCACGGGCGCGGTGCGGCGCCCGCTATGATCCGATCGTACGCAGCATGTGCTGCCGGGCCCAGCCTCTCTGTAACATCTGTTGTTTTGCGCTGTGCATCATCTGCCTGCCGCACAGCACCGATCACTCCTGCACTGCCGGGATCACCATCACGCAGCACGCAGCACCCAGCCGGATCACAGCGTGCTCACGGCACCAGCGCAATTCATGATGCCAAGCACGGGGTCTCCGCAGCACCCCTGCGTCCGAAGCACGCCGTGCAGGTTGAGTAGACACCACTTGAAAGTTCCCGAGGTGTTGCAGCCTTCACACGCGCTCGATGACACCTGCTCGCCCACTAACGTACAGTGTGGAGGCCGACTGAGCGTGAGTGAGCGTCTGGAGATCAGATGTCCACATGCATGTTGCGCTATCATGGTGCCCCTCCGGAGGCCTCCCGGCCTTGGTGCCAGTGTCCACGCAGCATACCGGCTCGCTGGCTGAAGAATGAGATACGTTACAGAGCTATGCTCCACAAGGTGGTAGAACACACAGGTAAGATTCATGGCAATGCATCAAACACATTCACCATGGCCGAATGCCGTACACAAACAGAAACACAGCAGCTTCCGACAAAAAGCGCTACAGCGTCTTGGAACGTTCTCTCACACTATTCTCCAGTGCTGAAAAATTGACGTACGGCATCGAGGCATCTGCATGCATGTCACAAGCTGGAGGCTCTGCTGTCAATGGCATAGATGTAAATGTTTTCATGTACATTCATTGCACTGATGGCAGTTGTGCACTTGACTGACTCATTTCGACTCAGCTCATGCCGCCTGCACCAGCGCATCACTCTGTTGGTGTAAACAACTCTTGGATGCCCTCCACATAGCGCACACGTGTGTAGCAATTCTTCAGCAATCCTTCAGCAGCGCTAGCTTACCATACATCTGCCAGGTTCAGGGCTGATCTAGATTTTGCAGATCTGTATCATGAGTGACTGGCACAGATGCGCTTCGTGCTGTGTGCTGCGCGCTGTGTGATGTGTGCTGTGTGATGCGTGCTGCGGTGCACAACAATAGTAGCATGTCTGCCTTGCCCGCGGGGAGCAGTGCATTCGAGCGTCTGCGCGGTGCGACCGGTGTCAACCGCGGAGTGATGCCGCTTGGCATGTCCTTGCAGTGGCGGCGCTGTGCTTGGCCACCCTGTGCTGCATCGGCTTGCGAGCCGGTGCCGCCTGGGGTGCCATGCTGCACGCGCCGCGTCAAGAGGCTCCCGGCTGCATGCATGCCGCGTTGCACGGCACGGAGCGGGGCAGCACGAAGCAGCAGCAGGCAGCATTGTGATGTGGTGTGTGCCATGCATGCATGGGACGGCGAAGCCACCGTGACGGCGCGCGGTGGGGCCGCCCGGTGGTGACGGAGGCAGTCTCCAGAACAGGCCGCTGGCACCTGTGGCCACCTTTAAACCTTGCGGAGCTTCCCCGTCCGGTGGGGGGGGTGGTGGGAGCACCGCGATGGGATTGCGACTCGCAATTTGCGAGTACATACTGAAGTTCTGGGCGTGCAATCCTCCGGGGCTATCCGCTGAGCTGGCCGGGCATGCATCATTCGAACTGTTGGACCATACCATGACCAGCACTGGTGACTACTAGTAGGTTGAGGGCATGCTGCGTACTGAACGGCTGCATGCGTGTGGGCTGCCGTGGTTGATCGGTTGGAGCGCTGCCGTTGAGCGCCTGCTGCCTTGGTCTGCCCCTTTGTACAGCGCTGCGCTGTGACGTATACCTTCTGTTCCACAGTGCGAGACCGCCAGCAGGTCCGGCGGATGCTGTGTATGCGACCACCTGCAGTTTCCTAATTTCCTGTGCTTGATACATCAGGGGGGCCCTCACTCAGCCCTCTGGGACGTCCAGTCCGGTCGCAGTCACTAGAAACATCCCAAACCGAGTTTGAGAACGCTATAGCGATCGATCTAGGTGCTGCGGGAAGGGCTACGGGCTCGTTTCTCATGTTTGAGGAAAGTGGTACATTTGGGGCTGATATATGATATATCATGCAGCTTACCTCATGCATGCAGGACGTTACCGGAGCAACGCGGCCTCGCCAAGGCCACATGACCGCATTGCATCAGATTTGCAGCATCGCGGCCTGCGCTAGGCCACTCCGCTCGGCCACTTCACAATCGGCGAAACGGTCGCATCCTATCGGGAGTTACTGCTTGCATGGGATTTCAGCGCACCTCAGCTCAGCCACCGGGCAGGCTCTGCCCCCCGCGCCCGCCGTTGCCAACACATCGATCATCCTGATCATGCCTGCCGCCCCTGCCCAGGGGGATCCCGCCCCTGCACAGGGGTGTGCCCTGTAGGGGTGCTGCGGCTGATGTCCGTGTGGGTATGCATGGCGTCGATGCCTGATATCGGGCAACGACGCCCGACATGATCACCGCAGCGCCGTGCACAGCCGCAGCTGCACGCCCCGTCTGCAGTATACATCCGAAATGTGGACCTGCAAAAGGGTGAAAGACAGAGACATCTGCAGTGTCGATCCAACCGCGGACCAAACGCGATGTCCCCGGCGGACCAAACGCGATGTCCCCTGCGTGCCTGCTGCAGACACCACGACTCCCTCCTGCAGCTGCGCCCCCACCCCCGCCGCACACCCCTCCTGTGGTATGGGCTGTGCGGCACGTGCAGTGCGGCACGTACGACAGCACGGTGGCGGTGGCGCTATCATGCAAGGCGGCGCGCGGCATCGGCCGCGGCAGCGCGGTGTGAATGAGGCACTGCTAAAGCTTGCGCATGCGACCCAGGGGCCCCACCTTGCGCCCCGCCCCGCCTTGCGCCCCACCCTGTGCCGCACCGTGTGCCCCACCTTGTTCCCCACCGTGCGCCCCGCCTTGCACCCCACCTTGCGCCCCGCCACCGACAGGGGCCCTTGTAAGAACGTTTGACGTTGTTGTCGCGAGGTGCGTGTGCGCTTCAAGCGCAGTTCGAGGTCCAGGGTCGTTGTCGAGACACGTGTCGCACCGGCCGGTCACCGGGTCACACGGTACCTGCACCTGCACCGTAGCCCACTGGTGCAGTCAGCTGACGCCCGCAGCAGATGAGCCAGGGTGCCAAAATCTGCGGCCGAAATACACAATCGGCAATGTTGAGGTGCAGTCGGCCATTTTTTCGGCTTTGACGAACTTGTTGAACTAGGTGACCGTTGCACACGTAGCACTGGCTGACTAGCAGCCTAACAGGTTTGGACGTGTCGATGATGTAACATTTTGGGGGTGTGTCCCTGGAATCCCTTAGGCTCTGAAACAACGACGCGATGCCACCTTGCCCGAATATACTCCTTTGACCCTTCCGATTTGGCCGCATATGCTCTTCTTCTCCCTTCCACCCACGTCTGCCGAACTGTGCCGAACTGTGCAATTGTGCAACTGAGCTGGCTCTGATTGTGGTACTGCCTTTAATCAAGTCATGAGTCACATGGCTTGCACAGCATGCACAGCAGGCTGGAGTGTTAGTAGCAGGCATGGAGCTCAACTGATTGTGGTCAACTTGTAAGGGAAGGAAGGCATAGAGCTAGCCATGCCAGGGCCTGCACCGCTGTGCATGCTGTGTGCATGCTGTGTGCATACTGTGTGCAGGTCTGACTGTGACCAGCGCAGACTTGGTGCTGCACATGCTGTGCATGCTGTGTGCATGCTGTGTGCATGCTGTTGGCGCCAGCATGCTGGTGCCGACATCACATACATGCATATGCATGCATATAGGTGACTTAAAACTGCAAGGTAGGGTGGGCTGTGCACGGCTGGCTGTGGGTGCAGCAACATATTGCAATACCTGTGGCTGGGCCTTGGCCACCGTTGTTTTGTTGCCATTGAAAGACCTGCTGTTCCCCTACACAGTTGGTTGTGGAATGCATGTGCACTGGCAAACAAACAAACAAACAAATCGTGTATCACGCCTTCTGGCACTGGCACTGCACCACTCAGGTGCAACACTCAGGTGTGCCATTAAGTCACAATTGTTGACTGATGATGTCAGTAATGTACTGATCAATTTGATCAGGGGTGGCCTGGGGGTTGTGAAGCTTCAGCCACCCTGGAGTGACTGATCAGTGTCCCAAGCAAGTCCTGGGACGTCCTGTGCAGTGGAGGCAATGCAGCACACTGGAACATCACCCACATGCACCTTGCACCTTGAAGAGTTACACTGGAACAGGCTGTGGCAACAGCCAGCTGCAGCCATTGGGCACACACGCGTACATGCATGTGTAGTACAGTTCTCTGTCCGCTAGTGGCCGCTCCGCAGGTTCCAATTTGCAGCCCCCAGCGAATGGTGCTAGATCTAGATGTCCCGAGCTCTACATGTCCCGAGGCGTGGACGTGTACGTACCTCGGAGCGCATCAGCCTGAGGGTAGTCCCTACGCCACCATACATGTGTGGTAACAAACAGCGCAAACATACTGTCACAAATGTGCACACTCATGATCATCAGGGCGCGCTCGTAAAGGCAGAGCAGTCGCACGTGATGAGGTGGCTGGTCCAAACTACGTGTAGTATATACAGCCTGATCATCGAGAGCCACGGTGACGCAGACCTATGGAAGCGGTCTGGACGCGGACGCTCGTATATATATATGAGCCCTCAGCATGCCACTAGCTAGTATACGCGCTGCGTTCGCTTGAACGCGCGCACAGAGAGCTGTGAGTTGCGAGCACTTTCCTGCCAACTCTTTCCTCGTACGCGGCGCGCGCATGCACACGCATGTCAAGCATGTCGCGTGCATGCGCCGTCGACACAAACCATAGCTACCCCGATCCAGACACACCCGAAACGCAGAAGGTACATGGCACGCAGAACAGAATTGGCATCAAGGCTGGCGTGTGATAGTCGTGTATGTATGATGCGGCTCCAGACGTGCAAGATTAATGATGAGCTTGAGCCCGCATCGCGCGTCCGCTTTGAACACCAGCGCTTTCAACAGTTGTGCTGATCCATCATTGCCGCATCCCGACATCGCAGTACAGCTAGTGAAAATTATTTATCTCAGGTGCAACGTAAAGGGATAGATTTCTGCTATCTGAAGGCGCAGGGACTCCGGAGCGCTCATCGCAACCGCGCAGCTGTAACCGTGCGCATCCGAACTCGTCCCCGCATGTCTGGCAAGGAGTTTGCACTGTGTGTGGCGAGAAACGAACAGTTGTATGCAGCAGTACGGCAATGCTTTGCAGCTCTATGCACTCGTAGCTTTGCGCTGAAATAGAACTCTCTCGCGCGCATGAATTCACCGGCGTGCTTGCAGCTGGCAGCCCTCGAGGCCGTGTGCTGCGTCCGCGCGCGGTGCGCGCCGCACTGTGCTGTTATACAGCAGACCGGCAATATCCTGAATTCATTCGAAACGATGTACGTGTAATTGCTAATTGCGGGGCTGCGAAGGCGTGCATCACGACGATGCGCATGGGGCATCTCCTCATATTGAATGGCTGGCTCAGTCCGCGGCCGGCGTTGTACACAATTTACTCTCGTTGAACTGCACGAAAGATTTCGTGTTGTCCGCGGCACCTGGTCATGTATCACCCAGCGAGCGGTCGAATTGGTCAGTGTGCCAGGAACCTTTTTTGGCGCAATTGAGACGAACGAGGCAGCTACACGCGTGCCATGTGCATTCGTTAACCTGTATACGTCACAGTGACAGCGCATGCTGCGCAGCTTACGCGCGCAAGGGTGTCCAAGACGCTAGGTGCTGGGCCTCTGCTGCAGTCATATCACGGCGCGCAGTCCCCCGCGGGGGGGGCCCTTTCAATGTGAGGTTCAAATGCATTGATGCATCGGTCTGGGGCGGCTAGCGTCTGCGAGTCCCCGCGGCAGACTCGTGCAAGTCGTCGCTCTTGCGCGTGGATCCGATCGCTGTCAAGGTGTGACGGGTGTGGTCAACGAGTACGAGCGCTGTAGCGTATACGTACGCGTACGGCTAACTTGGTGCGCGATGACACTCGAGCTGCGCAAGTTCTGAAATGAGGCCTCATGAGAGAAGAGTTTGCTTAGGACTGAGTGGGGTTGACTTGTGATCGCGTGATCGGGTTTCGATCTAAATGTGCACGACCAGGCGCATCTCGTGACGTAGCTGTGCAGTCGCCTTCGCGCGCGTGCATCATCGTTCTGGCCGACTTCGGGGCGTGTATCTCGACTCGGCGTGTATCTCGAGTCCAGCTCGGAGCTGGAAGAGCCAAGCTGCAGAGCGCAAGCTGTGACGGCATGGAAACGGGTACCGGTCGGCTCTAACTCACGGCATCGAGAGATGTATCACGAGGACCTTCTCTCCGTTGGCGCAGTTGTCTGGGTCGCGATATCGATCTTCAATGACATTGTCAAACAGCGTGCATATGCATGAGCCAGTGCGGCTTCTGGATATCCCTGAGCGCAGCATGAGGCCTCATGAGGGACACTCCCAGCAAATCCAAAACACTTTCAGAAGTGTCTCGGACTAGTCTGCCGCAAACCTGATTACGAAGTGTCCTGACATTCTTGCGTCACGTTGTCTGGTGGCCGGTGGTGGCTTCAGGGGTCCTGACATACCCAGCTGCAGCCGTTTCGCCGCTGCATGCAGCATGCCGCCACGGCACCTCAATATACAAGCTTCCTATCAAAGCTGCCATGAGTCTTGCCACCGACCATAATTATGCATAAATAGCACGGAGCTCTCAGAACTGCACTCCTAGGACAGCTGCAGAGCACTCTAGTAGAACAACTACGTTCCCGATCTGGCCAGAGCTCTAGATCTGTGCAAATTCCCGCTCGAGCATTATAATTTCCTGGCTTTCGAATCTCGCGGTACTCTCCTCTCTTGGTCCACCGAACTCGATGCCCCCCGCTGCAGCGCGCTGGCAAGGAGAGGTGGGCCTGATCATAAAACACAAGCCCTGCATGCCTCGCGTCATGACGCCCCAACGACCAGTCATGCATTCTGATCTATCCAACAGCGTTCGCGACGTTCGTCTCGACACATGAGTTCGATTCGAACGACGCATTGAGAAGAGGGTGCCGCGCAAGCTGCTGGCCACTGCACCAAGCGCCACGCTGTCTAACTTCCAAGCTTCACAGCAAGAAGCACCGTCTCCGCAGACTTCTCAGTCTGGCAGTGAGCTGCAGGCTGAGACACATTGTGCACCTCGACGCGTCTAAACATGTCCTTGTGCTGTCCCACCCACCAATTGCAATGGATGCTGTCAGTGCTGTCAGTGCGAGTGAATGCCTGCAGCAGTGTGTTGTACAGTGCGTTGTACAGTGATACCCTAGACGGCCGGCCAGCACAGCATGCAGCACAGCATGCAGCACGGACCACACTGTGTCCAACACTGTGTCCACCATTGTCCATGCGATACGAGGAACCTCATGAGGCCTCACTCTAGGAAGTCACCGTTGTTGATGCATCATGACGTGTCACACAGACATGGCCGCTGAGGCGCCACACAACAACGCAAGCACGCGCAACCCGCCGCGCAGCACAAATAGCACAACCATATGCACAGGCCGTTCCTAGCGCCTACGGTGCATGATGTACCAGATGCAGCTGCTTCCCCAGCCTGCCCCCGCGGGCCCCGCGGGCCCCGCCACACCCCGGCAATCCGGATCCCATGCGTCACCATCTGTGTCGAGATGTGTCTAGCCAGACGTGCAGACTGTGCCTGCAGGTGCCGCAAGCCCCGGCCCCATGATGCGACGCCTGCGTCCGCCCGCTGCCACCCCACGCGCCCACCTCCGCACCATCCTCGTCCGCGTCGTCGGCACCGTGCTGTGTGCTGCGATCGTCATCTCCCTCGCGCTGCGCGGCCGTACGAACCAAACATGGCTCTCCAGCACCCGCGACCCACACCCCCAGCCCTCGGACCCCTCTAGCCACGCCCTCGCCGCCGTCGCCTCTTCCAACCAGGGCGCGAGCATGCCGTCCTTCCAGCGCTCCCGCATGGCCGTCGGCAGCAGCACCGGCGCCGGCGTGCACGGCGACGGCAGCACCGGCGCGTCCGCGTCGGCGGTCGCCACAACTGCGATCCGCGGCCTCGGTGACCCTGCAGATTCCGCGGAGCACGCGTTTCCGTTCCGGCTGCCGCAGGAGGTCGGGTCGTGGACGTACGCGGACATGGAGTGGTGCCCGGGCAGTCAGGAGCCGCCCGCCTCGGCGGTGCCGACCGTCGACGCGCGGCTGCGCATGCTGATGATCATCGGCGCCCAGAAGGCCGGGACTACTTGGCTCCACCACGCCCTCGAGACGCACTCACGCATGGTGCAGGGCATCACGCGAGCCAAGTGCGCTCCTTCTGGCCGCTTCGCACATGCATGCCCCGCATGCATGCGGCATCCCCTCTGCCCCCGAGACGCGTGTGCAAGCACGCCGGGTGCCCTGACTCCGTCTACAGCGCCGTTTCTGGTTTATTGGACAGCAGCACATGGCCGTGCATGCATGGTCATGCCGCACCTGAGCGCCGCGGCGCGCCGTGGTGGTACATCGGTCGCACGAACGGTGCCGCTACCTGGGCACACAGGGGTGGCGTGCCCGTCTGCACCGCGCAGCGTGCAGCACACCCTTGTCTGCGACAAGAATGCATTGCCAGTCACTTACGTTCACAGTCCTCAGCGTGTGTCACCCTGTCCCACCACGTCCTTGGCTGTTCCCCAGACTAGTGCAGCCTGTGTGGCAAACGCCCCCGGGTGCCACGATTTGTTTTTGAACACGCGGAGCGGTCATGCAGGAAGGCACTGGGGACGCGGTCGCAGGGCAAGGAGCTGCAGTTCTTCAGCCGCTGGCCGCCGCTCGGCACGGACGAGTTCATGAGCATGTGGCCAGAGGAGGAGATCGCGGCCATGCTCAACGGCACGTCGCGCAAGTTCCTCATCGACGCCACGCCAGAGTACCTCGCCATGCCTGCCGCCGCACCGCGCGTCAAGCAGATGCTGCCGCACGCAAAAATTGTCATCGTGCTGCGCGTGCGCCCCCCCCCCCCCCCTCCCGCCCCGCCATGCGCTTTGCAGGCGCTCTATATCAAGACCAACTTGAGCTAGGCCCCCCAGCTCCATCATCCCCTTTCCCCAGCACAGCATAGCACAGCACAGCACAGCACAGCATATCACAGAATATCACAGCATATCACAGCACAGCACAGCACAGCATAGCACAGCATGCTAGCGTGATAGCATGATGGAAACAGCTGCGCACGTGCAGGACCCAGTGGAGCGGTCGTTTTCGTCGTGGAGCATGCAGAACGACCGCAAGTCGTACTGCGGCGCGCCTGGGGCGTCCGTGTCGCTGCTGTGCGTTGAGCCGACCTTTATCGACACCTTCAAGGCGTTCCGCTCGCGCCGCGAGTTTGCAGAGCGCTCCGAGTGCGAGTTCACAACGCCGGTGCGGCCCCCCTCCGGCCCCCCTCCGGCCCCCCTCCGGGCCCCTCTGGGCCCCCTCCGGCTGAGAGTGATTGCCCTTCCTCCAGCTACCTGAGGCTTTGATATGTGGGTGGGTTTCCCCAGCGGTGTGGGTGGAGTTTAAAATCGAAATCCCGCATCCTAGGCTAGCTTGCTCCGGATGGCAGAGCAGATCACCGACTCAAGTGAGGGCGAGTGAGGAAGCATGCTGTCTGCTGTCTGCTGTGCAATGATCACAGGCTGGTCCGAAATCACAAACACGGCTATCATGCATGCAGGGCGCTGACGTGACGTGGGGCGACTGCTTCTCGTGCCTGTATGGCTCGTACGAGAACTCGACATGCATGGCGCACATGCGTGAGGGCTCTGACATCTTTGCATGCGACCGCAAGCAGCTCGACATCTTTGACTACTCCACCTACGCCGCGCAGATCTCGTGGTGGCTCCACTTCTTCCCCCCGGAGCAGATGCTCATCACCACCTCTGACCTTCTGAAAGACGAGAAACGCCGCGTCGAGGTGCGCCCAGCACACAGCACGCCCAGCATGCCCGGCACATAGCACGGCGTGAAGCCATGTAGTTTGCATGTCAGTACGACACCCAGTGCGCCCGCAAGTACGCAGCATGCTTTATGCAGTGCACACAGCACACAGCACAGCGCATGTCGCGGATGCCGAGCATGTGTACATCATCAGGGTGCCACACTCGGCGCACGAATAGCAGCAAGCAGGCGCCGCACAGCGCGCAGCATGGCTTGGAAGCTCCAGCGCGCCGCGGGCATCCGGGTGATAACATCGGCACGCATGCATGTCGCGGTAAGATAGAATATATTCGAATAGCCCAGTGCACTTCAGCCCAGTGCCGCTCATGATCACCGCAGTCACCGAGCTCCAGTGAGGGTGGCCTGATGATGTACACAGCGGTGCAATCGCGACTGCGGCGGCGGTGTGTGTGCAGTTCCTCAACCAGGTGCTGGACTTTGTGGGGCTAGAGGACGCGGGGCGCTTCAAGTCGGCAGACGTCAACAAGGCCACCGCATTCAACGGCCACTACAAGGAGGCCGACGACGCGGACGAGGCGGCCAAAACCGTGGTGCGGAAGTACTATGAGCCGCAAGCGCGCGACCTGCGCATGCTCCTGCGGCAGTACTTCCCGCCGGACCACCTCCAGCTCAAGGGCTTCCCGCTGGAAAAGTGACGCCGGCTGAGAGAAGCCGGCGGAGTGAAGCTGGCAGCGATGCCCTCAGCTCCTGGCCGAGTGCAGCTGTGAAGCCCGCCGCTCCTCGCCGCGGATGTGGGAGAGTGGCCGAGCGGCCCCAGCGTGGTGCAGCATGCTGCGTGCTGCGTGCTGCTCCAGCGTGGAGCCGCCGCAAGCCGTCGAGTCGCGACTTGCGGCAGGGGCAGTGGCTACCTGGACACCGCGCGCGCCCGGCGCTGCGTCAGCTCTCCGGCACCACGAAGGGGAGGGGCGGGAGGGTGATGCCGTGCAGTGGTTTGCTGTTGCGCCCAGCGGCTCACTGTGTCTGGCACAGGAATTTGTTTCAACACGTTAGTATTGTACCAGTAGATTCTCTACGGGGGACTGTATCCATGTATACATGCGGCGCCTGCGCGTAGCTACGTGGCATCGCAGAGGCGAGTGTGTGCTGGAGGCGGGCGCAGCGCGATAAGCACACAAGGCGACCGCAAGATCTGCGCGGGCAGACGTACGGCACGCGCAGAGCTAATAAGCACCGCGGGAGTATCCTGGAGGTGTAGTTGCGATGTACAGTATTGGGGTTTTTGGTACCGATTGGTACCGTTTGGGGTGGTTGGTACCGCGCGTGGCGCGGGTGGGGGCGCAGCGCATGCTGTGCTATCTCATGCTGTGCTTCCGCAGCGTTCGGCCGGGGCCATCCCCTCAGTCGAGAACCGTTGCGCGGAATGAGATTTGAGGCCGATTTATCCTTGCGCCAGTGCCGTTCGGCATGGCAGCGGGTGTCATGCCACGCAGCACGCGGCATGGCAGCGCCGAACTTGCGCCAGTGCCGTTCGGCATGGCAGCGGGTCTGATGATGCTGGAGCTGTCTGCCTGGACCTGGAATGGTCAGCGGTGCCGCTGCGTGCTGCGTGCGACTGGCAGCGTCGCCCAGAGTCTGCCGCAGGGAGTCTTGTACGGCAAGGAGCCGCGAGCGTGCTCCAGGGTCACCGTGAACAGAGGTCATGCATGCGTGTTGGTGGCAGACTCTGTGCTGCGTGCTGCGTGCTGCGTGCCGCGTGCAACTGGGAGTGACCGCTGGTTGCTGGACTGCCGTGACTTTGGGCTGGAGGTCCGTGTGAGACGTGTTGAGATGCGGAGTCCACACAGCGGCAGGCGCGAAGGATAGCTGTTGGTTGGTGGTGTGTGGCGGAGGCCTGGCAGACTGGTTGCCCGTGGGCCGAGCCGGGGCTGTTGTCAGGCGCATGCATGCTGGTGCCCGGGGTCGCGGCTGAGCGGCGCTGTGCTGGGTTGAGCTCCCTGCTCTCCACCAGCAGTCCTGCTCTCGACCAGTAGTCCTGCTCTCGACATTGAGCAAACTCGTTGCTGGAAGATCGCTCACGGCACCTCTCGGCACATGGTGCTTGACCCGCTCAGCCCTGTGTGCCAGACAGACAGAGGGCACACAGGGCCGTTGGGACCGTTCTGAGTTGCCGTTGCAACCTTTCAGCACCTTTCTGA
>JALKAD010000184.1:305693-317904 GCA_024500015.1 Ulva compressa
GAGGCGCAGATCCCTGCAATCAACGACAGCTGCATGTGGAGCTGGTCCGGACGGACGCCATCGAACTGACAGCTGGCCACAGCAAGCCCTCCCAAGAGGTGTACCGTGAGTACCGTGGTGTGGCATTCTGAGTCATGCATGTACCAGTATGGGCTTCTGAGTCAGGGTAGTGTAATGACACACGTGGTGCGCCCGCGCTCGCGGCAACAGTTCCACCATCCCTGCAGCCAGCTCACCCACGCCATCGCTGCACCGCGGCGGTGTCAACAGCATCCTCTGAAGAGATGTACACCGGGATTGGCACATCAGCAGCAGCTAGTGTCACGTTCGAGATTGAAACTGCTGGCTGGTGCGGGTGCAGCATCACCGCCTGCAGCAGTTGTAAGCACTGGCGGTCCTCATGCACACCAGAGGCCACTCGCACGTACGATCATGACATGCATGCGCATGGTGGAATCCAGACACACGTGCACACCCAACGCAGTGCACTTGGCGCGAACACGTGGCGAGTAGCCACATGCCTGGGCACCACAGCCGCTGCTGATGGCATGATTGCCTGCGGGGCACCACTGGGCAGTTCTACGTTTAGGGCTGACCATATGCGCCGCAGGTGCGACCGCACATGTGAACGTTTGTCTTTTTCTCTTGCCAGGCGCATGGAGTGGTTCGTGTGGGAGGGATTCATGGTGGCTCGAGTCTCGTCGTGTTCATGTAGAGGCCCTGGCATGGTGGAATCCCGAGGGCTCGGTGGAAAATCATTATTCGGTTCCGGCTATCCTGGCATCGATGGCCATTGGGGCATCGCCATGGGAGCTCTGCACAGTGTCTACAGGAGTGGCGAAACACGGGCTACTTCTGGGAGGGAACGATGACAATTTGTGAAGCCGCAAACAAATTGTAAAAATCGCGATCAGTAGCTGAGGGTGAACAGAAACACACAACGTTGCCGCTAGCCGCTGGCCAAGTGCATGTGCAGCTGCGGTGGGGATGACGGGCCTTGTGTTCGAACCGTTGCGCGGATATCTCGTGATACCTGTAGGCCTGCGCATAGCACTTCGGGCAGGGCCGAAACAGTGATGAACAATCTTTTGCGGTAGCAATACGATGCTAATCTATACTGCGTGGGCACGGGTATAGCTTGCGATTGGGATGTCGTCCCTGAAAGCGTGCTGGTCATGCGGCATAGCGCAGGCGTTCCAACGAGCGCCCGTGCGAAAGCTTCGGATAATTCTCCTCGCCTATTGCTGCTTCTTCCTGATCATCATCAGCATGGAACTTGGCTCCAGTGTTTGGTTTGAAGGACTTGTTGGTTCACCTTCAAAGCGCAGTGTTTGTGGACGTGGATTCAGATTTCTCCGGGTGAAGCAGCGAGACATGAAGCAATTTCGCCTGCAACAACGTGCGAATGCGATTCAGTACATTCTGTGTGATGATGCAAAACGTGATGCTGACGGGAATCCATGAGCAAATGCAATGTAGTGCAAAGCGAGGCCTTCAAGCACACAGTTCAAGAGGCGCTGAAACCAATATCATACGAGACAGAGGAGTTCGTTGTGAAGCGCGACTGGGCAGCTTATGATGGGACTAGGCCTCTACCAAGGAACGACGTCGGCGTGGTCATGACGCTGCAGGCTAGTCCTGACAGGCACGCACCTGCCAGAATAGCCGGACGCGCGATCATCAATGACAACTGACAACACGTCGCTGCGTTTATCCTGGATCGAACGCGGGGCGCACATGACAGGGCATTTGATCGGGCGTGTCGAACAGCGCGATTTGAATGCCACTTGCTGTCACAGACGCCGAATGGTACACGAAGCACATAGCGAACACCTCCACATGCTACCGGATAGTCCACATCGACAGCAGCATGTGCGTGCGCAGGCTTCCGCTGATATTGCTGCTGGCGGACCGATGGCAAGGCCCAATCTCTCTGGCCCTGTACATTCCAGCCCCATTTGGCTCTGGCTCCGCCGCAGCATGTAGAGCAACACTGCTAGACTACATCTCTCCCGCCAGGCCCTTTTCTACACTTCCACCCAACGGAGCAGCGGCCCGCAGCCGGCCCCTCAACGGCAAGCATCCACTCGCCGTGTCGTTCCTCTATGCCACTGGCCACGTCCCAAACCTCTCCTGCCAGATCTCCAGAGACAAGACCGGCTTCGAGGCTGCCGCCGTCGATCAAACAGCGTTCTACCAGCGCTTTGTGTCTGGCCGCCAGCCCCCTCGGCCCGCCTGGCAGGAGGTTCTAGCAGCAGAGTACCCCGTGAACGATCTGCGCAGCCTCGCACGGGAGATGGTGCGCCCGACTGCCTGCCACCTG
Source organism: Ulva compressa (assembly GCA_024500015.1). Lineage (NCBI taxonomy): Eukaryota > Viridiplantae > Chlorophyta > Ulvophyceae > Ulvales > Ulvaceae > Ulva > Ulva compressa. The sequence goes on from JALKAD010000184.1 coordinate 308,017, forward strand.
TGACCACGCTTGACACAGAATTCTGCAGAAAATGAAAAAAAAAACAAAAACAATATGTGACGAAGTAGTCCTGAACCACATCCTCAGCTTGTCAGATGTGACATCACATGTCTAGCCAAGCACCTTCCGCCCTCTGCGGCTTCGGACGTCGCCCCCGCGTGCAACAGCTGCACAGCCCCGATGCCGTTGTGGCCGCAGAAGGCGCCTTATGCGGCCACAACGGCATCTGCAACCCCGCAGCCCCAGCTTCCAGGTGGAGCGCTTCCAACCCCCTCCGCTTCCGGGCCCTTCCATGTGACCACTCTGCCGGCAACACGGCAGGCCCCTGATGAATGCGTTGATTCCCACGCAACATCACGCATGATCTGCACACGGCCACACGCAGCACGCAGCATGATGCTGTCCTGCCGGCCGGAGCAGCAGCATATGCACGCGTGGGCGGTGTGCATGCATGTGGGGCAACTGTGTTTGAGTTGCTGCCTGCATGACAAATGAAGGTCCTCACATGATGCGCCTCCTCATATGATATCGATGCGCCTCCTCGCATGATGCGCCTGCGTGATGGCGCCGATGGCAGTGGGCAGCAAGCCACCCGCAGCAGCTACAGCAGCTAACGCAGTCACAGCAGTCACAGCTGCGACACACGGCGCTGCAGCCTCACCTGTTTCATGATGCGCGGTTCATGCATGCAACTGCAGCCTCACCATGAATCGCAGCTTCACCTGTTGCATGAGCGGCCGCCGCAGGCTTGCGTGCGGCTGAGACACAGGCTTGCGGTGTCTCAGCCGCACACGTGAGAGCGCGCCCCTCCCGCTTCAGACGAGGTGCGAGTGCCACAGCAGCGGGAGCGACGCTGCGGCGCAGGATGTTGATCGTGCACGCGGCACAGAAACGATGGCTGCGTTGGGACAGATGAGCAGCGCCAGCCCGGTTGCACGGTTGCAGGTAGCCGCTAGCTACGATGCACATGGGACTGGGGACACCAGTTGACGTCGGCCGATCCGGTCCAGACCACCGCGTGCGCCGCGCACAGACACATACACATTTTGAATGTGACATTTACATTCACACCGAGCACCCAGGCTCGGAGTGTGCGAGTGATGACTCAGCGTCTGGGGGCGCGTGTAGGTGCGCGTCAACGTGTTCACCTTCATGGCTGAGGCCGACTTCATGCCGATGCAAGGCATGCACGCGCGCCTCCGCCGCGGCGCGGCGGCCGCCGCGCTGGCAGAGGCGCGGCGCGCGTGGACCGCGGAAGGCACCCGCCATGCGCTGCTGCTGCCGGCGTTTGAGGTCCGGCGGGAGCCTGAGGCGGAGCCTGCGGCGGCTGCCAACATCACCGGCGGCACAAATGCCACCAACACCACTGCGGGTGCGCTCGATGCTGTAACGGCGGGCGGGCTGCGTGCTGTGCTGTGCTGTGCTGGGGTGTACTTTGCGGCGTGCATCATGTGTACATGTGACAGCACAGGGTGGCACGTGTCTGGCAAGTGCTTTTTAGTTGGGCCGAGCATGAGATGACATGGGGCTGGAGTTGGGTCGCCGAACCACAGTGCGCGTTTCATAAGGATGTGGCTACAGGTGCAACAGGAGCAGCTGCTATCGGGGGAAACGCGACAGGCGTGGCGGGGGACGTCCGTGCTCGCACACAAAGCGACAGCCCGGTGGATCGGTGGCTAGGGTTTTCGCGGTGGCGGGGGCCGCAGCACAGCAGCGCCGACGACGCCAACACCTCTAGCGAGGCCGACCCACTGGCTGCGGCAAACGAGACCGACTCGACGGCGGCAGCACAGCAGGTGGAGGGCACGCATGGCGAGCATGCGCGCATGCCGGCCCGGCCGCACGGCAGCCGCTGGGACTGGCGGGAGTGTGCTGTGGGCAGCGCGGCGGTCACGCCCCTGTCGCACTGCTGGATGTACGAAGGCCTCGCGGTGCCGTTGACCAAGGTGGAGCTGCAGCGCGCTGTGGCTGCTGGCCGCTGCGCCGTATTCCACCAAACCCTGGTACGTCCCGGCCACCCTGCCCCGCGCCGACATAGTCCCCATGTATCGCTGCCGCCACTCCGAACGCGCAGCACGCGCAGCGCGCACAGCGTGCGCAGCAAACCAGGTCTGACACTGGGTGCCGGAGCATTGACGGAGTGCCGTGCCTGCAGTTTCCGCCTGGCCACGCGTGCTATGACGCGCACTTCTGGCTGAACCACAGCATGCCGTACGAAGTTCAGTACCGCAGCCCCTGCGAGCCGTACACGGTCGCGCTGCGTGACGCGCTGCCCGCGTTCGACCGCCGCTTCCGGGGCCGCATCCGGGACAAGGTGTGCCCTGCTGCGTTGCGGCCGCTTCCTGCTGGAGGAGCTCCCCGCTGCCTGCCCGCTTTGTGACACAGAGACTCAGCACAGCCTCAGCACAGCCTCAGCACAGCCTCAGCACAGCCTCAGCACAGCCTCAGCACAGCTTCAGCGGCACCGATGAAAGCGATACAATGAGAGCAATAAAATGAAAGCAATAAAATGAAAGCAATACAACCAAGAGAGCACGAGAAGAGCGAGCACATGCACGCGCTGTGCGAAGCACACTCGCAACTACAGCCACACCGGCAAAGCACGCAGCACCGAAGCACGCAGCGCTGCAGCACGCAGCGACGCAGCACGCAGCGCCGCAGCACCTGCTCGTTTCGTCATGGGCTTCATGGGTTGGGTTTGTTTGACCTGGGCCCTGGGATGGGCTGGGCGTGCTGGGCGTGCTGGGCGTGCTGGGCGTGCTGTAATGCCCTTCACATCAGTGGTGACTCAGGTGGTGCATGTGGCAGGTACATCTGCATCACAGTAGAGTCTTGGTCAGAATACCATGCTGTGAAGCTGTTGGGTGGGGTTGCCATAGCCTCATGAGGCCTCGCACAAGTGTCTGCTGATCCATGCATGGCGTTACTGATCATGATGCATCACGGACAGTGGCCTGTTTCACACTGCTTCATGGTTCGCACTGCTTCATGCATGTTGCTGTAGTACAGCATATTGCTGATAGGTTGCTCAGTGCGGGAGACGAGGTTACAGTACAACACAACACACACGCAAAGGCCTGCAGCATCCCATCCCATGCATCACATCCTTCGGGCTGCTGCCCTCTCTTGCTGGGCTGCACTGGCTGTGCTCCATGCATGCTGAGGCAGCACACGCGTGAGGCCCTCATGAGGGCACGTGTGCTTGTCTCCAAATGGGTGCGTACGCCATGCCTGAAAGGGGGGTCCGCCATCAAGCAGGTGGCGGGTGTGTTGCACTGTTATAGATCTAGTGCATGCATTACCGTGGAGGCGGGTGTGTTGCACTGTGATAGATCTAGGACCCAGCAGCGCCGAGGCAACGGAGCAGTCAACAGGCAAACAGACAGACAGGTGGCGGGTGTGTTGCACTGTGATAGATCGGCTGACGGGTACCCGCGGGTGTGCAGGTGTCGATTCTCACGCACATGGCCGCCTGGGGCACGCGCTTCACCGTCGACCCCGACCACTTCCTCGTGCACCTCCCGCACTCCCCTGTCGTGCCTCTCGCCATGATGTCCGGCGACCCCACCGTGCGGCTCTACTCGCAGGTCGTGCCCTTCGTGCTGACTCAGCTCATGCTCGAGGAGATGCATGCGCAGCGCGAGCTCTACCGCAACACTCGGCAGGAGGTGCCCGGTGTAGGGTTCATCGGCTCCGGCTTGGAGCGGCGCGGGGGGCCCGTTGCGACTGGTGGGGGGCGTGCCGATGCGAACGGCAGCGGTGGCGGCTGGGGTGCAGCCGGCCGGAAGGTGGGGCCTGAAGCGGCCACAGCAGGCAGCGCGGTCACAGCAGGCAGCGCGGTTGGTGATGGTGCAGGAGAGGCGGATGAGGATGGTGGCTTGCTGGAGGGGCGTGGAGAGGGGGGGGGAGTGGCTGCTGGGGTGTTGCTCGGGAGCAACGCTGACTCTGTCTCTCAGGGGGCAGCGGACGGTGGCCGTGCATACGAGGTCGGGGGACAACCCCAGTCGTGGATGGCGGATCTACGAAGGTATGCACGGGATCATGGTGGCTTGGGGGTGGCTACAAGGGTGGGTGGTGCCGACAGTCTTGTGGTGGGTGGGGGTGAAGCCGGGGAGAAGGTGGGTGATGTAGGGGTCGATGGGGTGATCGCGGGGGTGGACGGTATCGACACGGATGTCCAGCGCAGCGCGGAGCAGCCAGCGGCGGCGGGGGGTGCCGCTGGCGAGTCGGGGGCGGTGTGGCAGCCGCGGCGTGGTGCGGTGGGGCTTGAGGCGCAGGTGCAGGCCGCAGTGGCTGGGGGGGCTCAGGCGCTGGCGCCGCTGCTGTTGGGCGACGCTCAGCTGGCGGAGTGCCGCGTGGACGCGGTGGCGACGCTGGAGGCATGCGTCGCGCTCTCGATAGCGCTGCTCATGTTCACAATCGTCGTGCTGCGCTGCCTGTGATCGTGCTGTGTGTGCTGTGCGTGCTGTGTGTACTGCGCGCAATGTGTGTCGACAAGTTGGTGCCTTCCGAACGCCTATCGAACGCCAACATGCTGACTGTGTTCAGACATCAGACGCGGCGCTGACCGGGCGCCTGTGCTGTGCATGCTGTGCATTTAGGCAACGGTGGAGCTGACAAGCTCAGCCATTCCCAGATAGCCGCGTCACATACCCAGCAGCACTGGTGCTGCTATCGGCTCAGGCACTGGTGCCGCGAGTACTGCAAGTGCCGGTGAAGTATGCGAGTAGAGCAGAGCCGGTGCCGTGTGCTGTGTGCAGTGGGACTGTCCACGTACGGGCAGGCACACGCTACAATGTCCTCTGATGTGTTCATCGAGGATCGCATTGTTCAGCAGCGATGGTTTCTTGTACCATGTTGTGTACAATGACTTTACCCAGTGATTTTCTTTTTGTATACATATGATGTAAATTACATTTGTGTAGGTTTTGAATAATATAGTTCCTGCAGGCTCCGGGACTACTCACTGTTGCGTCACAGTTGTGTTTGTAGTAGTAATTCAGCAGTGATTCAATACTTTGTGTAGCAGGTGTTGCTTCCTGCGGCGGTTCCCGGGTGGTTGCTACCTCCTGCTGTGCCACAGCAGGCAGGCCACACAGCAGGCTGGCCGCACGGTCAAGCCGCAGGTTCAGGTAAACAGCCCGCGTGGTGGTGGTGGTGTACTCCAGCGAAAGGGAACCGTTCGTCCAACTCGCATATTTCCTCCCTCTTCAAATGTGTCTGCCTGTGGAATCTCACCGTTTAAAACGATCGCGTGTCAACACAGAAGCGTGCACACATGCATGCGACCCTACTGCCTCCAACACACGCTTCAAATCGGCTGACCCCGGCTGATACATGCTGACGTCATCCGCTGATGCTGCGAGCAGACTCGAGCGGACACGCAGGTGTTTACACTCTCTCCAAGCCCCAGGGCTTTTGCTGGGGCCTTCGCTGGCCGTTTCGCCAGGCCAATACTCGGCGGGCCAATACTCGGCGGGCCAATACTCGGCGGGCCAATACTCGGCGGGCCAATACACTCATCTACGACTGACCTGTGCTACAGAGGCACAGCTGCTCTAGGGCCCGCCTCTGCCCACCTCATGAAGGCAGGAGACGCGGCTGTAGGAGCAGACACAGCTACAGTGCACGGTATCAGACCCGATCCGCGACTTGCACTTTTGCCCTGCCATGCTGGCCTTGCCCTCGTGGCTACGAAACGATGCGGTGGCATCAGCCTCACAGGGCCATGTGCCCCGTCTTCGACGGCGGCTCACCGCTGCCCACCTCAAGAAATGAATAAATACAATACAATCGGGAGATTGCGGTGTTGTTGCAGGGTGTGGCACGGCGCTTGGCCAGTCGGCTGATCCAGTGCCGTGCCGCAGCGACAGCACCGGGGAGTGCTGAGTCATCAACGACGCCAATGCTGACCGGCGCAGGCCCGGGATCTGATTGCAGCTGCGCACAGCAGGCGAAGCACGCAGCACGAGTGTTCGTGCTGCGCTCATGCGCCCTGTTGCCGACGCCAGTGGTGGCTTTGGTGCGGCGCAGGGACCATGCCGCGAGTCACACAGCGCAGCTAGCACAGAGCACAGCACGAAATGCATGCTCTCGGCCACGGCCAACGCGCCACCTCACAGGTCGGCTGGGCTACGCACGCTGTCTCACACCGTGTGCGTGTGAGGGCCGGCAGAACGGGGTAACCACGCTGAGCATGCCACAGCATGCCATGCAGCCTGCGCGGTCTGCGTGTGGAGCGGCGAGAATCGGCCTGGGCCAGTACCAGCCACGCACAGCCCGCTGCCAACCCCCCCGGACCCCCCGCCATCCCACATCTACCTTGGTCTCTGGTACACCGCGTTGCAGTGGCGTGTATCGTTGTGCATTCACTGGCCACCTCACGCGTGCTTCTCATTGCCTCATGCATGCCGCATCGCTGCCTCCCACTTACGGCACCCCCACACCTCGCAGGACGTTCGTCTGATGGTCTCCGCCCCCGGAGGCCTCCATGCACGCATGCACGCATGCTGCAGAAAGGGGAAAGCAAGCCGCGCCGTCATCGCTCGCGCTCCTGCCGTCACAGTTGCTCGTTGCTGTGCTCCTGCCCCCCAACCACCTGCGCCTGCTGTGCCCGTGCTGCGCCCCACTGCTGTGCCGTGCCCTGCCGCGCGCGCGCCGCCTGCGCCGTCTTCTCCTGGCACAGAACCCTGTACCGCCCGGCCGTGCCGACCTCGACCAAGGGGTGGCTAGAGGGGCACCCAGACTCCAGCAGGCTGTTGTACTGCTCCTTCGCCACGCCATCGACCGTGGCTACGAGGCACGTCGCCTGGCACAGGATGGCACGTGAGGCCGGCTCACGCATGAGCGCCGCCTCTTCTCCCGCGATGTCCAACTTGATCACATCAAATTTCTTACTCCTCGTGAAGTCCTGCATGGCCGGGGACAAAGTCCTGAACGTTACGGGAGACAAAGGGCTGCGGGAAGATGAAGAGTCAGGCGGGAAGACGGAGGGTCACACCAAAGCGCGGCGCAGCGTGATGGACGGCACGTCGATGGCGACCGGGCCGGCCTGGCCGCCCGGGCCGTGCTGCACGCGCCAGCCGCTGAAGCGGGCGGCGGCGCCGGTGAGCTGAAGCTGCGGCTGCGCGGCGGCGGTGTCTGCGGCTGTGAGGGCGGCTTGGATGCGCGTGACGTAGTGGGGGTGCCGGTCGACGTTGGCGCGGAGCAGCGCGGCCGATGCGGGGTGCGGCTCGACGGCGAGGATCTTGCCGGTGAAGCGCGCAAAGCGCGACAGCAGCAGGGTTTCGGCGCCGACGTGCGCGCCGGCGTCGAGCGCGAGCAGCGGCCGGTCAGTCGGAAGGTGGCGCGCGAGAATGCGGAGGAAGTCGGCGTCCTCGCTGCACAGGCCCTGCATCGTGCCGAGCGTCATGCACTTGCGGTGGGGGACATGCCGTGCTGTGCCTGCTGCGCGTGTGCACGATGGTGCAGCCCGGCGCAGCACTGGTCTGGACTTGCACAAGGCAGCGTGCCGCGTTGCATGCAGTGCATGCATGTGCCGGTGTGGGTAGAGGCGGAGTTTCGGGGGCCGGGAAGCAGCGTATGGGGAATGAGGGTAAGATGCAGTCGTGCCGATGCAGGCGGAGCAGGTGTGCCTGGAGGCAGTAGTGGAGAAGTGTTGGAGGTGGTGTGGGGCGCACATGCAGGATGTCTGGCAGGTCGGTTGTGTGTTTGCGGACGTGGACAGTCCGCTTGTTCAGGAACTTTGCGTGCTCCTCGTCAGCAATGAAGGGCCTGCAGGCGGAGAGGTCCCAGGAGAAGGACACATGGCCGGGTGTGGTCTGCCTGTTCAACAGGCCCGCCTGAGTGAGGTCTTCGCATGTGCCCGACACGTCGCCGACCTCAAAGTGGCCGCTGAGGACGCAGTCGATGTACTCTGATTGATTGCGATCTACTGGGAATGGTCCGGTGATTTCTGCGTATACGCTCTTGCCCAGAACGTCCATCAGGTCGTCTGCAGCAGCGCGACTTCGAGTCAGGCTGGAGACACCACACCAGTTTCGCGCCTCGCGTTTATGACAAAATTTGACAATGCTTGTGCGAATGAACGTGCGAAATGATAGCAGCGGGCGGCGCCTGTGGCAGCGGATGGTGCTTGCCGCGAGTCATCGGTCAGCGTTTGGCACCTTCGGAGATGCATGTGAGCAGCACTGGTGCAGCACATGAAGCTGAAATTATGTCACTTTTCTGCACAGAGTTCCCACGCACAAAATGGCACCGCAACACATTTGAAGTTTTCGCGCACCCGTCTGCTCGGGGCTCTCCTGGCATTCGTCGCCGTACTCCTGATCGGCCAGAAATATACCAAGCAGAACAGACACTCCTCCAACAAGCATCAGAGTCACGGGATTCCATAGCGTAAACTGTGGTTGTGGCTTGGCTGACATCCTGCAGCGGTCGTAACCAGCAACCTGCTGGTCTGCTTACACCGCGCACACGACCTTCCAAACGACTTCGTCTGGCCTCAGTATGCTGAGAGCATCGTTATGGCACACGAATTGCAGGCTATCCTCAACACGGCTGCCTGCGATCTGTTGTCAACTTAAATCGCCACAGCGAATGCCAGACTAGCGGGGTGACGAGGCGCGTGGCGCCGAGCACTGATTGTGATACTCTACCTCTTGACTACTGAATGGATGATTGGCAGCCGCTTAGTGCGAATAGAGCTATAATCAGTCGCATTCTAGCCGGATCCGGGTGGTGTTCGCACAGTTCGCCTGCAGCTGGTTGAGCAGGCGAATCACATGTACATCTAAACATGCATGCGTCCAAACGCGTGTAGCATTAAGCAACACGTGCAATTTTGCAAGGCTTTATTTCCCTGTTTGTGGCAGAGATAGAAGCAAGTTCGGCACATCAATGCATGGCTGTTCTGGTAGTTTGTTGCTCGCGACACCGCTGTTGTCTGGACACGTGCGATGGCGAGGCCACAACAGCCATACGGAAGAGTTCCGATCGAGTAACAAAAGCTAGTAGGTAATCGTGTCTGGATGTCGGCAACGTTGATGCGAAGGACGGCCAAGCAGCCTGTGTCGCCACAGGCTGCAGCGTCTATGAGTCATCACGGCGGAACGCTGTCAATGCTCAGAACCGTTCACAGCCGCATCAAAAGATGGAGCTATCAGCCATACTGGTGGATGATCCTTGGCGGGCTGATGGCGTTCCTCGGATACACCGTCGTCGACACAGTCTGTGGAAATTGTTTACAGAACAACAAATACCCGGCCTCAGGTGCGACGTTTGATCTCCTGGCATGCGTTCCATGCCACTGATTCGTTTCCGCGTAGCACGGTGCTCCACTTCTTTCGCTCTTGCCATTTACAGCGGCAAATTCCGGTCCCGAACTTCTCTGTGGTGCGCCACTGCAGCTGGGGCTCACTGGACAACGATAACCGTCCAAATCGCTTGACGGTCTAGATCCACGCTGCTCGCTGCTTGTGTAGCTATAATTCATGTAATAACTCTCTGTTTCGCGTGCTGATTGAGTGCACGGCCTCGTCTGAGTGGCGAAGTGTTGGAGCATGGTCTTCTAGCACACAGCCCGTCTGGCTGCTTCAGCGCCCACATGTATGGCCCGTGGCAGACAACGCTGAGCCCATGCACCGTGAATGCTGCTGCCTTTCGATAGCCTTACGTCTAGCGACTGGGAAGATACCGGTACACGGTAAGCAGCTCGCGTTCAGGCCGCGACGATGACCGCGTCTGGCGAGCACAATTCAAGCAAGAAGTGCCAATTCCCGTCACCAGAGCCAAGCACACGGTAACTGTGCAGCTGATGTACTCATAGCAGGCTTTTCTGTGTCACACTGAGACCTTGGCGTTTGACTGGACGCCATGTGCAAGGACGCC
>JALKAD010000184.1:323692-337193 GCA_024500015.1 Ulva compressa
CGCAGCATGCCGCAGCACAGTGCTGCCACTCGTTTCTCCCAAACGTGCGTTTGGTGCTGTGTGCTGTGAGTGAGGGACGCGCTGCGCATGCTGCGCCCATCGGCTGCGGCTGGGGGACGAATGATGGGCGGTGTATGATTGCCAATATGTGATCGCCGCCGGTGTACCTCAGAACGCGTGTGCTGTGTGCTGTGTGCTGTGTGCTGCAAGCACAGCGCGCATGACATGCATGACACGCTGTCCCCTTTCCACAGATAATGATGTGATGGTGTCCTGCATGCATGTGAGGTGGCAGAGGTGGTGGATGTGTGCTGTGTGCTGTCAAAGAGGTAGAAGATGTGCTGTGCCTGATGCTGTCTGCAGCTACAACACATGCATACGTGGCATGCGTAGGGAGCAGGCTGCGTGTGGTCCCGGGCTGTGCAGGGCGCCGCTGAAGGTGTTGCGGCGCGAGTGGGTGAAAGCATTGATCCATTGCGGCTGTGCCAGGTGAGCGCAATGTTGACAAATCGGTGCGGCTGTGCCGGTGCAGCCAGGCGCGTGTTTGCGCTGGCCCGCGTTGCGTCACCCCCCCTCCTCCCAGGAGCCCTCTGCCAGCAGTGCTAGCCTGTGTTACACGGAGATCATCGTACACACGGAGATCATCGTACAAGCCCGGTAGCGAGCGCAACAACAAGCAAGCAAGCAACCGAATCCCAGTGCTAGCCTGTGCACTGGTAGGATAGTAACAGAGTACTATAGTATACTGCATAGTACACTGCAGTAAACTGGTCATACAAGCAGGCGGGCAAGCGTGCTGGCCCAAAGCACCCGGCCCCGGTGGAGCGGCAGGGCGGCGCTTGCGCAGCAGTAGGGTTTGCCGCACCGCCACTGGCAGTCGATCTCGACAGATGCGGCCTGCGTGGGTGGGCATCATGCAATGATCGCGATGATCGCGCTCTGCATCGGCCACGGTGCCTGCGCCGCCGCTGCGTGCTGGGGGCGAATGGCGGCCGGGCCACATGTCGTGGAAGGCCACCGTGGCTGTGGGGTCACGGTGGTGTTAGCAGAGCTGCTGCCCGTGCTGCGTGCTTGCGTGCACACCTGTCCGCACAACTGCCCGCTACCTGCTTGTGCGAGCTTCATTCTGTGCTGTGCTGTGGTGCCTGCCTGTATGCGAAATCGAGCCATGTTTCAAGTCTTTATTCAATATGTGTGAAGTTCTCGCTTTGCTGTAGAGCACATGGATCATGGGCCAGAAGTGCTCTCGAACATCTGGTCTGTTCATCTGTTTGACATGTTCTCGACCACCAGTGTGGCAAGGATTGTGGGTTGTTGCAATAATATTCCAGGCATGCCGCACACATTCCTTCACCTGGCTGGATCACTGGAATTAGAATGGCCACAGCCTGAGGCGAGCATCAACACACATAAGGTACTTGCACCACTGGCAGCCACAATTGATACTGAAACATGTGTGAGCATGCTCCCGGTGTCTGTTTCCGGTTGGCACGAGGGTTCTAGTTTTCACCAGAAGCGATGGCATGTGTTGCATGTTGACCGTTTCGAATTCCAGAGATTTACTGAGCATCTGTTGCCATACAAACTGTCACTAGATCATCTTGCCCGCACGAATTCGAAAGCAGGTACCGGTATGACGTCATAAGTTTGGCAGGTTGTTTTTTCTATTATTAAAATTACTCTCGCCTTGCGCCCGCAAGTCCGTTCGTATAACGTTCTCGATCGTTTTGATTCTTTTTTAAAAAAACTCAATAAATTACTCTCGCCTTGGAGAATGATTGACCCGCGAATCAAAATGCGGGTCTGGACAACTAGCGCATATGCCCCTGTAGCTTTGCAGTTTTTGCGGTGCTGCATGCATCGGTGTTGCACGAGTCTGATCATCAATGATCTGTTGCCAACCTTTGTCGCGCGCCTTGCAGAAGCGCTACCTACATGCTACATTCCATGAGCTCCTGTGCACACTAGCACGTGGAGGACCCACGTGCAGCCACAATGTCGTTTTCTTGGACTTCGCGTTGCGAGGCCGGTGCACCGCGGTGCATGGCAGATGCATGTGTGAGGTGTATCATGGTGTACCACTTCGGCCGAATTCGGCGCGCACGGCTCCTCACGCGGATCACGCCTGGGCAGCTCACAGATGCGCGAACTTGTCGCTCAAGTTTGCTTAGCTCATCCGCGCGCGACCAGCGCTCGCCACACCCCACCGCCTCTTCGCGGGGCCACACGATGCTTTTTGTTCCACAAGCTCTACAGGTGCTGCCGCTGATGTCCTGCGTTGTCTGGCACCGAATTAACAGAGCTGAAGCAGCAGGTGCTGCTTGGGCTGGCGCGTTGGAACAGCCTATCGGTAGCTACTTCCCCATCCGTTGCGTTACACCACGCGCACAGCCAAAGCACACCTAACTGTAAACAGTAGATACAGGCTACCCCGTGGATTTTCTTTGCTTGTGGGTGGGCTGACCGCGGATGTTTTCTCGTGTCTACAGCATGGATGCGTAGTCCTTGCCAGCGTTACGAAGCCGCGTCCAACAGAGGAGAAGCACGTCATCCCTTGAGCAAATAATTATCAGACGCAAGGACTGAAGCATTTGGGAGGTGGTAGCTGATGGCAGCTGATGAGGAGCACACGGCGCGATAACGAGCGCCAGCGCTAAGCCCGGGCCCGTCAGCGCTTTGCAGAGGACCGGTGCGGTCGGTCGACACAATTTGGCAGCATATGCACAACGCCTACCAGACCACACGTCCATTCCGGATCTGCTGTTGTCGCTATTAGCTTGCGTGATGACGGCGTCACATCGATATCGGTTGCCGTGCTCATCTGTTCGCGAGGTGAAAGCACCAGCTGCGTGCGCGAGAGTGTGACATGAACGCCCAGTTCTCCAAGCCAGGCCTGCTGTATACACAATCAGTCTCCAGCACATGTGTACGTACGGAGTTCTCTCCTCAATCTCATCAAATTCATCCCGGTTGCATGCGAATGTGAGCACTGTGCGCGGCTGATCCGCAGTGACTGGCCACAACAACGGCAACTCGGCTGTGGAGTAATCCATACCGGAGCGATCCAGAGCGCCAGCTCGTTGTCCACGCCCTGCCGCCGGCGCAGGTTCCAAGCACGCCTTCCATAACTGGCCCCAAGCAGTCCTGAGCAGCCATGACGCTCTGTCTGGCGCTCCTCCTCTGTCTGCTCCACGCATGCACGCTGGCACACGCCTTCCACCAGAAGCGAGGCTTCCTCGGCCTTCTGCAGCAGTACTACGACCCACAGGACAGCCCCGCCAGGGCATACAATGGAGAGGAGGCCTGGCGCAACTACTCCAACCCGGTGACGCTGATGCCTCTGCCCGGAACCGAAGCGATCCGGAACGCGTCCTTCGAGGCCGCGCACGAGCGCATCACGGCGCAGCTGCTGCGCGAGGCGGTGCCCGGGGAGCTGGACCTCACAGCGTGGGACATGCTGCCGAACACGCCCCCGTATGACCCCGTCCGCTGGCACCGCGTCCGCGCCGCGAGCCCGTACCGCGCCGACTGGCCAAACTCGATGGCCATCTGTGCCTTCATGAAGGGGGAGGACCCGGAGGACGTGATGGAGTGGCTCGCGTACTACAGGCGTGCTCTCATGCTGTGTGCTGTGTGCTGCGTGCTGTGTGCTGTGCCGTGCCCGGTGCTTCTCGAAGAGGCGCCTGCACCCTGTGCCCCCAGCGTGTGCTTGCTAGCTCGCCCGCGGCGCCTGCTCCCATGACCGCTCGGCTGCCGCGTCGGTCTCCGCGCCTGCCGCTCGATCAGCACCGCCACTTGTGGTTCCGCTCTGCCGTCGGGGTACGCATCGGCGCGGAGCGTGCAGGTGGATCGGCGTGGACAAGGTCTTCCTGCGGGAGAACGGCGACGACGTGCACCCCGACCTGCTTGAGGACGCGGCGGGCATGATCGCCGCCGGCTTCCTCGACATCGGAACCATCCCCGGCCCGAAGCACCCTCTGCAGAACCACTGGTACAACCGCTGTGCCAAGCCCGACTTTGCGGGGCTGTTCTCCTGGACCGCCTTTGTCGACCTCGATGAGTACATCATGGTCCTCCACCGGTGCGCTGCGCTGTGCGTGCTGTGCGTGCTGTGTGTGCTCTGCGTGCTGTGCGTGCTGTGCGTGCTGTGCGTGCTGGTGATCGTGCATACTGGAGCGGTGTGTGTGCCTGCCACGACGTGGGAGCGCGTACAGGGGCGTGGCGGCGGCGCACCCGAACATCAAGGACGCGCTGCGACCGTTCCGCGGCAGCGCGGCGCTGGCGATGCAGTGGGTGCTCTTCGGCACCGGCGGTGTGGTGGAACGGCCGCCCGGCGGCGGCATGCTGCGCCACTTCACGCGCTGCTCCGCCGAGCTCTCCAAGTGGACAAAGTGCCTCGTCAGCAACCACCACGCGCCGCGCCGACAGCTGCTGATCGGCGACAAGACCATCCACCCCTGCAGCGTCACGTGCGCCCTGGAACCCCCCCCCCGCTGGCCAATCCCCCGCCGTGCTTCGTGTTTGTGCCCAGGACTCATTTGCGCATGTTGCATATGTTGCATGCGTGCATGGTCGGCGACCAACATGCGGCCGTGGCCAACGCAAAGCCAGCGCTCCCTGATCAGGCCTGATCCCCGTCACGGACGCGTCACGCATGCAGGCACGGCACGCTGGACGCGAGCTACGTGCCGCGCACGGTGCTCTCGAACGGCGCGCGCCTGCACGCCTCCCCGGACACGCACCTCTACAACCCTAAGCACTACAAGTCCTGGGGCTCCTCCTACGCCTACCTCGGTGCGCCGCCTCCGACACCCCCCCCTGTGCCACCCGCTACATATACAGGGTACCCTATTGCTGTCTGGTCAGACAACATCGGACCACATGCGCAATAACTTATGTCATGTGAGTCATGTGACATGACGCGTCCGGCCTCTGAGCACGTGCGCCAGCCAGCACTGCCAATCATGATCAGTGCCTCTGGTAACCCGACGGGCGCCGCGTCGGCGTGCTTGCAGCTGTGCTGCGGCCGCAGGGTTAGCGGCGCTGCGGCAAAGCGGCAATATGGCAAAGCGGGAATGCGGCAAAGCAGCAATTTGACATATACATTAACATGGACATTCACACACAGCGGGCGCGTGCAGGCGTGCTGCGGCCGGAGAACGGCAGCCCAGATATCACAATGGGCCACGAGCTGGTGCTCTTCCACTACTTCACGCGCTCCTTCGAGGATTACGTGCAGCGCAAGATCACGCGCATCGCGGGCCGCCAGACGGTCGACTACCGCACATACTGCGAGGACGCGCGCCTGCACCCGGAAGATCCCGCCGCAATCGCCGGCTACGAAAAGCAGGAGGGCTTTGACCGCAGCGCACCTGTACGCCCCCCCGTTGCGCCAACTCTGTGCTGCAGCCCCAGCATCGTGCTGCGGGAGCATACTGCGCCCCGCATCTCTGAGTATGTGCCTGTGCGTTCCCAAATACAACAGCTTTGATGGCCGTTTGCTAGAGCAGTTGTCCGATAAGGCGATCCGTTAAACCCTGTAAGTATAGGGTTGTATGTGCTGTGAGAGGGTGGCGTGCGTTTGCAGATCTGCGAGTCGGCGTCGCACGCTGGGTACGCCCGCCGCATCTTTGAGGAGCGGCCGGAGTGGGCGGTGGACGGCCGGTGGCCAAAGGGCGCGACCTACCTCGCGCGCCTCGAGGCGCTGCAGCTGCGGCAGGCCCTGGAGGAGCGGGAGGACGTCGGGCTGTACGACGCCCTCGGCCTCGACGGCCGCATCATCTGAGCTCCTGGGGACCCTGTGGAGACAGGGGCAGACACGCTGTGACGCGGCGAGGAGACACCCTTTGCTGCCATGCGTGGGGCACGCGCGGCCGGCGCGCGCCCGCGCCGCTGTGGATCGCTGCATGCAGCAGTATCTTACGTGATGCCAGCGCGCCACCCGTGAGTTGCAACGCGGCCGGCCACCACAGCGGGAAGCAGCGGGACGCTGAGCGGCAAGGCCTCGGGAGGGCGTGGGAGGGGGCGAATGGTCCGCACGCGCATGAGTGTAATGCATGTCAGCGCTGCGCTGCCCAGCATGCACAGCATGTGCGGCAACGGTGGCGACTGCGAGATACGCGAAACAGCGACATCGCCACCTTGAGATGCTAGCCGTCCACGTCGTGCCTGCAGGGCGAGCAACCGGCTGGCGGCGTGTGACCCGTCCTCACCATGTGCTGTGCGTGCTGTGCGTGCTGTGCGTGCTGTGCGTGCTGTGCTGTGCAGAGAGTGCCACCGCGTCGTGGCCAAAACAGGGCGCTCGGGCTGGTTGCAGTTTTTGATTGTGTCCCAACAGGCGGGGCTGAGATTTGCGCCGAGTGTTTGGGCGGCCCAGGCGGTGCATGCATGTTGTGATGGCGCCGGTCGATGCGGCAGGCTAACAAACGCGCAGGTCAAGCGCAGGCTGCCTTGCTATAGCCTCGGGTGCTGCATGCATGCTGTTGTACGGCACAGCACCCGTAGCGCCTCGTGCCCCTCCCACCGACAGCTCGGCTTGGATCCATCTGCAGTTGTTCTCTGCGCTGACACAATCTCACCGTAACGATGCCAGAAATCTCGTGTTCGAGCCATGTACACCCCTCCCATGTCACCGTATGTGGCTGCAGCCACAGCTGGCTGGGACAGCTGCACGAGTTTCATGCATAGTTGCGTGTAAGTGAGGCTATAATCTGTGAAATGTAAGCCGGCGTGGTGTCTGTGAATTGGCTGCATCTCCACTCCCACATTGTGGAGCCTGGTAGGTGATGTGTCAAGCATGTGCCATGCAAAATGCAGAGGCACCCGGGGCAGCTGGGGACCATGGATGTGGATGTGCGTTGAGCGGGTTGGAATGCCAATCGATTTTGTTTAAATCTTGTGGAATGAATTACGAATATCTTGATAGTGTACAAATTGGAGCTGCATCAAGACACATCTGGGATGCAGAACTTCCACATTACAATTGTTGATCAATAATCAATCAAATCTGAGCTACGGCATTTCTAATGGGCATTTCTAATGATCAAGACGTCTACAGAACAATCTGCGTTAAGGCCTGACATCCAGCTGCACGTTTCTGGCGTGAGAAGCTGCAAAAAACGACAAGACAAAACAATGCTCTACGTGCTCAGCTCAGTCCAAGATGTATCTGCCTGGCGCTGACACAACTGCTACCGAATGGGTAACTGTACATGTAAGTTTGCTCATCTTCGATCATATCCGCATTGCAGCCAACGAGGCTGCACCTGTGCAACTGACTCAGCACACCACCTAGAACAACCTGTCCAGCTTGTTTGTGTCTTACGGACACAAATGCAGCACTGGGAAGCTGCACATCCGTGCCCCAACCAGCTGCAGCGATGTTGACTGGCTTTCCGCCGTGCTGTTCTGCTTCGGGAGCCACATGACGCTTTTCGCACGGCCTCTGACCGCTGCATAACGACGAGTGGAGCCGCCGGGAGTGATTAAAAGTGATCGTCGGATCCCAGGCCTAGGCAGTGCTAGCCTGAATCCCATGGCCAGGACATGTTTGCGCGCCTCAGTGGCGATTTTGTGACGTCCTCGCGAGCTCGAGATACGGGTCATCTGCAGCGTTCATGTGTGTGTGTGAAGCAGTGTGGCTTCGTGTTGCAGGGCGCTCTTCACGCTTCATCAGCTGAGCACTAAGCATCTTGAGCCGGCGCTATGGGACCCTCGGGGGGTGTCTTCCGGCGACCTGTCGTGTGCATCCCTTCGCCATGTGCGCAGGTGGGATCTGCAAACGACCGGTGATTCTGTGTCAGTCATGGGCTGGGATGCCACAATGATGTCGTTGCAGCGGTGCGCGAGGCGGTTTGCACAGGGCGCCAGAACGTCAACAGGGCAGCTCGGGCCAGGTAACCAATTTCGTGCCGGCCGCAGCAGTCACGCTGCCGTATGCTTTGAACAGCAGCCCTCAAAGAGCCTCCCGTACGCCAAGTGTCCACGCACAGTGGTCCGACGTGCACCAAGTGCAGCAATGTGCCAGCATGGCGTGGCCTGGTGCCCCGAAACAACGCGCGGTCACAAGACAAGGTGAAACCCCATCGTCGACAGCACGAGGGCAGCATGCATGGGTGAGCACGCTAAGGTACATCGCGATGCATCGATGCGTCCGAGCGAACATTCACCCGCACTTCGCAAACTAGGTGCCACCAGGCGACCCCAACATCACTTTCAGATCTGAGGTGTGAACAGCCGGAGATGTCACCAAAGGAGAAAGGAAACAGTGCGCGTG
Source organism: Ulva compressa (assembly GCA_024500015.1). NCBI lineage: Eukaryota > Viridiplantae > Chlorophyta > Ulvophyceae > Ulvales > Ulvaceae > Ulva > Ulva compressa. Next base: position 331,968 of record JALKAD010000184.1, read on the forward strand.
CAGTCGCACGTGTGGACGCGGTTAACGTTCAGCTCGGTGCACGTAGTTCGTGTTCCATGGCCAATTGCAAGTTGTATGCATATTAATCATGGCGCTACCTATACATGTACATGTACGATAAGTTGTACAAACCCGCGAAAGATTACCGCAGTCACTTATTGAGCATGACAAGATTTCAGATGATGCCTGCTAGTCAAACGAGTTCCCGAGGCGGGCGAGCATAGAGCTCTCTGGGCAGAGCTCTGGTGTGGACGAGCCTCGCGTGAGCTATCACTGCTATCACGAACGTTATGGCCTGGGAGGAGCACGACGATACTGCGTCCGAGCGCCGCGACGGCAGTGGAAAATACAAATTGAAGCGGTAGATCTCGCGTTAACGTTGCGATGCCTGGCCGCAGATGGTATGGTATACCACGGCCGTGCAGGTTCGTGCGGTAGGAATAATCCAGTCAAGCAGCATGCCTCCGGCGGAGCGGCGTACCACACCAGTCGGCTTGGATACAGCCTAGAAGATCCTTCGGGTTGAAATCTGCATGATCATCTCGTCGACTGCGCAGCGAGACTGGAGCATGGCGAAACGGACGCCTGCGCCAGCCGCGAAGAGGGCAAAGCAGGTGAAGACGAGCCACTTCACACTCACTTGGTGCACCTGCTGCCTCGAAGGAGGATGAGATTTCATATCTGCTGCGCTGTTTACCTCACACGTGCACGCTAGGTCCTGTGTCTCTCAGGCAGACATGATTCCTACTGCACAGCTGCTGAATTTGCATCCACTAGCTATATCTAGAGCCAGCAACACGACATCAACATTTGCGCCTATGACCGTATCACACATACCGGACCAGCTCTAGCAATTGTTGCGTACCTATGCTGGCCGGGGCCACGTCTGCTGGACCTCTGCTGATCGATGGCGAGCGGACGCGGCGTGTGCATGCAGTGGACGCAAGGTGGGACGCGGCGGGGACTGTTCGGATACTTCTCACTCCGGAGGGCGTGCTTGCGCTCGAGTTTGCATTCGACTAGGCCGTGACGCGTGATTTCTAGACACCTCGTAATGCGATCTATGTACTTTTGTTGCGGAGCTGGGTGAACATCAATTGGTGGCCTGGCCAGAACTATACCTAGCTGGTGCGCACGCTTCGCACTGGCCGCATCACTGCCGCGGCTCAAACGATTTGCAGTTGTCATGGCGTCACGCCTGACTCCAATGACGGCAGTGGCTGCTGCAAGAGAACGGCATGCGGCATGTGGTATGTGGCAGACAGGCACAGTGCATACGGACCATCTCAGTGAGACTTTCGCGCACCTGCACCGCGACGTGTGCGTGCACGCGCGTACGTACAGCAACACCATTGTCTGAGCCCTCCTGAGGCCACATGCACAGAGGGGGTGGGGATTATTAATCGTGCCCAATATGTCATAAAACTCCCATATTATCAGCGATACGAGTAGCAAGCCGCAACTGCACAGACTTTGAACTCAAGCATGGGCAATCCTCGACGATCTTACTACCCGCTTATGTACATACACGCAGGTCCTACCACTGAGGCGCTCACTGTCCTGTCGCACCACTTGATAAATGACTGCTTGAGTTTTGAAATTTACGCCAGGAGGTGACTGAGCGGGCCACTCAGCGCAGTTGTGCTGCTGGAATCAGTGCCTGCGACCCATCGGCCAGGCTGCCCGCTTGCCTGCATGCTCGTGAATGGTGGATTATCGCAATCAACACCAGCTTCTAGAAATCAATGCTCAGGTGCATCTGCATGCATCCACGTGCTGTGACCATACAGCTGCAGCAGGTATGGCTCTGCAGAGCTCTGCAACCAAGATATCGATGCCAATGTGACGCAAAAGCAGGCATGATCGTCATGGCTATTTTGTTGAGGCAGCTGCTCTCAACCTGGCTTATGCAGCTGCTCGAAAGCTGGCCTGCTTCCCCATCGGGAAATCGTGCCAGATGCAAACGAGCAAACAAGCATGGGCCCCACGGACTTTCAATGACAAGCCTCCCAGACATGGGCCTGCCATGTTCAGATGTACTTGCAACATGTTGCAATCTCTGATTACTTCTAGAAGATCTGTTGTCTCCCCACCTGCAGCTGGCGTCAGCCTGTCCTGCTGCAAAGTTCCTCCAGCATGACAGCAGTTATGAGCTTGTGCCTGTAAATGTGTCACACTGTGATAGATCAAGGCCCCAGCAGCGCCAAGGGAAGAAAGCACAGAACAAACAAACCACCTGCCAATGTGTCAGGCGGTCCTGCCCGGCATGCATGGCCACAGCAACTGCCCAAGGGCCAACGCATTTGTTCATCATTGGCGCATTTGTTCATCATTGGTGTGGCCACATGTATGTGGCAGCCCCCACGGCCGCCTCCTGCTGCCCTGTGCCTCATGCTGTGTGCTGCGTGCCATGACGGCTGTACTCACCGTTAAAAGTTGTGCCTTAATTATCCCGCCCCTGCTCGCAAAAGTGCCATGGCCGTTGCCTGTCCGGGTCTGGCGTCGTGACGGAGAGTTTTTCCTTTTTGCACGGATCTTGCTACCAATTGCTGCTTAGGAGCTGACATGCATGCATGCACGAGTGTGGCGTCTGTCTGCATGCTGCGGCTCAGCGCACGCGTCCTAAAACGCTGCACGTGTCCTAAAACGCTGCCAGCGGGCTGCGCCCCTCCCCGCCAGTGAGGGCACCTCAGCACTACAATGAGTGGCTAAGGGGACCTACCATGCACATGAGCATTGCAGTCGCATATGTACAGCGGCAGGGGGGAAGGTCCACCCCTGACCCGCATCCCATGCACAGAAACACCATCATTCAGAGTCAGCATGCGGTTGGTTGCGAGGGAATCCAGGAACAATGAGGCGGCACGACAGGCGCAGCAGTGCACGCGTGCGAGGGCTGTGGCACCACCGGGGGAGGTGCTGCCCGGCTGTTGCAGCTGTTGCAGCAGCCCGCCACTACTACCCTGGTGGCCCTCCTGCTCGCACTGGGACGTACCACGTATGCATGTATGTGCGGCAGTGCAACAGGGCCCTGCAGGGCGGCAAGTGCACACACAGCTCCGGCAGACACACTCAAACCCACAGAGCCACATTGTGTGATCACATGCTTGACGTGTGCTCTGCGGTGCGGTGTCGGTGTGTGCCTGCGACACTCACGAGTGCTACACTTAGATGGCCATGGTGCACAGCCTCAGCGGCCAGAGGAAAGCAAGCCCGTAAGACAGCAAACAGCGCAAGCAGCACTGCAAAACTTGCACGTCCCGTCAAGCGCACTTGCAACCGCGGACGCATCGGCGCAGCACGCGGTACCACAGCGGCGCAGCACGCGGTGCCACAGCGCAGCACGCGATGCCACAGCGGCGCAGCACGCGGTGCCAGTGTGTGCACACGGCCAGCCGGGCAACAGGGTGGATTACGTGGAATGTAATCGCACTTATGGTGGGAGTGGCGACGGTGGACCGAAGGACTCTGGCTTCGGTGTCTACAGGGGTCTGCAGCACTGCTGCGGACCGGAGGCTGTGCAGAGATTGGATGTTTTTAGGCTGGTGCGAGCAGCAGCTCGCCACGCAGAGTGGGTGTTCGTTGCTAGTGCTTCGCAGCTTTCAGCTAAGATCCTAGCACAATGCCTAGTAATCCATGGCGGGTCATAGGAAGGATGGTCACCGGTTTGAGGAGCTGCGCTACGTCCGAGTCCAAGCCTACAACAGAGACGGAAGCTGGATTTCTTCCTTTTTTGAATACGATGTGGCTGCATGTGGAGGCTGGTGGGCTGCTCGAGCGAACGCGCTACTCCCGTCCGGCTAGCGCTTGGGCGCAATCAGGTGTGCAATCGCGACGCTTCATTTTTTCATCTCTGAACTCGGCACATGAGCAATCTGTTTTGGACAAATAATTACGAAGTCGTCCTCGTGTGGCTCTCGGCGCGTTTGTGGACGTTCGAGGTTCACGGAGGTGCACGACACATCCCGTCGTGTGTGCACAAGCAGGCGTTTGCACTTGGTTCCGTTTTGAAGCTAATAGATTTGGATGGCCAGGCATGCTTGCTCCAACAACCGATGCATGCCGAATCGATATCGCAGACGTAGTCTGAGTGCTCCTGCCAGATAGTAATCGGAGACTTCGGCCTGAAGGTGAACCTATTGGCGCATGCTGATCATGCACGTCTGAATGCGTTGCGTTACGCTGTCCGGTATTCGTGGAGTTCCCAGACGTCATAAGTTGACTCATATATAACGCGTCGTGGCGCCGCGGCACGCCGAATGTGCACAGGCAAGCGTCAGCTACAAGTATGTTCGACAATGCCCTTGGCAGGGGCACACATGTTACCTGCCCCACAAGGTACAAGCCTTGTACAAGACGCGGGACTCAGAAAGTCATTAAACATTTCCCAAGGTCAGGGCTCACTGGAATTTGGCGTGATGACGAGCACAAAGCCATTTCGGGCATTCTCAAGTGCATCTACATGAGCGTCACGGAAGTGCACTTTCGAGTCAATCACAGTCAACTACCACAGAGGTGACGGGACTCTGGCACTCGTGTTGCCCGACCGCACGACGTCTAGATCGCATACGACTCGCGGGCCGGATTAAGTACAGATGTTTCAATCGCGTGGGAAACGTGTACTATGGGAGTCGTTTTGACAGCTTGGCGCATAGATGTGATGCGACAACCGTGCAACCGGCGTAGCATAGTGATGCTGAGCGGTGCAGATGCGACAAAGGCCAGCTTCCAAGTGGGACACGTGACCAAGATCGTGCGCGCGCGCGGATATTTGTTTATATCGCAGATCTATGTATATAATTTTGGTTGTGCGGAACAACAACAGTATTGAAAGCTCCTCGAAACCTTCGATGGACCGTCATTAATACACACACTGGATTGATGTACGAGGGGGCATCGTTTTGACACAGGGATCACACCGACGCCTGCGATATATCCGGATAGCGCGTTGTTGCAATTTGCATGCACTGACTTTCGACAGCAGTGCGGCAGTCTGATAGACGGTGCAGCGGTGCTTGGGCCGATGACGCATGAGATTAGTACGTGAAGCCGGAGTGGTGCTTCAAGCACGAGGATGCGGACGTCTCAACCACACCAACGCCTAGGCTAGGGTGTTGAAGATGCGACTCTTGACAGTCAGCATGCACTGACTTTCCATAGCAGTGCGGGTGTTGAAGATGCGACTATTGACAGTCAGCATGCACTGACTTTCCATAGCAGTGCGGG
>JALKAD010000184.1:337293-349534 GCA_024500015.1 Ulva compressa
ATGACGGCTGGATTCGGGCAGAGGATGAAGGGCCGATTTGACTGATGGTGCACAAGTACTGTTTGGTGAAGCGGGAGTATTACGTAAGGCTAGATGATGCACAGGTTTAGCGGACGGATCACATCAACGCCTACGATACGGCGTTGAAGATGCTGCTTTGAAGGGGTTGGGGTGGGTGACGTGATGCAGCGTCGAGTAGAGGGGCGACGCGATAGAAGTCGGCGGAAGCTGCTGTTCATAGCAGCCGGGGAACTGTTTTGCAAAGCAGTCGGGGGGGGCCGTTTTCCAAAGCGGTCGGGGGGGCTGTTTTTAAGAGCAGCCGGGGAAGGAGTCTGCATTCCATGGAAGTCAGGAGCTCTGCAAGCAGGGTCAGGCAAATGACTAGATTCTAGCGGAGGATGAAGAGCCGCTTGGAATGAAGAAGCACAAGGCCCAGCATGTGCTACAAGATTCGTATTTGAAGAAGGAGGCTGAGCAGATGGGATACAAAGATCGCGCCAACGTCAAGCATACACAGTCAATTTGACGTCGAACATGCAACTTTCTCAGGTGGCATGCACAGGCTGTGTTCACAACGACGCGAGGGATTACTCTGTAAAACAGTCAAGGGTTTGCTTGCCGCAGTAGCAGGGCGGTGTTGTTTAAAACAGCCGAAAGAGCAAGGGGGGGCAACCATGCGGATCATCACGCCAAAGCCAAGGGTGCATTGAATTTTGACATTGACACGGAGGCTGGAGGCGAGGCTAGAGGCGAGGCTGGAGGCGAGGGTGGAGGCGCGCACAAGCGGGCCGGGACCCACGAGTGGAGGAAAGTGAAGCTAGCTGACATCAAGTCCCACGGCTAGATGTACCAAAATTCATGATGCACGCCTGGCGAGGGTGGCGAAGGAGAAGCATCATGGAGACGCAAGTATAGAGTTTTACAAATAGCGGAGAGCTGCTTTGCCGACGGCCGGAACACGGCAGTGACCGGGAAGGGGTCCTCGAGTTAGATGGGTTGTTGCTCTGATGGGTTAATGCGCAAGAGGCCAAGATGAGCCATGATGCAGCTGTTGAGTTTGTGAGGAGATCGAAGCGGTGTATATTGCGAAATGCCTGGATGAGCGGTCGAGGTCAGGAGTAGCTGCTGCAAGTTTCCCAGGAGATGTTGCACGAGATAGAAGCGAGGCGCATGAAGGACTGATATGACGAAGGCTCAGGCGGTATATTGATATGACAGGAGCTTCGCTTAGTTAAGGCGTTGCCGGTGATGTCAGTGACAGACCCTGCAGTCGGGGCGAACACGCACAACAGAATAGCCGAGGATGATGGATGTTCGCTAACAAGCGCATCACTGTGAAATCGATGACCCGATGGAATTCGGGCGTGATGTGGCACAAGTATGCTGGGAAACAGATGCCAGCGGAGTTCAAGTGGCCGTAGGCGGCATGACATGCGCTGGACGCGTTCGATCTCCCTCCTGTACATTCTGCGTAGGTCTCAGCGGTTCTAGGCAGTAGTGGAGCTCCTCAAGGGGTGGAGCCTCTGGGCTCCACGTGCCTCCGGGCACCGGTGTTTACTCAACACCGCCGTCGTATGACCATAAGGTGGATTACGTGGAATGTAATCGCACTTATGGTGGGAGTGGCGACGGTGGACCGAAGGACTCTGGCCTTCGGTGTCTACAGGGGTCTGCAGCACTGCTGCGGACCGGAGGCTGTGCAGAGATTGGATGTTTTTAGGCTGGTGCGAGCAGCAGCTCGCCACGCAGAGTGGGTGTTCGTTGCTAGTGCTTCGCAGCTTTCAGCTAAGATCCCGCCCGCCCGGGCCCATTCTGTTGTGCAGGTGTAGATGATCCAGAGGATTTCAATTGCTCCATGAGGCTTCTCCGCGCAGAGGCTGCTGGAGCTGGAGCGTTCTTCCTGTGACCCCCCATCGGATCGGGCCCATGGCCTCTCTCTCAGCGGTTCTAGGCAGTAGTGGAGCTCCTCAAGGGGTGGAGCCTCTGGGCTCCCGTGCCTCCGGGCACCGGGTGTTCTACTCAACACCGCCGTCGTATGACCAGAGCTCCTTAACCTATAGCTATTACAATCGGTGGTGCAGCCCCTCACGCACTCTGAGGACTCATGATCAGAACGGGCGTGCAAATGTGGACTGCTCCAAGGGGGGCTGACGCCATTGATTCGGACACCTTCACTGCAAGTCCCGCACACGCGATGTCAGCGCTGGGCTGCCGTCCTCCCACAGCTCTTGCAGCGCAGCACGCAGCGCAGCACGCCGAGGGTGGGAGGGCTTGGCTGAACTCATGCTCGATGGCACTGCAGTGCCGACGGATATTCTGCTCCATCGGCACAGCAGATCTGAGTGTAGCCTATAGCTAGCCCCGGAGGAGCAGTGGCCGCGGCACTATCGCCTGAGTGCACAACGCGGCGGACGATGGCACAGCGGCGCCGGCAGGAAATCTTGCATGACGTGATAGATCCGTTGATGCGTGCAGTGTGCTTGAGTGATGAGCTTCATGAAGCTTCAGCGCTGGCAGAGGCCGCCACATGCATTGACACTGGTGCACAAAAAAGAAAGTAATAATAATACAAATTGGGCATCACGCCACACCCAGACGGGGGCGGACGAGGGAACAACACGTGAAACAGAGGCCCGTGCACCAAAAAAGAAAAGTTTCGACATCACGCCACATGTATGCATTGGGGGCGGGCATCGGCCACAACGCGCAGGGGCGGCAGCTGGGCTCTAGAAGGAACACCACGCACAACAGGAGCCGGGGCGGGATCACCAAGCACAACAGGAGCCGGGGCGGGATCACCAAGCACACAGGCATCCGGGCCAATTGAACAGGCCAACCAACACATCCTGATGGGCCTCATTGATGCCTCCTCGATCAGTCCGTGCAGGCTGCCGACGGAGTGCCGGGGACGACTGTCACATTCACGGCAGATTCGTGCACCAGGCCCGTTTGACTGAATTTCAATTACATTGACGGGCATCCGGGGGAGATGCAGACCCGGGAGTAGGCTGCACAGCGGTGTCAGGGTGCATCTGCTGGGGCGAAGGGGGAGGTGGCGGTGGTGGGTTAACTGTTGTTCTGGCAGGGATTGCGCGCGTACAGCTGCAGGGGATGTCGTGGTGGTGGTGGTGGCCATGGTGCACCACGTGGTGGAGTAAAAAAGCAGTAACAAAAACCACAAAATAAAAAAACAACAAACGGCGTGAGGTTGGTGATTAAGCCCCGGGTCGGACCACATGTGTGGCATGAGGTAGTCGGGCTGAAGAGTGCAGCTGGCGTGTCGGACGTCCATGGCGGGTCCTTTGCGAAGGGGCCTGTCAGCTGGGTTCCAAAATCCGGCCGCCGGCGGCCGCCGGGCCTCCGCGCCGGCGCCGGGAAGTGAAGTGAGCTTTCCAGAACGATGCATCGAGCAAGACATCGCAACGTCTTGCTCGATCGGCAAACAAGATGATTGCGCTTCCCGATGTCCTGCATCTTTGGTGCACAAGAGGTTGTCCACTAGTAAGCTTGTGTTCAAGTCGCACCTAGGCCTTTACGTCGACGTGCTAGCAAGCCTGGTCACGCGTGCAGCAATCTGCCAGTCCGTTCGCAACCCTCATGAGCTGCAGCCACGACCGAGGGCCGTACGGCCGTTCGGGCCCGCATCACAGGCATGGCCTACGCGTCACAACTTGCACGCGTACATCCACGTGCGCTTGTGCTCAGCGCGAGGCTCGGTACGCGTGTGGCACGTGCGATGAAAGCTGTGAATGGCGTCCGCGAACGCGGCGGCCCGTTCGCGCGCGCAAGGGATGACCCTGGGACCAGCTGACCAGCTGAACAGAATCGGGCGGTCGACTGAATTCAGCTGAATTCAATCCAGAGCGCGCCGCTTCACAGCGCGCAGGTGTGTACACATGGTGAACGCGGCCCTCATGATGAGGCCATAGCGTTGTCGGTGATCAGCTGAAGCGCACCTGCGTGGATCTCCATGCAACACCCGGGCAGCCTGCATGGTGCCTGATGCCATTTGAACATTAGAGGGGTGATTTATGAGGGGCCCACGGGACGCATATGCATGAAACTCACTCAAGCAACATGTTGCAACGCACACACATTAATTGCAATGCACACAACTCAGCCGACCACACACGCAGCCTGGCTCAACGCGGCAGCCACACAGGGCCTGTGCAGGTGCATGTTCGTGGATCTGGTGTTGGCTGCAGATGCATCTTCGGCATATGTACCACGTGCAATCCGCTCTCTGCCCTATAGAGCTCAGATTGCACCCGCACAGGCCTGCGGCCTAGGCTTAAGCCAATTGCACACACGTGCGCGTTCGTTCTGGCATTTGCTCGTGCGGAGAGTGGCCTTGGTGCTTGAGGTGGTCTGTCTGTCTGTTTGCGTGTTGCCACTGGCAGGTCTGTTGCCTCGGCGCTGCTGGGTCCTAGATCTATCACTGTGTAACACACACGTGCGCATGCGTGCCGCGACCGGATGCGCATATATCCACGCTCTTGCGGACGTCACGAGCGCTCTCTCGCACACCTCCAGCGTGTCTGCCAGTGTACACTGCAGTGTGTTGCATTTGTTGCCGCCACACTGTTGCCGCGCGCCACCGCGACGGCACAATTGTGTCCGGTGGTCGGCGCAACTGGAAACGCTGGCCCCTGTCACGCAGCCGTGTTTCGAATGAATTCACTGTCTCCTCGCAGACGGCCTCCGGGGCAACCATGCGTGCGCACCTGCCGGTCCTACACGTGCGCATGTGACCAACTCGCACAGCACAGCACAGCACAGCCGTACACCCTGTGCCATGCATGTGTGCATCTGAAGGGGGGTGGGGGGGGCTGTTGGTTTACCCCTTCGGCTCCTGGGTCCCAGTTCGCCGGAGATGTCGATTGCAATGGCCTAATCGGCTGCGGCAAGTCAGTTTACATTTACATGCACGGGGGCCATGCGCATGCCCACCGTGCCGCGATCGAGGACCGCCGATCGCGCCCGGCGTGAGGGGCCACCGTCATGACCTCACGGCCACCGTCATGCATGCGCCATGCATTCATGGCCATTCTTCACTGCGGCTGGGCTCTCGGAGGAATTGTGTCCTGGGGGTGTCCTGGGTGGCCGCATCCCGCCTCATGCTCCGGCTGCACACTGCGGCTTCTACAACTGTTGTAATATTAAATTAATGAAGCTGCCAGCATACGGTGTCTATAGTTGTACCGCGGTAGCAGGTGTCCAGTGTTGGCGCATCCGGGATGCATATGTTTCACCGTGACAGCGAGACAGAGCACGGCAGCACAGGGCTCGCGGCGGTGCTGAGGGGAGCTTTCCTGTGTTGAATGTGGAGCTGCAGGGGAAGGCTTGGGGCCGTGCTTGGCCACGTGGCCGTTCTGCGCATGCGCATGCATGCCATGTGTACAGCACGCCCATGTGACAGTGTTACATGGAGATCGACGCATGTGACAGTGTGGAACACAGCTCATCAATGGTGACTGCTGCAGTGTGTCAGAATACCGCAAGTTGATGTCCATCCATCGCAAGGCTCGGGAAATGCATGCAGCCTCCCACCAGAAGGTGTATAGGTACAGCTTGACTCTGCAGAGCGAAGTGGCATATGGCAGTCAGGCTGGACAGCGCCCGGCCGCCCTGAGTCTGGCTGATGGTTTGACCGGTACAGCATGGTGCACAGCTGCCAGCTTGGGTGACTCTGCCACCTTTCAAGCTGGCACTCAAGGTGTGCCAGCTTGAGAGACTTTGAGCCCAGGCATGTCCTGGTTTGTGCAACCGGTGACCTCGGATGAGCGCCCACAGCAGTGCTCTAGACTGGCCGACAACGAGTTGGACTTTGATTGCACGTGAGCATTCTAGGTTTAAATCAGTCAGGATAACGGGCGCTCATTGTCAAGCACCAGCATGAGGCAGCCATGGCAATCACAGCGTTGCCATGGCTTGCCAGCCTTACGAGTCTGTGTGCGGGCTAACCGTTAGACCATCAGCACTCTCACGGCGTCAAGAGAGAAATCTCGCAGGAAGGGTTGCTCACATCATATTATATAGCCTGGCACTCAGCTCACTTGTGTGGAGCACTCTTTGCCCTGTAACTGCTCTTTGCCTTGGCTTTCACATGGCATTTGGGTGAGGTATGGTCAGTTCAGGCACAGCGGACGGGCGTGTTGCGATGTATGAGGCCCACGTATGTCTGTCCAACTCTCATGTGGTCCAACAACCAGCGCTGCTGCGGGAGAAGTGCCGTGCCGATGCCACACAGCGTTGGCCCAGGAGGCTGCAGCGGTATTCATGAACTCAACAGCAACAGTCGTCATGGCAATGAGGTGGTCCACATCCATACTGCGGACATCACATCAGAGTGATACCTGTATCGATTACAATCACTGTGGATCCTGCGCACAACCACAACGCTGCTGCGACATCACGAATCGGGGTGACAAGACACAACCCGACCTTCACGCAGCAACAGTTGTTGCACGTCCCGCAGCTCATCAGTTAGAGCGATGGAATTTCTTCTCTCAGTGTAACCGTGGCGTTTGCTTGGAGACTCAGGCAACGACGCACGCAGCGACGTGGCATGGACGCAACAGTGCCGGTCACGCGACAGTCTACTCGCTGTCACGTCTCCGCATTGTGCAAAGTCGCATATTAGATATCTAATCCCGTCATTGTGACTAATACTCCGCGATCTTGTGTGGCGCCACTCAAACGGCAGGTCCACTCGAGACACGTAACGGGTACGCTTGTAACATCGTCGGCGTTTCTGATCAGTGGCACATGCAGATGCCACTACGGGAAAAAACATGCTCTGAATCTGTGAGGTCATCGAAATCTGAAACCATGCGGCTGGCCTAACATGCAACGAATTGAACTCCACAGGTCTCCGACATTGTGTGCACACCAGCGCACACGTCCCTTGGCCGCTGGAATGACGAGTCCATGATGCAAGGTCTCAATGCAAGCATTTGGCATGCTGTGTGCATACATGTTCTTGGCACATGCGGTACTCCGGCGTGCCAGATTTGTTCCGATTTACGTCCATAACGAACGCTTCGAGGCTCATGGAGAATTGGAGCGGGCAATCAATCCACTCGACTGGCACCCCAAACAGTTTGAAACCACACTGCACTCACAGAGCCATGTACCAGTCTGACATTTCAACGTAATCCGGCAAGAATGTTGCGCCTGGCGCCTGTTTGAAGCAAAGGGACAAATCTGGTTCAGTGCTGCCGGCGCATGGCCGGGGACGTAGCAAGGCCGCATGCAGGCAAATATGTCTAGAACAGTATCATAGTGACGCTATACGAGCCTCAGTTGTTCTGTTACACTGTTTGCCGATCAGACAGCTCGCAAGTCGTGGGGGACGGAGTTCGCGTCTCATGCCTGCTAAGGCGCAGGCACAAGCGAAGCGTTCGCTCTTCGTATGCCCTCATGGGCGCATTATTCGAAGTAATGCGCGTGGAGCTGTCCCGGATGCCCGTAAGTTTGAGCCATCATTGGCACCGGTTCAAAAGCCAACCGTTCGGGTCAGATTAAGCGTGCCCTTCAGAGTCCCCAAGCGCCAGATGCTATGCGTTGGCGGTGATAAACTCCCTTTCGGGTGGTCATTCATGTCCATTGCGCATGTTCCCATGACATGGAATCCGGGGGACGTATGGACAGTCGAGGTACGCCTTCGCCCATTGTCGACCAAACCTGCTGAATCTACGCGATCATGTCCGTCATCACAAACCAATTTCTGGAGCAGGTTGACCTTGAAGTGGGAGAACGCATTCAGTACAAGTACGTGATCCTGGAGGAGCAGGTATGCCGAACGCTTTCTTTGCGCAATGACCTGCGCGACGTCCGACATGCGGGCATTCAGCGCATCCTGGGTAGCCATCAGTTTAGATAGTCTGGCATGTCTGCGGCGCTCGCGTGCTGGTGCAGTACCAGTGCGCTGCGATACGTGCCCACCACGGGTACTCAGATTGTCCATAGTCCGAGAATGTATAGCGATTAAGAATTATATCTCGAAAGCGACGTCTGTAAATCAGACAAGTCGGGGTAACTTGTTGCACCTGGCACTGAGCCGTTCAGTCAGGTGGCGCTCTGCGGCACCGCTCTGGTGGTTACACAACGCACGATCGGCTGTCCGCATGCAGGAATGGACAAAGCTATCAAACCCGAACGCTCAAGGTGTAGTGAAGAAGCATCGATCCGGCTCGCGGCCCGAGTCCCCGCCAGACAATCAGACCATTCAGCTCCAAATGGCCATTGTGTCATGGCAGCCTGGCCCCAACCGCGTTCTGGAAGTCCCCAGTCAGGTACGCGCATTCACGTGTACGTTCATCGGATCATACTAGGCGCAGTTACGTTGATCACGCCGGCCATATCAGTCCTGGCTGCTGAGCAAGGCTTCTGACCAGGCCTGACTAGGCATGTGGTAGGGCTACCAGGCCGAGAATGTGCAACATGTCCTCAGACGCTTCACTGGCGGGTATTGTAACACGTCTTCGGTGTTGATCTCATATCAGCGAAGCCCGCCGCCCGCCTTGCAACTGTGACATGTCAGTGAGCACCTGCGCACTCGAAAGTCGAACTCAGTCATCTGTATCATACGGCATTACATGGCCTTTCATGTCGGACCGTCCGTGCAAAGGCCATCAGGTCATTGCAGGCCAGCACCGCTAGGCTGTTGATTCCTAGCAGTGTGCTCCCTCACGCAATGGGGGCGCGTCCGGGAGTGTCCGCGACCTCGCCATCCTCTCGTCGCCACGCACAGCAGGGGGGCTCCCTTGTGGACACCCTGCCTACCACGCGAGGCCATGCACCGTGCTGCCACTATACTGGAACGCCGCCTGACCACGCCTGAACTGCCAGTTGTACCGACCCGACTCTGTCAACTGGTGCATCAGCAAGCTCATGGCAGGCCCTGCATAGCGTACCCCGCACCCGCACAGCATGCCCAGCACCGGCACAGCACTCCCCACACCCGCACAGCATGCCCCACGCCCGCACAGCATGCTGGCAGCTCTAAGTGTGTTGTGCACGATGCTGTGTTCGGCACTGGTGAATAGAGTGAGAGAACGTTTGGAGGTGACTGTACCATAATATTGAAGCTGCTTTGCTTCAGCTTGTGTACGGCATTCGGCCGTGGTTCATGTGTCTGATGCATTGCCATGCTTGCCGGCCTCTGTGTTCTATCATCATGTGGAGCATGCCTCTGTAACGTTTCCCACTACACAGCGTGCCCAGCACCCGCACAGCATGCCCTGCAACCGTGCCCTCACCGGCGATCGCCAACGCATCTGCTGCAAGTCCTCGCGGTGCACCTCACATGCGGCAGAAGACGAGGCACCGCAGCACGCTGCACGCAGCGCACAGCAGCACGCGGGGGCGCCGTGTGCAGGAGGAGGTCGACATGCTGAAGAAGGGGGCGCGCAAACAGCGCACGCCCGGCAAGCCGCGAGTCGATTTCATCACGGAGGCGTCCGGGGAGCGCATCCAGCTGCCGGACATCAGCAAGGGCACCACGGAGGAGCTCGTGCGGCCGGAGGAAACGGGCGATGTGTTCCTGGATCGGCGGGACGTGTGGGCCGCGGACGGGTGGGATGCGGATCCGATGCTCTTCCGGCGGCCGTAATGCATGCCGCGTGAGCGTAGCGTGGCGGCCGGCGGCAAGGCGCCTTGCGAGGGGCAGCCTGAGAACCGCGGCGCGCCCCGCCTGCTGCCTGCTGTGCTGTGCCCTTTGCACAGTCAGGCACAGCACAGCCATTGGCGCCTCTGCAGCCGCATCGCTGCTGTGGCATTGCATAGGGGTTTGTGGATGGGATGGCCGTGATTACACACCTCGTGCAGTCACGGCGGGTTTGCCGGCGTGCAGGTCGGCGGGGCATGCTGTGGGTGTGTGTGCTGTGCTGTGCTGTGCGCAGAGTGGGTGATGTGGCTGTGGCTCGATGACTGGAGGGCTGGCGCAGCGCGTGATGACACATGCATGCATGCATTGTGGAGTGGTGGGGAGTGCACAATGACGCCACTCGAGTGCGGCGTGTGTGCGTGCGCAGGCGCGATGCGGACAGTGCACAATTTTTGAGGTTGCGTGCCAATGTGGGTATGCCAGTTTTGCGAGGAGGATGGAGCTCGGCGTGGTGTGTTTTCTGGTCGCGTGTTACGCAGATTTGTATGCTTGTGTAAACTCAACGTGCAAGGGGGTGGGAGGCTGTGTGTGGTGCTCTGGTCCGCCGCCCGCCGTGCACGCGCTAGCAGAACGTGCAGAAATCGGTTCGAACATGATGTAGCTCATTTTTGAGGTCTGCGCGGGCCCAGCTTTGGAAGGTGTCTTGCTGCAGTTGTTCAAGATCACAGCAGCACGGCGAGACGGTGTGACGGTGTCTGCGTGCATGTCCGCGGCTGTGTCAGGGTGATGGTGTGCAGAGAGGAGGTGAATGCCACGACAGCTAAGAAGCATGCGAGCGGTGGGTCACCATGCACCGGGCACATGAATGCATGCAGCGGCGGTGGGGTGATGCGTACTGCTGGGGCAGGTGTGAGCCAGCGTGGTTCGCAAGCACATGTGCAGAGCTCGCACAGTCGCGTGCTGATGGGACGCTAGATCCTGCAGAGTGAAGGAACCAGTACAAGCGTGTAGTGCGGCTTTGCCAGCCAGCGTACATGATTGATAAGATGGTCAATCCCATTCTTCCGAGTTGTAACATTTGCGGAGAGTGCACTGAGAAGTTTGGTGGTGCCTGGTGCAGCCCCCGCTCGCAGTGTATTCGGGTGGTGTTACATGTTGCACATTTACATAACGTTGTACTCCATGCTTTGGTCTTGCATGCTAGGAATGGCACAAAGAAAAGTCGGCTCCAGAGGCCAGTGCAGTCTTAACACATAGGCAGAAAAAGCATGAAAATTTCTGGCGGCAAGATTGGCAGAATCTTGTGAAACATGTACCTTGTCGAAATGTACTGTTGGGTATGTACAGGCTCATGTTGAGCCTGTACCTTTCTGTCAGTGTGTGTATCTCAAGTCAGCCTGTGTGCTGTCAGTAAGTCGCCAAACACCAGTGCGCAGGGATCCCATGCCCCTTGGCACTGGCAGTGACTTGTGAGTGTGGGATCGCACGCCGTGCAACTCCAGACACCCCAACTGGACGTTCAGTTTCATCCAATGTACTGAGGCCTGGCAAATTTCTGTACATACTCATCATTCCTGAGGCCTCATACCAGCTGGAGGCATGACCAGGCGGGCTTGCATGGCCCCAGCACCACCTGCTGCTGCCACGCTGGCTGTCAACCGATCACCTTGGCCTACGCCATTCAGCTGCTCCTGCACGAATGCACAACCTGGGCCACCACAATCACAGCGGAGCGAAAAACACTGGCACAGGCCGGTCAGATAACGTACGCTGTGCACTCGCATTGGATATGATCGTGTCCCGAAGGCGGCCCCCGGCAGCTCACTGACAGGGTCCCCATGTGTTTGATTTCCCTGTGAGAGCAGTTCAGGAGTGGGAGCCGTGCCCTGGCTAGACTCGGGGCCCGCTGCACAGGGCGGTGTGATCCGCCTGCATGGGCCCACACCGGCAGACATCACCCGTGGAAAGAAGACCAAATCCTCTGGGTTGTACATGGCCAGCGGGTCTTCAGGATCCTGCCAGTGTTTCCAATCGCTGCAGCCACCCATGGGCCGGTCCGGCGTGCACTGCATTTCCGGAGATGCAGCTGTATCATTCCATGACCCGGGCTCATGCATGTGGAGCCCCTTCTGCGGCCGGCAGTGGTGCATCTGCTGCAGTGGGAGAAGGAGGTGCTGGCGTGACAAAGCAGGGGGCGGTTCAGATCTGGGCTGGAGGTGTGGAAGCACTCTATCCTCAGCATGGTGGCGCCCCAGGGCAGCCCTGCTGTCCAGTAACGCGCCAGGCTTGTGGTTTGGTGAGCTTGCGGGAGACCAGGACGCAGCTCTTGGGACCGCAATTTGCTGGAATCCTGGCTTGAGAGCATGTCTGAGGGGAGCTGATGGGGCGCGGCGTGTGGACAGGCGGCCAAGGCGTGAGCAGAGGTACTCCATATCAGTTGTTCCCAACGTTTGTTCATCTTGTTGTACAGCAGTAATAAATGACCTCAATCCCGGTACGTGTGTAGTAACATTGTCTGACCTGCTTGGCAGGCATGAGTCAAATGCAGGAGAGGGAACTGGAGCAGGCGGAAGTGATGGTGCAGTCTTGGGCGCCTGTTGGTTGGGAGAGCTGAGGTTGTGCTGGACATAT
>JALKAD010000184.1:374371-388987 GCA_024500015.1 Ulva compressa
GGTTGCAGAAGAAGCAGTGCGCTGTCGGGAGGCCAAAGTCCAGGACATGCAACAGAGAGCTCACACAGCACGTGTCCGTGCCTCGTCAGCACAAGAGAATCAGAGAGCATGCGCGACTGAGCTGGCGTGTGCACAACAGCAGCTTTCAGTCAAGCAAGAGTCATTGCGAATACTGCAGGCAAAAAGGCTGCAGCTGACAGAGGACCTGACATCGCTGCGCAATGCTGAGGCTGCCACTCGCAAAGAGCTGAATCTGTGCAGGTCCGCTTTACCCTCTGGGGCATGATCTGCTGCATGACTTCTGCGGCACATTTCCAGTCATTGTGTCATGTGCACCGTGAGGAGCTGTCCACGACCGGTATCCGCTCATCTGCCAACGCCATAGCCATTCCTTGCCGCTGTGGGTAGTTTCGACTGCACTGAGCATATAATGTGTCGGCAGGGACAAGTTTTGTGAGGAATTGAACACCAAGACACAGTCGCTGAGGTGTGCTCAGGGCATAAATATTGTTCACCTAGAGTGCTCGTGTTCAACTTGCCTTGACAGGCTGCACTGCTATCATGTAGAATGCGCTGCCAAGACAGAAATAAAGAGGCAGAAGGCGCTGCTGAGCAGTGAAGCCTTCAAAGCGATCAAATCATAGTGCAATTGAGATCAATCCTGGATTTGTCAGTTAATAAAGCCACTGGAGGATGCTGATGGTGGTGGTCGATGATGGACCTGGTGGTGGACAGGTACTGTGACAGACTGCGCCTCCGGGCCGGCTCGCAGGCATGTGCCCTGGATGAAGCCAGCAATCCATATCGTTCGAGATCGGTTATGAGTACTCAGGAGTTTCTGTCTGTGGTGATGCTAGTCTTGGTTGCCTTGCAGCACCTTGCGTACTACGTTCAGCCCAACATTGGTCATCACTGAATCATCAGAAGCTGCATAGGATCCATCGAGCAGGATGCATGGCAGGCTCGACTTCACTTCGACGAGTTGGTTAGCAGGGTACGGGATGGTCAGCAATCCGCGCTGCATACATGTAAACAATTGATTGGTACTTTGGACGATGGATGGAACACGTCGCGTTGGGAGTCCGTTTATGATGGGGTCTCGCGACTGGGATTCCCGCCGGCAGTGAATATGTAAGAGACTCCAGAGTATATCCGACACCAAATGTTTGCATGTTACACTAGGATGGCAATTGAAAGACTAATGCGGTGAGCGGCAGACATGTCTACGTCGGCAGAGCACCGCACGCTGTTGAGCAGTGTGTCGCCTGGCAGTGACATCACAGCTTCCTGTCAAGGGTCTTTCTTCGCGGTAATTTCCCATCTCATTGTAACTTAACCTACGTCCTGGATCTGGTGCGGATGTAGTCGAAGTGTTGCCGAAAGTTGGTTTGCCAGGCTTTCTCTACTGCCCAGGTCGGCAGATGCCTTTGAATGCGCTTTTCAGCTGGAAACAGCTCACACTCGGCCAAGTAGCATTGCCCAGTTATTTGGTAAGCTGCATATCCGGGTTGTTGTGGTGCTTAAAAAGGCAGCAATCAGCCATTGCTCTGCAGTTTGGGAGTGACGATGCATGCCTGGTGTGCAATGATCTGTTGATCGTCGCCCCCACGTTCAAGGTGGGAGACCCTCAAGCACGGCTGGAGCAGCCTTTGGGAAGCCCAGCGAATGATGTTTGCACTCTGAAATGCCCAGTTGGTGCGCAACCCCCTTGCCTGCCGAGATGCCCTTTTGCTTCGGTCAAACTGTGACAACACACCGCGACCTACATGGCATCCACCAGCTCCCACACTGACAGCCAGCACTTGCCCTCCAACCTCCCAGAGCGTGGCAAATTCCTGCAATGTATGACTCCCATGCCCTCCGGTATATTGCCTCTCCATCTGCATGCACCCAACAACCTCACACAGCCATCAGCTGTTGCACACAACCACCCCCAGCTGCTACCAAGCAGCATCCATTGCTGTGATGATTCTGGTGGTTAGACACTCTACCACGAATCTCATGTACATCGCGATCTCATGTACATCGCGATCGCGATGTACATGAGATTCGTGGTAGAGTGTCTAACCACCAGAATTATCACAGGTGCTGGTCCAGCAACACATCCGCAACATGCATGCACGACGCAGCACACCACGGCCTGCAGGCATCGGCAAGCCGGATGCCCTCGTCACCACCCACCGCTGCGGCACGCTGGCCGTGCTGCGCTACAGCCCTCGCGCCGCGCGCTTCATCGTCGTGCAGCGCATCACCGTCGCCGCCGTGCCCGGCGCCGCGGGCCTCGCCACCGGGCTCCCTGGCCACACGCCCCCAGCACAGCTCGACGATCCAAACACCCTCGTCGGCGCGATCGCGGTTTCGGACCCCCGAGGCCGAGCTGTCGCCCTCGCAGCCACCCGGCACCGCGTCGCGGTGTTCTTCGCGGCGGCGTACGCGACACCAAGCGACCCGCAGGCGTTTGAAGACGCGATGAAGGTGCGGCACCTGTGCCTCTACATGCTGTGCTGTGCTGTGCTGCCCGCAGCATGGCCGCATGCAGCATTCGTTTGCAGCTGCTCCAGCTCCGACTGTCGCTCTGTGTGCCTGTGCTGCTTGTGCTGTGGGCTGTGTACTGTGGGCTGGCGCTGTGCTGCTTGTGCTGTGCTGCTCGTGCTGTGTCTTTCATACACGATACGTGTCCAATCATCGTATCCCACTGTGTCATCCCAGTCCATGCATCAGAACTTGCTGGCTTCAGAACCCTGCCGCACGCATGACAGCATGTGCGTAGTTTGGTGGGCTGGGAGCGGACACAGCACAGCGGACACAGCACAGGCTGTTTTGGATTGCACTGGGGTGTGTGCCACAAGTGCCTGAGCGCGAGTTGTGCTCTGCACAAAGAATCGTCGAGCGGGCCTTTGGACAGGGGCCATCCCAAGTGACACAACAGCATGTAGTACAGATTCCAGTATCTGCAGTCGCAGCACACACGTCGCAGCACACACGTCGCAGCACACACACCTCACATCACCTCAGCCCCCCCGACCCTCCCTACCTTCTGCCCTCTGCTCCTGACATGCCTGCGCTGCGCCACTCCCTTGAGCTAATCTCGCCTGCTGCCGCTCCACCGACCCTGCTGATCCCTGAGCAAGCTTTCCCTCTCACCTCCCTGCTCACCTCTGATTGCCCTCCTCGCCTCCCTGCCCCCAACCATTGCACCTGCAGCACGTCTGCCGACCCATCCGCCGCACGTAGGTCTGGCAGATGGACCCCCTGCTGCAAGCCTCGCAGCCCACAGCGCCCGTCGCGGCCTCCACCTCCCCCGAAGAGCACGCCGCCGCCGCAGCCATCGTGCGCGAAGCCCTCCTCGGCGAGCCCCCCGCCGCCGCGCCCCTGCCCGCTCCCGACTCCATGGACGATGTCGGCTTCATGCCGGACCCCAGCACAGCACACTCCCCCGGCGCCCCCTCCGCGCCTGCGCCTGCCGACACTGTCATGGCCGACGGCGTCGGCGCCGCCGACTCGATGGCGCGGCTCAGCATCAGCGGCGAAAGCGACGGCACGCCGGCCGCTGCGCACGCTGGACGCGCGGGGCGCGCGGGGACGGGGGGCGCGAGCCCGGCGCCGGCCGGGGACGTGCCGCCGCAACGGCGGGGGCTCTTCCTGCAGGAGGATCCGGTGACGTGGAACGCACTGAAGCACAGCTGGGCTCACGATGTGCTGCACCCGGGGCTGGAGGCACACCGGCGGACGACTCTCGCCAAGAAGCACGGTGCGGCTCAGGGTGCTGTGGTCATTTGACGCGACAGAGTGCAGCCCCTGCGATGGCCATGCGGCGTTTTATGGGGACTGCTGCATGCTGGCTGAATGAGTTGTCAGTGCCGATTTCGATATCAAGTTCACAGTGGCCGAGGTTCCCACAGCAGACCCCTCAGGCGCCCAACTGTGCATGCAGCTGTCATGCGTGCGGCAGGGTTCACGGATATCGCGCCGCACGGCAGTGACGCGGGCCAGGTGGATGAGGACGGGGTGCCGCTGCAGCCGTTCCGCTGCGCCGAGATCGCCGATGTCACGTTCCTCAACTTCCCCGACCCCGTCGGCGCGGCGCAGCCGCCGGTGCCGGGCGGCGGCGGCAGTGGCGCGGCCAGCGGCAGCGCCGGGGGCAGCGCCACGGCACGTTCACGGCAGCCTGCGCGGGCGCGGCAGCCGTGCGCGTGCAGCAGCGTGCATGCTGGCGCGGCGGCCTGCTCGGCGCGGCGGCAGCGCGCGCCGCGTGCTCGGCGCTGCGCACGGCGCCAGCGGCGGGGTGCACGACGGCGGACCGGCTGGCATGCAGTTGCTCTGGCGGTTCGGCGACGTCGCGCGCCGCGGGCCAGCCGGCGCAGACGGCGGCGTCGTGCGCGGTCAGCTGTCGCAGCTGCTGCGCCGGGCCGATAACGCTGCGCCGCCGGCAGATGCCGGCAGCACGCCGCGGCCGGACCCCTGGGCACCTACTGCTGAGGCAGCGGCGCCTCCCGCTGATTGGGCGCGTGTGCACCTGGTGATGCTCACCTGTGGCACACCTGCACCTGATGACGGCCCGGATGACCGAAGCCACAGTGGTACGCACCACGGTACACTGCCCATATACCTGTGACCCATGCATGGCCCCCTGCTCTACCAGCCGGAGTTTGATGCAGCTCTCGATGTCGCTGCCAACTTGTACACCGTCACAAGAGAGCACGGTCGCTCCCCTGTGCCGTGTCAAGACAGCATCAATGCTTCTCTGAACACATGCTGCCCACAGCGTCTCATGTTATCACCTCCCGCGGCTGTGCTCCGCCATGCTGTGCTCCGTCACGCCGCATGCCACCGGAGCCTGTGCAGTCCTCGAGGGCTCATGCTGCGTGCTGCCTGCTGTGCAGATGACGTGGCAATGCAGCAGGAGTGCGCGCTGCTGCAGTTTGAGCTGCGCGGCGGCCGCGTGGAGGAGCTGCGCGGCGGCCGCGTGGCGGAGCTGCGGCGGTGCGACGTCAACAGCGCGGGCCTCAGCAGCTCCCGCGGGCCCTTTAACGTGGTGCGTGCGCCCTGCCTGCTGCCATGCATGGGCCATGTACCAGGCGCTGAGATCATGAGATTGCGTGATACAGTGTCGTGGAGCGAGACTCCGCGACACGGCAGAGGTCTCGGCTGGCATGCATGGAAAGGCGACAACGCAAGGATCGAGGCCATGCCATACAC
Source organism: Ulva compressa (assembly GCA_024500015.1). Classification (NCBI taxonomy): domain Eukaryota; kingdom Viridiplantae; phylum Chlorophyta; class Ulvophyceae; order Ulvales; family Ulvaceae; genus Ulva; species Ulva compressa. Next base: position 379,571 of record JALKAD010000184.1, read on the forward strand.
GAGCCGACTGTCGTTACGCATTCCTGCTGCTGACGTTATACATGCTGACTGTACCGCACTCCCGCCAGATATTGAACCCTCATCTCTGATTTTTTGGCTGTGCATCTCAAACACATGAGCTTTGATGGACGCTTCTTAGAGCAGTTGTCCGATGAGGCAGTCCATAAATTTGCGAGTACAGGACATACGTTCCTGCTGCGATCGCCATGGCCCAGCACGCGCATGCAGGGCGCAGCGCACACCGTGATGCCCGTGCCGGGCGCCCCCTCGTCTGTCACGCTGCTCACGCCGCACTTTGCGCTCTTCCGCGACTTCTGCACGCCGGCGTGGGTGGCCGGGGAGGTCGGCTGCTGGTCGTGCGCCGTCACGCCCGACGCGCCGCTGTGGAGCGCCCCCGGCATCGTGCCCATCTCCGCCGCCGCCCCGCAGTCCCGGAAGCTGCGCCGCGTGCCCTCCGTGCGCCCCCCCCCCTTTCCCGCCCCGTGCAATACTATGCCTGCTCACACCCGTCCAACTCATTGCCAAAAGCCTCAAGTGCCATCTGGTGTGTGTTGCTGCGGCGGGAGCGCTGCGCATGCCTGACATATGGTCGGTACTCGGATGGCCTCTTTGTTGCCGCATGTCTGCATGTACTTTGCTCGCACTGAATGTCAAGGTATCCATACGCGCAGCGCGCAGCGCATGTCAGAGTAGCGGGGGCAGTGTCCACCTCCTGTGAGCACCCCATGGTAGTGGCTGCGGAGGGCCCGATGTGGATGTCTCTTCTGCGTGCGGGAGCGATGGAGGCAGCGGAGGGGAGGTGTGTGTGCTGAGCATGTGCTGTGTGCTCTGCAGATGGTGCCGTCTCACGTGCTACCGCAAGGCGCGTTTGACTTGTCTGACTTCAGCTCTGATAGCGACAGCGCCGGCAGCGACGACGCCCCCCCGGAGCCCATGCACGGCGCCATGGCGCCCCCGGGCGTGCGGCACCGCTTCCGCCGCGACGCGCCTGCACCTCCAGCCTCCGCCACGCCCTCGCCCAGCCTGGCCGGCCGCTTCACTGCGGCAGCATGGCTACAGGGGCTGCACGACTCATCAGCGATTGGGAGCACTCGCGGCGGCACGCTCGGCGGTGCCGGAGCGATGGGGCGGTCCGCGTCCCGGGTGAACCTGGTCGGGGGCCTGGAGATGGGCAGCGGGAGTTTGCTGGACGATTGCATGAGTACGGAAAGCGGTCGGGCGCAGCGGCGCAAGCGCACGTTTGCAAACGCCATGCATTCGGACCGCCCGCCGCGGCCGGGGCTGTCGCGGGTGCCGGGCACGTCGATCATCAAGGCGACCCCTGCAGCCACCAAGGTTCCGCGGTCGTCAGAGCCGCCGGTGACGGCGATCCAGCTGTTCGTCAGCAGCTGCGCGCCCGACCCGTGCTCCCTCATCGCGGTCACAGCATGCGTGTCGGCGCGGCCGTCCGTGCGGCCGGCCGACGGCCACGTCGCTGAGCGCGCCGGCGCGCCGTCCAACGCGGCCGCCGCCGCCGCAGTCGGCCGCGTCGCCGTCGCGCTCGGGCGGCGAAGCCAGCGTGCAGTGCGGCGCCACGTGTTGCCGTCGACGCGCGTGCCGCGCCCGTTCAGCCCGGCCCCGGCGCCGCGCCGTGGCCGGCGCGGCGGGCACTGCCGGAGCGGCAACACCCGCCGCGCATGCGCGCCTCCGCCGACATCGCCATGGCGCCGGCAGACGACGGCCGCACAACGGCGCTCGACCTCATCGCCGCCATCGCCGCCGAGAGCTCCGACCCGACAGACTACTGCACCGTGCGGCCGGCCGCGCCCCTCGTCACGCCCCTCTGCCTCATCTCCGGGCCCCTCGGCTTTGTCCTCACAGCCTCCAGCACCGGCTCCATCCTCGCGTACCGCCCCAGCATGGTCGCGCGCCCACACTCCCTCAGCAGCCGCGTGCGCTCCGCCGACAAGGCCGCGCAGCACGTCCACCACTACCGCCTGCTGCAGGAGTACCCCCACTGCCCGCCCTCTGACGCGATCGGCACCCTCGTTCGACCGCACGAGGAGCACGGCGGCGCGGCGGAGCCGCACCAGCCGCGAGCCTTCCAGCGCCCGACCGTCACGCTCGCCGCCGCCTCGGGCCAGCTGCTCACGCTCTCCCAGGCCGCCGAGCTCGTGCCGCTGCACGGCTTCCGCCTCGCGAGCGTCGTGCATGACCTGCATGCGTGCGGCGGCGGCGGCGACGTCATCGTCGTCTCGTCCGCGATGCACGCGATGACCGTCCGCCTGCCGGAGGTCCGCCGGCGCTCCCTCGAGATGGACCACGGCGCGGCGCACGGCGCGCTGATGGAGGAGCCCGACTCGGCGCGCGTCGCGCAGTTCTCCGAGATCGCGGGGGGAGCCTGCGCGGCCGCGGCGAGCGTGCCGGACGTCGGCCTGCGCTCGGCCAACGGCCAGCTGTTCCTCTACTCGGATCGGCTCGACGTGTACATCCCGGGGCGGCACCCGGCCGGCGAGATCCCCATGACGTCGGCGGGGGGCTTCGCCGGCCAGTGCGGCACGGTGTGGCGGCGCGACGCCGGCGAGACGCTCGTCGCGGCGGCGGCCGCCTGGCGGCGGCCTCGCCGCCCGTCGTGGTCGGCGCGGTGGGCGCGGCGCCCGCGCTGGGGGTGTGGAGCGTCGCGATCGAGGAGGGGCCGTCGGCGGACGCGCGCGACCCCCCCGGGCCGGGGTCCAAGGGGGCCGCGCGGTCGCCGTGGACGCCGCTGGAGGCGGGCACGGCGCTCGCGCAGCAGGAGGTGCTCATGTACTGCCAGGGCGGCGACCAGCCGGAGCGCTCGGTGCGGCCCCGCTCTTGCCATGCATGCCACCTGCCTCGCCTGTCATGCATACATGACATGTGCACCCGACACCCGCACCAGTCGCGCTTCGCGCGCTGCTCTCGGCATGTGCCTGGACTGCAGCGTACGCGCCGACATTCCTCCATGGCGTCTCAATGGCGATCTCCATGGCGTCTCCATGGCGATACCACTCCCTGCCGTGGCGCTGATGTGTTGCCCGCGCCCACACCAGTGCCACTCACCCCGCACCTGCTGCCAGCCCCCTTTACTCAGTCTACCTGTGAGTATCAACGTACATGTAACCCTAGTATGTGAAGAGGGGCAAGAGATGCACATGCACATAGGCTGAGCAAGTCCAAGTGCATGGGGCGACCCCACACGTCGTAGCGGCACAGGCCTGCTTTCTGCACAGGAGACCGAACGCACTCTTGCGCGTGTGACAGATGCATACATGTGCTTTGGGAAACAGCATTGATCAATACAAGGCGGCACAGGCGGTGCTCGCTTGACTCTGGCTATACCAGCGTCAACTCCTTCGTGCTCTCGAGTTGGCTGCATGTTTGTTGAAGCTTGCGTCAATTCCGCAAGCCGCACCCCCACCAACGCCCCCCCGTCCCTGTCTGCAGATCGTTCGTGCTGCGATGACATGCATGGCCGTCGAGGGCACCGCATCGTGCCTCGCGCTGTGCCCGTCCCCCTCCCCCCTCTCCGTCCCCAGCCACTCCGGCGGCCTCTCCGCGGCCACCCACTCCCTCTCGGCCGCCACCGGCATCTCTGGCTCCCCCTCCGCCACGGCCCTCCAGTGGCTTGCCGCCATCATCAGCTGGGACGCCTCAGCCACCATCGCCGCCCTCTCCGTCGACGCCCCCGGCCGCTCCCCGTCCATCCACATCCTCCAAGCGTTCGACCTTGCCGCCGCCGTCGCCCTCCACTTCCCCGCCCTCGACGAGGCTCCCCGCCCCAACTCCGCCGTCCTCTGGGCCCCCCCGCAGCCCCCCGCCGACCCTGACTCCGGCCCCGCCGACCTCGCCCCCCTCGGCATCGTCGCCGTCCTCGCCGTCGGCATGCGCGGCGGCCAGCTCGCCGTCACGTCCCTCCGCGGCGAGGTCACGTCGGCCGCCGCCGACGAGTCCGCGTTCCTCCGGCCCCCCGCGCGCACGCGCCGCGCCGCTGGCTTTGCCGCCGTCGATAGCGTGTGCAGCATGCAAGGCATGCTTGCGTCGTGGCAGATCGTGCCGGAGGCCTCGCTCGCGCTCGGCACGCTGCCGGTCACCCTGCAGCCGCTCAACTCGGACCCGTTCATGCACGGCGGCACCGTCGCGCGCCGCGTGATGCCCCGCACGTTCCCCAGCGTCGCGTCTCTGGAGCACATGAGCAGCCACGGCGGCACCCTCCTCTCGACGTGCGCGTCGTGTGGCAACGCCAGCGGCACCCCCGCTGTCATGACGGCCCTCCACTGCGTCATGTCGTCCGACACGATGCACACCCTGACCCTGGAGATCGCGCCCGGCGGCTCCCTCGGGCTGTCAAAGTGCCCGATCACCACCTCCGACGAAGGCGGCGCCGGCCCCGGCCGCGTCGCCGTGCTCGCATGCACGACCAGCCACACCAAGACCGGCCGCTGCATCGCCGAGTACCGGCTCGCAGTCGCGCGGAACCTTCACCCTCCAGATGCTTCCGCGGACATCACCACGCACAACCTGCTGTGGCCGCACGGCGCCACAATCGCGTCCGAGGGACCCAGCGGCCTCCACGCTGCGACGCTGCCGCGGGTGCATGCGTACCACCGCGTCGCCGAGTGCACGGCGAAACCCGCCGCGCCGCCCGCGAGCGGAAGCTTCCGCAGCTCCAGCCGCACCGCCTCCACACGCGACGACCCCCCGCAGCGGTTCACGCACCTCGCGCACGTCCGAATTTTTGGCCACACTCACGCGCTTGCCTTCTCCGAGCCCCCCTCCGACCCCCACGCCACCGGCCGCGCCGCCGACCACCACCTCCCCTCCGCCTACCTCCACACTCTCGACCAGCCGCCCCCCGGAGGCCTCCCGGGTGAACTGCAGCCGCCGGTGGCCACGCCCCCGCCGGCCCTGGCCCCCCGCCCCATCTGGACGGCCCCGCGTGGCCACACCCTCACTGCCATCACACCCTGGACGCCGTTCCCCACGCAGGACCCTGCAGCGTACGCAGCCGCGTGGGTCAGCAACCACGCCAACACGGCTGCCGGCGTGCGCAGCGCGGCCCACCGCGGGCTCCTCCCGCCGCTCTTCCTCGTTGCCGCAACCGCGAACCGCTTCGTCGGCACCGCGAGCGGCCTGCTAGACACCCCCCTCCTCACCCACTCCTTCGCCTCCGGCTCCGCCGTATCCAAACTCCACATCCTCGGCATCCACATGCAGCACCGCCCGGCCGCGCGCTTCCGCCCTGCGCCGTTTGCACCGGCCTCGGCGGCCGCTTCCGGTCGCACAGCCGGTGGCGCACGCCTCGACGGCCGCCCGGAGCTCTACCCCCCGTTTGACCCCGACGCGCTCGAAATTCGCGCCGTGCACTCCGTCGCCGTTCACGCCATCCGCAGTGGCGCGCTCACGGCACTCGCCTCCCACCGCAGCCACCTCTTTGCCGCCTGCGGCACCGCCATCTGGACGTACCGCTTCCCAACGCGCGTGCCCTCCATGCTGCGCGGCGACTCCCCCAAGGCTGCCAACACCGCGCTCGCCGAGCTTCCGGCACCTTCCACCGTGAAGGTTCTGCAGCCTGTCCTCTCCATGACTGTCGACGCAGAGGCTCAGCTCCTAGTCGTTGTCGACTGCCTTCACGGCGTGCAGCTCTTTAGGTGCGACTCTATGCATGCTGCGTGCTGTGGTCCAGGCACAACATGCGTGCTCGCTGATTGTGGCGTGCAGTGTGCTGATTGTGGCGTGCAGTGTGCTGCATGCTGTGCGGGCAGGATGAGTTCACCATGCATGCATCCCGCGTGCGTACGCATGTCTGGGAGCTGACTCGCGGCGTGATGCTGTGCAGCCTGCCCGTGAAGAAGGCGACGGGCCGCAGCATGGAGCCGATCCAGTGCATCGCCGGCTGCGCGATCATGCGGCCGCTCGCCTGCGCAGTCCCCTGGCCCCCGCGTGCCGAGCCCCCCCGCCCGCCGCGCCCCCACACCTCCCTCGCGCCCTGCACCTCCTACATGTTCCGCTGCGAGCCGCTCCCGGACGGCACCGAGCCCCTGCTCCCTTGGGACGTGCGCCTCGTCGCCGCCATGGCCACCGGCGTGCTGCGCCCGCAGCTCTCCCCCTACCAGGCCGCCTGGCTGCGCGGCCTTGCCGGCACCTCCCCCTGCGGCACCACCGACTCAGCGCACGCCACAGCACAGCAACGCCTCGAGCGCGTCGTCAGCACCGCCTCCCGCCCCTCCCGCGCCGTGTCCGCCGCGTGCCGCCAGGCCGAGGTCATCGCCGCCGCGTCCCGCGGCTGGCGGACGCGGTGGAGCGGCCCGCCAGCCCCTCCACCTCCCCCGCCGCGTCCAGGTCCTCCTCCTCGCAGCTCCGCACCGGCGCCGACGCGGCCGCCGCGGCGGCCGCCGCCGCCACAGGCACCCCTCTCCCCGCCACGCGCCCCGCCGATGCTGGCGTCCTCCACCACACGCTGTCCTCCTCGATCCCCCGCCTCGCTGAGGCGCTGAATGACGAGTTCATCCCCAGCTGGCCCCCCGCCGTCACCCTGAACACTGTCGCCGCCGATGAAGCCGAAGACCTCATGCTGTCGCTCTTCGCGCTGTACAGCAGCTGCGTGCCGATGGACCCTACCACCGCTGCCGCGCAGTACCCTAAGCAGACGTTCCTCGGCGTCGAGCTCGCGCCAAGCGCGGGGGCTTCCCCGGCGGCCTCGGCCGCGGCGGCAGCAGCCGCCGCCAACGCATTCCGCGACGCGGTGTGTGCGCCTGAGCGGCCGATGGTCTGCGAGCTCGTCGCGGCGCTGGACCGCGTGCGCGGCAAGTGGGCGGAACGGCCGCGCGCCGCCACGCCCTGCTCACTCGCGTTCATGTTCCTCATGCATGTCACGTTGAACCACTTTGTCGCCGCAGATGACGCGCGGCCAGCCGCGCCCCTCTTCGGCTCCCCAGCGCAGCACGAAGCACAGGAGCTGCAGCACGTGCAGCGCATTGTTCACGAGGCCGAGGAGGCGATGATCGCGTTTCTGGATTTCGAGGACAGGACGGCGGAGGGTGACGGCGGCTTTGACGGCGCCGTGCCGGAACTCATGCATGGCACGCGGGGCTGGCTGCGGGGGCGTGGGTACCCGGCAGACGACGCGGAGGGCGCGCACCTGTCAGGCCACAGCACGCAGCACGACGCGGATGACCCCACCGGGCAGGCGTGGGTGCGGAAGGTCATGGAAGACGTGCCGGGGTCGGAACACATAGAGGCGTTCCTTGTGTGGTGGTACATCGTCTGCACAGGTGGGGGGTGGCCGGTCGACGCGGCAGGAGATATGCACCCTGCGGAAGGGTACAAAGCGGACGGCTCAGGGTACCCTGACACGTTTGCTGAGCCAAGCTCGACTGATTCGCTTTCCAAGGTGCAGCAGCAGGCCGGGGAGGTCGCCGTGAAGCAGAGCGGGCAGCTGCTGGCGCTGAGTCAGCACGGCGAGCTCGTGCGGCTGTCATGGAACCGAGAGGACTGGGCAGGCGAGGACCCGCCGAGTTCACTGCCGGAATGCATGGACGCATGCATGCAGGTCGCGGTCGACGCGGTCGCGCTGTGCAGCAGCCCGTCGCGCAGCGGCGGGCTGTTGGCGTGCCTCCAAGGCGGCGCGGTCGCGCAGCTGGTGCCGCTGTCGGCCGCGGCGCCACCGGCGCGCTCCGACGTGGCCGGGGGCTCTGTGGACGCGCTGGGCGTGCTGCTGATGCGCCTGCAGCGCGTCCTGCTGCTGCACCCGGCCACAGCACCGCCCGGCGCGTGGCACGGCGCGTCGTGCGCCGCATCCGTGACAGGCGCGCTGTGGACCGGCGTGCTGCGGCAGTTTGCCACAGCACCGTTCAGCGTGCAGCTTCTGATCGCGGCGGCCATGCTGCGTGACACGTACGTTCAGCGCGCTGTGCGCGCTGACAGCACGCCCTTACCAGATCACGCTGCCGGGGCGGGGACCAACTCGAGCGCGGCCACGCTGCGCACAAGCGTGCTGGGTTCTGTGGAGGCCCTGCCGGCCACGCTGGGGTGGTCACCGAACGAAAGCACCACGCTGTTCGGCCAGGTGCCAAAGGAGCACCTCCTGAAGGCCCGCAGCGTGCTGCTGTGTGCTGTGCATGCTGTGCTGTAGCGCGTGCTGCGCACCTGCTGCGATCTGCTTGCACGTAGCAGGGAAGGCGTTAGTATCAGCGGACGGAACTGTGCGCATCGAGTTCCAGCGTTCAGGGTGCGGTGGCACAGTCACATGTGATGGCATGTTTTGCGGCACGGCGGACAGTCTGTTCGCCATGAGTTTGAGGAAGCGAGGCTCGGTGTTTGGCCGGCCGATGTGCTGTTGTTCTCGAGATGGAGTTGTAAATCTGTACCTCGGCTCATGACTGTTTTACTGGGGGAGGCGTGGAGGTGCTCCCTCAGTCAGGCCCCGCGACATCCACCAGGCCGCGGGCACCTGCTGTGACGCCTGCTGGCACGTGCTGTGACGCCTGCTGGCACCTGCTGGTCGAACAAACATACATGCACGTACCAACCAATACGTACCTTTTCTTTTGTAAACCCAAAACAAGAAAGAGCTGTGACGCCCGCTGTCCTGTCCTGATCATTGCGCCACCACGGATGAGATGCATGACAGGGGAGCGCTTCACTCCGTGACGGCATTGCCATGGCAAAGATGGAGGCGGCTGCTGTTGGTGTTCGCTCTCAGGGCCCGGCCTGCTGATTGCTGCAGCGCGAGTGTGGAAATTGAAAGCTTGGCCGGTCTCATAGATCTACCCACACTGATGGTTGTGGAAACGAGCGCCCTTGAGCTGCTCTTCTACATACCAATTGTGCGATATGCAGACCCTCACGCACCCACATACGACAGCATCAACTCACAGGTTGGACAGCCCAGAGTTGCCAGTCCGTGCTTGCGTTCAAGGGGCACTGACTTCGAGGGGCTCCCACTGTAGTACATAGGGCCCCCTATAGGCCTCCAAATCTATATAGTGCTCCAAATCTGAGATACGTTACAGAGTTATGCTCCACAAGGTGGTAGAACACACAGGTACGATTCATGGCAATGCATCAAACACATCCACCATGGCCGAATGCCGTACACAAAAAGAAACACAGCAGCTTCTGTATTGCGCTACAGTTTCAACTCAGCTCCAAATCTAGTATAACATGCATGTGCAGCGATGATGCAACAGGGCATGATGACCTGGCAGGCCCCAGAGGGCACGCCCCGCGAGACTCGCATGTCTTGGGAGACTCACATCGCCAGATACCAACGCACGTACAGTTACAAGTAGGGACTGCGTGGACATCCGGGCCAGTGCACCACGCATACATGTACACCTGACTCGTAGACACATGTTCACAAGCGTGCATAAATGCTACCCAGCGAATGTGATCTGGCCAGGTTAGCCAATGCCAATG
>JALKAD010000184.1:422469-436894 GCA_024500015.1 Ulva compressa
TACTGATCGGGTTGCTCGCCGGCTTTGTGTATGTCGGGGCCAGCAGGCTCGTGTCCCACGTCCTCAAGGTCGATGACCCACTCGATGCCGCCGCTGTGCACGGCTTCACCGGCGCGTGGGGCCTCATTGCAGCTGCACTCTTTGCGCACCAGCCAAACGTCCTCATCGCCTATGGTGAAATGAATGGCAACTACGGTGCGAACTCGCAGTCCATCCTGTTCTGCCCTTCTCTGCCTCCAGTGTCTTTCCGGGGAAGACCCCCAGGTGTGTTGCGCGGTGTGGCAGGCAACCGCCAGCCTGGTGGCAGAGACCTGGTTCCAGCCGCCGCCAACATGCTTCATGTAAGTTGTACGTTTCGTCATACCTCAGTGACGGTGAAATTGATTATGGCATATGCACGCCCATGTTCTCATGGCCTGCAGTGGAGATCCAGCCTATGGTTCGTGTTGCGTACTGTCGTCATCTATGTGGCCTTGTGGTCGTATACTCATCGGATTGTGCTTTATGCGTCGGCTCCACCTGTGCAGGCCTGTTCATGGGTGGCGGTGGCAACCTGCTGGGCAATGCGATTGTCCTTATCCTCGCTGTGTCTGCGTGGGTGCTCGGCCATATGTTCCCATTCTTCTACGTTATGAAGATGCTTGGCCTGCTGCGTGTCGACGAGGCCGAGGAGCGCATGGGCCTGGACGTCTCCCACCATGGCGGCAGTGCGTATGAGGCGACCCAGGGAGCGGATCTCCTCAAGGGCAAGACTGACGAGTCTGAGCAGGCGCTGCTCACCCGGTGCGTGCCGGCTCCTCCATCCATGGCCCTGATGCTTGCACCACACACGTTTGGCCCTGTCGCGTGCCGCTGGCTAAAACCATTCCATTGTTATTAAGGGCAGACAGCCCCTGCTGTGCACACCGCTGGCACTGCGCCCTCTGCACACTCGAATGGCTTGTAGCGCCCGGTGTTTCGCCGCGTGTGTCATGACCTGGGTGGTTATGTTTCACTTGCTGCTGTTGATGCGTGAGTGCTAGCAGCTGGCCCTGCTGCGTGCATGCTGCTGTTATGTGGAAGAGTTGTGGGTGGCTGTGGTGAACACATTTGAGATGCGACCAATGAGGAAAGAGTGGTGTTGGTGTGCAGTGTTCAGTACCTTGAGCAGCAAGTGAAGGCTCTCAGGGACTCCAAGCCGGTGGTTTAGTCCTAATGCGGGATGTGATGCACCATCCTTCGAAAAGAGATGGGTTTTTCACAGTCAGCACATTGTGTCCCGAACCAATAGGACCGTTTTTTTGCTGTGGTAGATGGGATGAGAATTGATGGGCCTGTGGATGGAAGGGATAGATTGGCATGGTGCTCTGCTAGTCTGCATCTGTCCTCTGTTCAAGGCAGCCTGGAAGCCAGGCAACAACAGGCAAAATTTTGCGGGCACTCGTCCGACGTTGGCATAGGGACATGTTCCGTTCAGCTGTCGCCGGGATGTTTTGTCGCAAACGCGTGGTGAATATGGAACTGCTGCTTCCACTGCCGGTCAATGTAACAGCAATCACCCGGCGTATAAGGTCACAAACATCCACATGATTGGATGAATATGCTTTTGCATTGCTTTTTAAAGATCGCAGTTCGATCCTGGATGCCTTGTCATTCAGCCGAAGGCTCTCTACAATTGTTCTGATGCTTTATATACTGTTTTTGAGTTTTTGTCTTAGATTCTTACGCTAGTGTTGTGATGCAAGAATCCGAATCGCCCTCTAGCAGGTGTTGGCAGGACCCTGTAGTTGGGATTTTGTTGGTCAACAGAAGCGCAAGCCTGCTTCAGCTGAATTCAGATGGATTCAGAGCCATGTCTGAGGTGCTTTATGTTGCGTGTGCCACAGTGGCTATCCTGCACAGTGTGCACTGGCTGGTCGGTGTGAGAAATCACAGATTTCTGTGAGGGAATCACAGTGTAGGCATGAAAGTTTGAGATGGGTTTGAGATGGAATTGCGTGGGTTCTGAGAGCGGACTGACCTTATGGTATGTTACACTATGCATACGGGTAGCCTGTGCCTCAGGTTGACCTACTCTGTGTGACCATGGCCATCTGTAACGTATCTCACTCCGAGTCTGTGTGACCACGGCTATTGGGTACGCAACAACGGCCAAGGCCACCATCGCCACAGATTTGCACTTGTGCATGCTCGTCAAAGCCGGCGTGCCTGCTGTGCAGTCAGTCATGATCGTCAAAAGAGGCATGGTGGGAAGCTGTTGCTGAGCGACCGTAGGCACGTCCAGGCAGCAGAGATGCGCTGGCCCGCGCGTACCGTAGTAATTGCAACCCTTCGGCGACGTCCCGTCCGTGGAGGCCTTCATTCGTCGGACAAAAGGCTTTTGTCCGACGTCCAGACACACTCATTCGCCGAAAGAGTGCCAAAAACGTGAACGTTTGTCCGGCGTCCGGGCCGTGTGATTCGCCCGAACCCGAAAAAAATTTTCTCGTCCGCTCCGCGGACACCATTCGTCGAAGGTTTGCCATTACTACGGTATTGCATGGCCCTTGTGCGACACTGCGCACAAGCTCTTCGATGTTATCGCTGCAGCGCGCTGTGGCGCTCCATGACGCCTTTCATTCATACGATATGGCTTTCGTCTGCAGTTCGATGCCACACGGTACAGTAACGGTCAGATCATGTGCACGGCGCGTGGCCACGCGCGTGGCAGCTGGTCTAGACCGTTCGAAATGCATCCGCGAATTGCAGTCGCATCCGGTACCGGTGGCTACGGCGGCACCGGTGGCCATGGCGGCCGCATGCACGGTGCGGGTATCCCAAGTTGTGAGACCTTGGATCGGATCATCGGATGGCCCACAGCGCTTGGCCGGGCCGGGCCCCGGCGCCCCGTTGACCAACGCGTGGGCACAGGCGTTCTGGCGAAGTCACAGGCGCAATGCTAAGGAATTTACCCGCGCGTTCTGTTGTTTGAAGATATATGTTCGGGGCGTCGAACCCATCGCGCGAGGGCTCGCACCACATCCCACCCTCGAATTCGAGCGTCCCAGCGACCCGCGCCTGTTCACGGCCTTGCGACCGATCATGGTCTCGATCCTGGAACTCCCTACAAGGACAACCGGGCCCGACAAACACAGCGGGAGACGGAAGTGTGGTGCCCATCATACATGCATGCCTATGGCCAGACGCCTGCAGGCTAGCCTAGGCTGATACAATGTGGCAAGTCAGCCTATGTGCACACCGTCTCTGAAGTTGCCAGCAGGTTGCAAGCAGCAGGCAGGCTGGGATCGAGATCCGCTGGGGGTGAGCTGAGAGCAGTTCGTCTGGCTGGAGGGGTCACCAGCTTGACCCCGCCAACAGACAGCATGCACAGCATGCACACCACTGGCACGCCCGTGCTGGGAGTTCAGGATGAGGGCATGAGGGCATGAGGATGGGCAGCTGGCTTTAGCTTCCAGCGTCTGCTGTTTGGCTGTGTCATGGTGCACATCATGATGGTGGTGCACATGGTGGCATGCAACCAAATCCATCCAAATCAAAACAAGCCAGAGACATCGATCATGCCTGCCAGTGCGTGTATCGTTCAGCAAACGATCAGGAAACCCGCGCGCACTGCCTTCCTTCCGTGGCCGGAGCGATGCACATTGCTATTACTGTAGCACATATGGCAATGTCCTGTAGCTGTCAGGCGCTGTGGGAGGCAGCCCGGGGAGGGGCATTTTCTGCGCACTGAAGCATAGTGGTGCGCCCTGCACTGTGGGCCGTGCAGCTGTGTGTACAATTAAGTGTTCGTGCGCGGTTGCAATCCGCAACAACATGCACGCAGCTGTTGCAACGAGGAGGGGCATAGAGCGTCCAGCAAGCAAAATGAACAAGCCACCAAACGGGCTTGTTAATTTTCGGGCCCGAGCTTTCGGGCCTGAGCAGGGATTAGTGGTGCCATACCAACATGCTGCTGACTGTGCCCCAGGAATGCGGTTGCCACTTTGCCAGTGACACCCTGCCCTAATGCATGGCCAGGCCACTCTGACGAGCAAGTGGTGCTTACCTCACCTCACCACACCCCTCCCCTCTGATCGATCTTGGTGCTCGTTCACCAATTGCGACGGCGACAGCCAACAAGGCTCCGCTTTGTTGTGCTTAATAGCCACAAAGTCCTGCAATGATTGGCTTTTCTACGGCATCCGGTCTGACAGTACGATCTGTGTTCAAGCCGGGTGCACGACGAAGGGGCGTCGCCGCATGTTGCTCCAATGGACTCAGGGACTGCTCTCCGTGCTGTGCTGTGATGTGCTGTGCTGTGCGGTGCCCCCAGCATCGTGTTACACCCAGGCCAGGTAGGCATCAGCCATGGTGATCTCATGTCCTGAGCCTACAGCACACAGCACGCAGCACGCATGGTCATGCGCAATCAGCCTCGTGCGGGCAGGCCAAGCGGGGGGGGCAGAACTGAGGCTGTTTCCAGGGCGGCCTGTTGTGCTGTGCAGCCGGACAGTGTCTGGCTAGCTCCTGTGGGCTCCTGCATGTGGAACCACGGGCACGCCACAAGGGCGCACAGCGTTCATAGCATCCCACTCAGTTCATAGCATCCCGCCCGCCCTGAAGCGCTAGGAGCGAACACTCTGCAGAGGGGTGACCGCCTTGAAAGCCCTGGGAAGGAATGCTAGCAGGGAATGCTAGGATGGACTGCGCTGCAGAGGGGTGGCCATCCTGAAGTAGCGGTGGCTATGGGAATCCGGGCACACATGGCCGGGCTTCTGCTATTGTTGCATTACCACTAGCAGTAGCAACATGTGCCTCGGCCAGTGTGCCAAAACCAGCTACCGGAAATCTGATTGGTCACAGCTGCACAGGTGTGTGAAAATGCAGTCGGTGCTACACGGAAGTGTCAATGCTGCTAGAATAGTGCTGGGTGCATCAGCCAATGATGAGTGTACCAGGTGGGCCTACTGCAGTGCTGCAGCTGTGGCTATTTGTGGCCATGGCCTGCATGCTGTTGCCAGGTGCTTCTGCTGGCAGGTACAGCCACAAAACAAAAGGAAAGCCTGACCAACCCGCCTGGTGCTGCTCTGCTTTTTCTAATCCAGCTGTGAGGCCGCATCAGGCGGACGTGGGCTCTGGTGAACCACCTCCTGGGCAGCTGCAGCACCCTTGGAACGTGCGAGAGCAGAAACTACGCGATCGCACGGCCGCACGGCTACCGAGCGAAGCCACGCATGCATGCCGCTCCGCTGGATCGAATCATCGATGATCATCGCTGTGGCCGCATATGGACAGCAACAACCAGCAGCAGCAGCCGATTGCAGATGGGCTCATGGCACTTGCAGATGACAAATGCGATGACGCGTTCGGTACTGTGGGAGTCGATGGGCGAGACGAGCGTATTGCAGTCACCGTCGGAGAACGAATGCGCATGCCATCCGGTTCCGCAAAGCATTGACATTGGGTCATGCATATGCATGCAGGCTTCAGTTGTCGGGCAGTTGTCCCGCAGATGCAGGATCAGCCTGCGAACGCGACTTTTGCACACTTTCACACAGCGCACTTGCGTGATGCACACTAGGATGAGGTTGCTGCACTCTGCAGCTCCTCATGCATCATGCGAGGAGGCGTGTGTTGCACCAGGAGATGCATACAACGTGACAATGGCGTTAGACAGCTGTACGTACGCTACACTGGCAAGCAATGAATGCAGCGTTTGTAGGTGACCATTGCGAGCCTGCATCCGCGCAGCAATTAATCATAGATGTTACTGATCAGTTTTCGCTGCTGAATCAGGCTAGCATGAGTCATCAGGCGCTCCTGCGCGTTCAAACTCAACATGTATGTACGTGTTGCAACACACTGATGAGGACCGCAACATCACCGCGTTGCTGTCCGGTCGTCCGTGCAGAGGTACGGATGGGCATTCCTGCTCTACCGGCTGTGCACCCGTTACCATTTGCCCGTACGATGTTTTGATCCGCACCTCACTGGTCGCAAAGCAGCATTTCGTGCCAGCTGACAAGACTGCGCGGTTAAGCTTGTTTCACATATGCGGCAGCCCTATGCACTGGGCCTGAGCGCAACGAATGCCCAACTACGGTCCATAAAAGCAGTACCTGTCAGTGGCCATTCGTCAATGTGCTTACAAAGACACGCACGGCAGTGAGGACTGTCCAGACCTACCCTCCACCACAGTACAAGTGGTGTTTGTACGGAGTGTTACACTGGCCTGCACATGGAAGCTTACTCTACTATACACGCAACAGTAACTGCCTGGATCTTATCCTTATCTTGAAACTCGTGCGTGTGTGGCGGCCGCACCTTTGCAGCTGCTCACTACAGAATCGTACCCTACTCTCTCAGAGGCGCTCCACTGTCAACAAGACTTTGCTACTGTATCACCACAGCCACAATAACCACAGATCTACTTAATCTTGGTGCGCCTTATGCAGCCCCTGCCACTCCTTGTCGTACTCAGGAGCCCCCACAAGAGTGTGCTGCTGCATGGGGCCTCTGCATGAGTCTCAGCCAACATCACAGAGCCAGCCGATCAGCTCGCTTCTGCAAACAAGAGGAAACAGCCAAGCGACTACAAAGAGGGAATTCACAAATAAGGGGCTATCAACACTGCAGCACAGATGTACCAATAACAAGACCACAGGCTGTCCGCATGGTTGCGGCATCTCCTGTTTGTGGCGGCATCCTTCATCCTTCCTACGGCATCCTTCCTACCTACGCAGCCCAGTCTGCCATCACATCATGACTGACCACACAGCAAACTCCATGCCAGGCAGGCTGCCCGTGACTGGACTTAGCCCCATCCCCCCCCTCCCTAATCACCACTGTCTCTACAAGTATGGATGAACGCCTAGGTAGCGGGCACAACCCACTCCTCAACCTTTCCCCGGAAGCTCCCTAGTCTCACGCGTGATATCGTGCTCCCCCCTAGCCCCCTGGTCTCGTGCTTTCCATCACATGCCTGCTAGCCTGGCCGAGTGATCGGCAGCTTGTGTCATGCAGCTCCCTGGTCTCGTGCGTGTCAGTGGACAGCAGCAGCGAATCCTGGTGGCGTGGTGCCCCACTTGAGCGATGTGGACTGTCTCTCCGGTGATGCTGCGGCCAGCCGATGTGATCGTATTCAAAGCGGTGGCTACCCCTTGCCCCCACCGTTGACGCCGACCTGGCAACGGTCCCTTGTGCCGGGGCGCCCGACGCATGCGCGGGGCGTGGCTGGGTGTGGCGATGCCTGACGCGCCATGCCACCTGCAGCGGCTGCGGGCGAGTTGGACTTGAGCGAACATCTGAGAACCAGGGTGCCACGTACGTTGGACTGAGACTGAGACCGCCGCCCTTGGTACTCCATAGCGGCAGCCTCACATATGCCAGCTGCATGCGCCCAGCCATACCGCACTGCAGCATGGCACAGGCAAACGGCGGCCATGGCGAAGCAAGTCAGGAAGCACCGTGTACAGCCTGTGCTGTGGAGTGAGATGTATAGTGAACTCACAGTGAGCTGAGCGAGCTGCAACTCAGGTACGGCTAGTTACCAGTCGGGGTCCCGGACCTCAGGCGATGAGCACAAGCAGCAGCACTGCGGCAGCACTGAGACTAGAATGGGCAGACCGCCTAATGTTTCGTTTGATTTGGAGGTTAGCTGAGGGCCTGGCTCAGGTGGAGCAATATTCGCCTTTGAGACACAACCGAGAGTCAGACCCCAGGTTGGCACCCCAGCCGCTGGCACTTGCTCAATGCAGCGAACCTGGGAGACTTACTCGGAAGACATGAATGCGTCTTGAAAGCATGGGATATCAACCGCGATGAACTACTGACAGTGACCGGCATGGAAACCCAACATGTCTTGAATCGGCATTCAGCTGCCATCCAAGCACATCATGGAAGGCGCACACCAACATTAACACACACAGCCACGGGCAAGTGTAAAAGCCAGCAGATGAGTGCTCCTGGCTCGCAGGTGCGGGAAGGGCATGGTTGAGGGTGGGCTCTATGAGGCTGTGATGACTGACATTGACAGTACCAGGCGTGTGCACACATGCACACCAGGGCATCAGGAAGATCACCTGCTCATAAATACCGAGACGCATAGCTCTCACATCCTGCGCAATTGCTGCTGTCCTTGCAGGCCTTTGAAGTTGTGCCCGCCGTGTATCAGCACAGCCTGCACGGACGGTGGGTCTTTCCAACGCCAATCAAAAGGCGGCGGGAGCACCCTCGACGCAGCTTTTGAATGGGTAGGGCTTGAAGGAGGAGCAGTGGCGAGCTGCGTGACACAAGCTGCTGTGTTAAGGAGTGGATCTACAGCAGGCGGGCGATCGCAGCATCTATGTCATTCCCCGCTGCTCTCAGCGCCTGCACAGCTCGGTCCCGCTGGAAGCCCATTGCCATGATGCGAGAGACTGCCGATTCGTCGACTTGCACGCCTGGCTGGAGCTGTGGACCAGCTGGCCGTGGGGACTGCGCTGGTCGGGCCGGTGCCATGCGAACACTGGCACCACGTGAGAAGCCAAGGAACTGGCCTGGCCCAAGCTGCAGGGTTGTACAAATGCTGTCCGGAATCAGTATACTCTGAATTTGGAATGCGTTGCTCTCGTAGAAAAGTCCCAGAAGTAGGCACAGTGTGCACGGTAGCACGTTGTGCGGCCCCAGCAGCACCATAAACTGCATCAGTGTTGCAGAGATTGCCAAACCGAGGTGAATAGATCCTGCAGCGTCGACACTAGCAAGCAAAAGAAGCCAAGAGCATGTTTAAGCCAGATCCCAGGCGCGGAATCGCACCAGCAATGCAGCGCAAAGAAGGACGAGGTTGCCGTTGATGTCCTGCTGGCCTGGCGATGCATCTGACGTCCACGACATGCGCGGGCATGAGTTACAGAGCGTTGAAGGGAGACATAGAAATGGCAGAAAGTTGAGGCGATGCTGTGCACGCTGCATGTGCCAAAGTCGTGCGCAAGCCGATGCTGTCATCAAGCCAAGCACAATTCCCCCAACTAGAAAAGAACCAAACTTGCGAGACCCGACACGTCTCTCAAACGCTCTACAGTTATACATCATGCCACAGAAGACCGCGAGCTGCACGAACGTATCAAACGCGAGCAGGCTAACAAAGGGGCGTGCAGATGCAACACCCCGAGCAGTCGCTATCCAGCTTCCAAATGTTGCTGCGCAGGAACCAAGAACTATTAATTTGCTGATGGGAGCAGATGCAAACCCTTCCTCCCCCGCAGATACCAACGACATCATCGAAAGCGCAACCAAAAAAAGGCCAGCCACGCAGAAGCAAATGAAGCTCTTTAGAGTGTTAGGCAGCAGCACATCCGTACTACCTTCCCACCATATCAGGTGTGTGATGAGAGCTAGGTCGCGTCAATGTATGAAACGTCAACAGTGGTTTTCTCACTCAATGGTTGTGCCCCGTCACCACTGGCCAACATGGTTGCTTCGTATGCGCGCGATCACAGTCCCTTGACAGCCAGGCACTTCACCGCGGGTCATTCGGAGGATTCGACTGAAAATGAAATTTAATATTCATGTTTGACGACACCCTCTCTGTCTTTACGTCAGGGAGCTGATACGCTGTCTAGTTTGCAATGTGCACAATGCTGTCACTGTGACGTGATGCCATCGAGCATGAAAGGTGAGAAACGCACTGCGAGGCGGGCGGAAGAAACGACGGCTCGATGTACAGACAAAGCCGAGTATTCATACACACAGTGGTGCCTGACTATCCATGCCTGCCGTCATCAGAGCAGTGAACCCAAGGCGTCTCAGGCAAGACAGTCCAGGAACATAACATCCAGCAAATGCGGCAGCAAGGTAATGCACACAGGCATGTGATGCACGCAAGGGTATCTAAATACATTGACAGAGTACAAGGAGCTCATGCGCGACGTTCTCGCCACCATTCACCTCCTGTGGGCAGAGCATCAGAAATGCACGCTCACATCGACACAAGTCGCCATCAGGCCGGAAACTAGCGGCAGGCTAACAGCCTTCGATCATCAAGAAAACCACTGCCCTCTGCTGAGGCGCACCGCAGCCTGTGTACTGTATAGACCGCAACGCGGCCTGACAACCACAATCGTGTCGACCGCCCATGCATGAGCTACTCTCGCAGTCTCTCACCATCATATCAAAACTGTGCCGCGTACACATCCGCCTGCCGCACAGGCTGAATCTCATCTATGTAACATGGCCCGCGCCCGGCCTCCGCTGCCGCCTACCGTATCCCGGCGCTACGGTCCCCTTCGGCACCCCGCAAGGGGCTATCCCACTCCGGGCTGGTGCAAAAAACCACCGGAAAACAAATCCGAGCCTCAGTCTACGCCGTCTTGCAAACAGTCCCACAACGGGCGCACAGGGGCTCCCGCGCCGCCGCCTCACCATCCACCCTCCTCGCGGCTGCATGTCAACACACACACCACCCTGCAGGCCGGCCAAGGGGGCCGACATACTCCGCGCCGTGCAGCCCCCCTTGCCAGGAGCCCCGCCTCCCGCCATGCCAAGAAAATGTACCATGAAGCACCCCCTGGTGCGCAAACCAATCATCTTCTGCGATCAAACACAACCTTCCCCCCACCGTGCCAGTTCGCCCACGCTGCTGCAGCATTGCCCACGGCCGCACAATACAACAAGCCGAGCGATTGACAGCCGCACAACACACATGGCGTGCTGTGTCGCCTGCGGCCCATCCCAAAGACAAGTGAGCACAGCACAGCGCGTCTGCGGGCCATCTCTGTATGCCAGCCGCCGTTGTATGCGCGTGCTGTGCACGCAGGAACGCCAGCCGCCGTCCATATCGGGGCGGCGGCCGGGCCCAGCACGCGCTCAGCACGCGCAGCAGCCGCACTGTCTCCGTCCATTAGCAGACCGGCCGATCTCTCTTACATCAAAACACATCATCGTCTCGGATTCTCGCATATTTATGGTTTTATACGCACCTCCGTACCCGCTGCCGAGGGCGCGATCGCATCGCGTCCCCGGCGGCCGCAGCACGGCGATTACCTGCGCCGCTCACGCGACGACGTCTAGGAACGGGCCCCGTTCCTCGGCCGGCTTGAAATCGTCCATCAGATACTCATCCTGAATCCACGAGAGCCCATCATCTGCCGCGGCGGAATCCGCCTTGCCGGACGCCCGGCCCTCAGCGTCAGCCTGCAGCAGGCTGTCGCTGAAATCGTGCAGGTCGTCGCCACCCGCGCCGAGACCAAACACGTCCTCCACCACCACGTCATCGCCCTCCGCATCCCATGGGGACGGGTGCAAGTGTGTCGCGGCGCTGGCGTCGCCGCGCGACCACGTCCCCACGGACGCTGCGCCGTCCTTTGCCGGCTTGTTGCGGGCACGCGGGCTCGACATGACGACATCGGAGCCGCTGGCTGAAGCGCAGGGCGCGGCGGGCGCGGGGATGCACGGCGAGGCGGCTGCCGGGGACGGCACGCCGGGGGCGGCGGCGCTGCCGCCGACAACAGGGCCGCACGGCGCCATGGGCATGCCACGCATCATGCCGCTGTGCGGCGGCTGGGCACCCCACGGCATGGCCATCTGGTGCGGGGGCATCATCATCTGTGGCTGAGGCGGCATCATCGCAGGCGGCATGAACCCGGGTACTGGTGGCGGCAGCATCGGCAGGCCCCACACGCAGCCCGGCAGCGGTGCCGGCATCCCCTGCACAGTCGTGCACCCCGCTCTCACGCCCAGCACACCTCCGGAACGCCCAGCACGCTGCTGCTGGTCACTCACCGCCGTGACAAGCCGAGCTCTGATCTCTCGCGCTGCCACAGTCGCGCAGTGCACCGGTCACCACGCATTCTTGCATCGCCGCCAAAGCCACATGTACACCTGGCATAAGCCGGGGCTGCCCTGGCACGAGAGGGCGCGACGCCAGGCAGGAGTAGGGGGGCGGGGGGGCTTACCTGTGGATTGTACGAAAATGTGCTCTGCTGCTGCGCTGGCGGCGCGGTGGGGGCTGACTGTGCGGCGGGGATGGGGACTTGTGCAGGTGTGGCGGAGGGAGGTGCGGCGGCTGGGGTGGCTGAGGCTCGCCCGGCTGGCGGGGCGGCGGCTGGGGCGGCTGCGGTTCCACTCTCGGCCGGGGGTTTGCTCGCGGTGTTCCTTCGTGTCGCCCGCAGATCGGCTGTGCTGCGGACTTTCCGGTCACCTTTCTTGACCTTCAGCATCTCGGAGTCTGGCCTGGCTGTGTCTGCTTGACTCGAGCCGGTGGACTCTTGTGTGCTCTCGACGTGGGGTTTGTCGCTGGATGCGGCAGGCCCGGGGCGACAGCTGTGGTGCGCCTTGTGTGCGGACGACTGCAGCACAGGGGACTGTGATGTCACTGCTATACCGCGCAGCCGACAAAGGCACACGCGGCCTGTGCTTCACCGCGCGGGACAGGCGTGAGCAGCGCTGCCATGGCGGCCTGAAGTCGACAAGGGCTTCATGTTTAGTCGTGTGCGATTTGGCAGGGCAGGTCAACATGGGATAAGCGCACCGAGTCAGCTTCTGGGAGGGACGCTGATGACTTTTGCTTCATCATCTGCAGATTCAGGCGCCGCTGAGTCAGTGTCGCTGGGTTGCAAGCATAGCTGGAGCAATGAAGGGTAGGCTAGTTTATTGTGCTCCAGTGGTGCGCGTTAGTCTGACGCGTCCAACAGCTCCCTGGTGCGCCGGAAAAGCGCATGCGAATATCCATAGGTAACGCGGCGCAGCTGACGCAGACGACGTCGCGGCTTTCAAACTACTGAGGTTGGCACTAAGTGCGAACAAGGGTTCATGCCGGTGTCAAGGCGAAGGCGAAGCCTTCCGGTGTCTCGGAAAGCTGGTTGCGGTGCCATTTCCATGTGCTGGACCGACGGCGCCGCGCAAGGGAGCAGGCAGATTTACCCATTGCAGTCGTTCACAAAAGCACCAGCTGCTGTTGAGGCAAGCTGTCGAGCAGCGGTGGAAGTATACCTGCGGCTGTGCGAGGGAAAGCCATGCGTCCCGACACGAGCAAGATGTGGATCGTGTCTGCCTCTACAACAACCCATTTCACCCACACCGACAAAAGGAGACTATTGTGCTGGGCGATGCAGCTGATATACGCAAGCCATGCTTAACGCAACTTCAAAGCAACAACGACTGCGGCGTGCGGGTGGCAACAATGTACGCACGCATGACAAACGGAGCGGACATAATTCAGATCGATGATAGGGCATTTACTGTCGCGATTGCATAAAGCGTCTGTCAATGCAACGGCTAAGGAAACGCGGTGGATCGGATTTGCGGTCATGCATAGGACGGTGAATTCGAACGACGACGTCGCGCGTGGTCACCAACCGGCGAGGCGAACAGAATGGTAAACACAGTAACGCGTAGGAGGATCGTCTGGAAAGAGCCCGGTGTATGCCGACTGTGCCCGGCCTGCGATTGGCTGCTTGGTTGCAGGGCCGCTCAGCTGCACAAGGCCGACAGAATTCGCGGCACATGTGCACTGATCAAAATGAGCGGCGAGTGACAAACACGCCGGCCGACAAAACACTTCACGAATATGAGTAGCTCGTGTGATCTATACTCACCAAATGTGGCAATTTGTTGCGTGAGAAGAAACTTGCGAGCACTCGCACCTTGCGAACAGTGTGTTGCCACACATTGCGAAGCTTCAACAGAGCAACCGGCTTTTCCAGGAAATCAACTGCTCCAAATTTGATACCCAGGAGCTTTTGTTGTTGGCTGATGTTCTCGCCTGTCAGGACCAGTGGCAAGTGCTTCACTTTGCGCACGAATGCGGACCACGCAGCAGACTCATGAGCAACAACACTAGCCTGCATAGAGTGTCATTTTAATAAGCCTGGTTGCCGGTAGCGCGACGGGCAGGATGTCAAGCTCAGACGATGACCTGCGTGACCCGATGACCATATCGATGTTTATTTATTCTGACTGCGCCAACCCGATCAAAATCAACTGAGCAGTATATCCAAATGTCTGCGAGGCGCATGCGGGGTGGTCTTCTTGCGTGTGCGCAATGCGGTGTGACACGCACGGGGGCAGCGTCGGTGTCACATACCTCGCATATCAAAAGGTCAAATTCTTGCTCAGCCTTTAATATCAAGTTGCTGGCTTCTGTTTCATCGGCGCATTCGCAGACTGCACGGCCACGACTGCTCAGGTGTGTGGAGCGCGCTGGTTTGTTGAGGCCGGCAAGTGTAGCTTCGTACCTTCATAGCTGCACTCGCGCAGCTGAGCCCCCACCGCCTTACGATCTTGACCATTTGGTTCTATCAGGAGAATCTGCATGGGGGCGAGAGCGCATGGGACATCATGCACGATGGGACTGCAGGATAACCTGGTCATGTACAGCCGAGCGGGCAGTGTCACACACCCGCAGGCCAGCCGGAAAGCCTGGTCGATCCGAAAAACTAGGCACGCGGGCAAGTCCCATTTTTGAGCAGAGCTGTGGGAAGGACGCGAG
>JALKAD010001840.1:0-18640 GCA_024500015.1 Ulva compressa
TCAACCGGTGCAGCAGCAGCCCGAGGCTGTGCCACACAAAGATACAGAACGAACGACCAAGGACTCGCAGCAGGAGCAGCGCAAGAGAGGTAGGAGCTGTGGTGAAAAGCAGCCACCTGTCAGGCAGCGCCAACCGTCCAGGCGTCAGAAGTCCCAGCGCCGCTAGCCACGCTGCGGTGCTGTGTTGTACATTAGACTCGTGTGCCCCCATCCTGCTCCTACATTGTGCCATCCGTACTGTCACCTTCATGCATGCACTGCCAGGCACTCAAACATGTTCGAAAATGCAGGATCGCCCAGTGGATAGTTCTCTCAGCTGGTAGAATAACCCAGGCATTTTGGTATTGTGTGATAATTGTGGATTCAAGGAGAGCTCTGTCAAGCTCAGCTCTCGGGTGTGGTACTGCATCCTTGCTGGAAGTGTGAGCACATATGGGAGAATGGTTTTCACTGAATTCATTATCACGAAGACGTGCAATAGACAATTGCTATGCAGATGTTTGGCATATGCTTGGCAAGGCCCACTAATCAGATAGATCTCCATGGAGCGTCAAGGCAGTGCTGCTGACAGGTGAGATTGTCACTTGACCGTAGAATTGTGTTTGTGCGTCTTGTACCACGTGTGTTGAGCTCAGCCGCTAGCTGCTTTGGTGGTTGGTCACACAGCACTTGGTCGCACCCATGTCTCAGCCACGTTACACTGTTGCAGGTGTTTGACAACGGCGGATATCATCATGTCCCGAGCCCGATTCGTGGGACTAGATGACAGAGTGCATTCCGTTGAGCTGATTGGCAGGTCCGTAGACTTGGTGCTGAGCTGAGGTTATGGTTTGACATTTGATATGGGATGATGAATGAGTTCTGCTGCTAGGGCGAGTCGAGTAATAAATACATGCTCATAGTAAATGATGTGCCGTATAGCCGTACCAGGATCCGCATTCCGTACTGCTGTGTATGAGGTACCGACCTGGAGAGCGGTATCGACCTGTTGCCAGGGCAGTAACGACCGCAAGTACCAACCCTGGAGTAGGTATCACTCAAGTACCTACCTATCCAGTCAGGTACTGCGTCTACGTCGGTACCGCAGGTTCGGTACTCGAGGCATTGCGCTGTCTATATCAGAATGGATACTTTAGAGCGATACAGCCGCCACATTACTCTAATATATTATATGTTAGTTGAAATACACCAACTGTCACGCAAACGAAACACCGCAGGCCCGACGCCGAGCACAACACGCAAGCAGAGCTTGACATGCCTGCCCGCCTTTCGCGCAGGATGCATAAGCTGTTACCATATGTATCGATTAGGTCCACATTAACATGCAGTAGAAGCCGGAGCGCCGCGAAAAGGACCTCGTAGCACTCGGTGCGGCACATATGCAATCTGTGAGGTGCTGAAGGCGAGACCCCGACAGAGTAGCTTATCGAAACACAACAGGCAAACAAACGCGCGATATGGCATTAAAGGTA
Organism: Ulva compressa; assembly: GCA_024500015.1. Lineage (NCBI taxonomy): Eukaryota > Viridiplantae > Chlorophyta > Ulvophyceae > Ulvales > Ulvaceae > Ulva > Ulva compressa. The sequence continues at coordinate 1,473 of JALKAD010001840.1, forward strand.
CTATTTATTTTACTCGGGCGTACTGAGATGGAGGCGATGACCAGCGCTTCGCCGACAAGCCCTGCTGGCTGCCGTATCGAGCGAGTGTCCAGGCATCAAGGCTCCCCTGCCACCTCCGCTCCGCGCACAAAGATGCAAATACATGATGCAGACTGTCATTAGATGATATCTGGCGGCTAAATTTCCAGTTTCATTGCTACGTGGGTTGCTACTGGGCTGGGCGCCTGACATGGCTACAGCAGAGCTTGTCAACGGATAAAGCACAGACGGGGCTGAATCCGGCAAACGATGCTTCCAGCAATGCCTACTAATAGTGTACAACTTATAGAGCCGCTTCACGGTGCTGTATCTCAGCCGTGGCTGGTTGCAGCAGCTCTGCCATCAACCAACCATGCACCTTTGCAGGTCCAATGCATGGTGTCACGGGCACGCACGACATCCGCGGATCTCGTGTACGACCTATCTGATCAAGTACTACCTTTGTGGCTCATCAGAAGCCAAAATAAGCGTCTTTCCGCTTATTCTCGTCTGGCGAAACCGGTACCGACCCAGCGTACCCAACCGCGGGTCCGTACTGGGCACGTAGCCCAAGTGCTGTCGAGGGGGGTTTTGGCTGTCGGCTTTCCTGCTGTTGCCCTCGCTGCCGGGCTCTTGCGTTCATCTCCGTGTAACACACCCACGCGTGGACACGCATCCGCACACACGCGCACTCCGGCTGACGTGTACGTCGTCGCAAACAAACAGGACGAAGTGCATTGTGCGCAGCGTCGGACGTCCCCAACACAGAGTCGAGTCGGCAGAACACGCCAATGCAGAAACATAGAAAGTTCCTGTGTGTACTGAGCCGTGATGCCAGGCCTGCTGTTCGGCCTGCTGTTCATGAAGCCTACGCGAGCGGGCGACGTGCACGCACTCCCGTGTCGGCCGTCTCCGTCAGTTGCAATTGACGGCGGAGATGAGACAGTTGCATGCCGTAACGTACAAAGCTGACATTTGAACGGAAGGCAGTGGTCTCGAAGGTTCTAGAGGATATGCGACAGACACCTAAGAGTTTACCCGCGGTGGAGGCTGGTACTATTCTCATCATTATCCAAACCATATCCTAGAGCCTTGAGCCACCTGTGAAGTGCCCAGCAGGTCCCTGACCAGCGCCACACAAACCTTGCACCTAGGTACAGTTTATGTCAAACCAGCAAATGTTGGCTCTTTGTGGAAGCTGGCTGCTGTGATTGCGCGACCAGATGGCCTGCGCACAACAGTGTGCCCTCGCCAAGGCATGACCAGCCGTTACGTCTGCCACTCCACAGCTCTGTAAAACCTTCTGATCAAGCCCAAGCTTTGTCACTGGGCTCACAGGTCACAACGCGAACCGCGCATGAGTGCACGTCCGTACCGGCCTGTGTACCAGCTACCCAGCTGTCGCAGCGGCCGCCCCGCTCCATACGCCAGACCCTCTGAAATACTCGTAGAGTTCACTTGTACAGGTGGGGATTGCTGTAATCCAGGTTCAGCGTTGCCTTTGCAACGTGCTTGTCTGTGCTGTCTGGGCATTTCGCAACCAGATGTCAGCCACCCTCCCACCGCACGCCCCTTGCAGACCATCTACGTGATCACCGTAAAATATGCTCTCTCACTATGCCATCCACGCCATCTAGTCTGCTCTATCCATGGCTGCCCGGTAGGGGGCGGGCGTCGCCACATGGTCCATACATGCACAACTGTCTCATGCACTGTGCTGGCTTGGTGCGCTTAATTCTCCTGCTGTCAGCTGAAAGCTAGGACAGACGGCTGGCGGAATGATGAGAATAGTACCGGCGCCCACCGCCCGGCGCCGGCATTCAAATTTGGCGGCAGTACAGGTATGCAAATTGTGATATTACATGCATCATGGTGATCGCCGCCGCACATCCCCGTGCTCACATGGCGGCAAAAAAAAGCCTAGGATAAGGCAGAGGATCGACAACCCTGCCTCATTGGCAACATCTGCAAGTCCAGATCAGACTGTAGCAGCACACAAGCACACCACAGTGACATACCATACTGTACCGGCGGGCATTGGTGCAGCCTGGATCTCATGTTTTGCATTGTGCCGCTGGCTTCCTGGCTTTGGCCATGCCGTTGACCATGCCTCACCTCTGCAGAAAAAGCGATCCCAGCCACAAGCGATCCCAGCCTGCATTGTAAGTGATTCTCAGCCAGCGGCGACACAAGTCAGCCTGCTTCCGTCTCACAAACTGTGAACGGTGCCGGCTGGCGTCCCTGCACACTGGCTGCTCCGGAGCAGGCAGCGCTCGTCTCCCCGCACCGGCCCCTCCAAACAAACGTTCTAAAGCTCTCACAGATGATGTGTCTCTATCCTGGGGGCAGCAGGTGGCCACGGCAGTTCCTTCAACTGTGCTACTGTGGTGCCCCGTTGGCCGTGCGACCTCAATAAAACAGTCATCCCTGATGTTAGGGTGATGCACCCGTTTGGCAGGTCGCATGTGCGCAGTGCGTCAAAAACTACGACCTCAACTACACATCCATCCCCCGCCCAGACCCGCCCGCTGTCTCCTCCTCACACAGCCTGCCCCAGCGTCAGCGAGATGGTACAGCACTCCCCGGCAGCGCGCCCCGGCTGTTGGCGGGCGATGACCATCCGCCGCGTGCAGGCGCGGCGGCTGCGCTCGCAGCCGGCCACGCGCCGCTGGCGGACCTCCCACCGCCCTCAGACGTCACAGCTCCGTCCCCGACGCGCAATGTGTTATCCGCCTCTGACCAGGCGCCTGTGCGGCCGCTCGCGCCCCCTCCCCGATTGGGGGCCCTCAATCGCAGCGGCCCCCGCAGCGCGGCGACCTGCTGGCCTTTCTCACCACGCGCATGGTGCTGCTGTACATGAAGGTGATGCACCCGCTTGCAAGGTCGCATGTGCGCGGTGTGTCGGATGCGCCTGGCACGACCGCTGAGAAGGGCGAACGGCAGAAGCGCAACAAATACGGCGCCATCACGGGCGTCACCCAGTTCATCCCGCTCGTGCATGAGACATATGGTAGAGTTGGACGGGACGCATACCGCTTTCTCCACACGATTGCGGAGGTGGCGGCGGGACACGGCGCGGTCTCTAGGCGCGCTTTCATGCTCAATCCCATGCGCAACCTGTCCACGGCGCTGTGCCGCGCGCTGGCGCGCCAAGCACGAGCAGCCGCGGCCCTCCGCGCCAGGCTGGTCGGGCGGGCGCTGCTGCCGGGCCTGCCTATCCCCTCTGACGGCCTGCCGGTGCTGACGTGCCGCGCGTAGACTGGAACCGTGTACTGCCCCCCGCCGCCGCCCATTGGGATCTACCTGCCTCCCCCCTTCCCCCGCTGCCCCCTGAGACGTCCGCATCTTGATAGATCTCGGGGAAGCGGATCCTGCATACAAGCAAAATATGATCGCCCGCGATCGCGTGGTATTGATGCCCAGGGAAACCGATGTTTGATGACCGCGGGACCATTTTGTACCACGTTGACAGACCGCCGAGTTCGAACAGCGTCTGTCGTTTGCGAGGTTGCGCCAACACCGTCGGTGCTGTGCGCACTATCCCGGTAAACACAAGCTGTAGCGACACAAAGCTAACCTTGCGTACAACATTTCAGTGTGCCCATCTGCACGAACAGCCGTCTATCACTACCGGCCTAGGCCTGTGGCGACCTGTGGCGACCTGCATTGGCCTGTGGCGACCTGCATTGGCCTGTGGCGACCTGCCTGTGGCGACCTGCCTGTGGCGACCTGCCTGTGCATTGGCCTGTGGCGACCTGCCTGTGGCGACCTGCATTGCAATTGACATCCCGCAGCACGCGCCGTGAAGCAGATGGCAGAACCACTGACTGATACGACAGGTGCGATCCTGTACTTTTGGGCTTTGGCTCTACCCTGCCATCGGCGTACAATGCGTGTTGACCACACCTCGTTCGGTGCCGCTCCTTTACAGACACTGTGATGTAGTGCGTCGGATGTGCTACCTATGCTGGCATGACTAGCTTATAACGACACTCTGTAACCACACACTCACACCGCACGAAACGAGCGGGACACCATGAAATCCATGCACACGCCAAGTACAAGCACTAGGTGCTGAGGATCAAGGCGCCAGCCGGGGCGAAGCCACGCTCAGCTGGCCGGACAGACGCGGGACCGAGACGCCGTCGCGCGGGTCTGCGGCTTCCTGCGGTGGCTGTACGTGTGTCCCCTGGCCCGGGTCCACCTGCCGCCCTAGCCACTGCCACCGAGGACTGGGGTCCCAGCGAGAATCGCCGACAGGCCGGGGCGAGAGGCGGAGGCGGGGGGGGAAGGGGGTGTTGGCTGACGCAGGCTGCGCACATGTGCCGGAGGACAAGGGGGAAATGAAGTGCGCGTGTGTGTGCGCTGATACTTTCTGTCGGCAAATGGTGAGGATCATGCTAATACAGACTGCGGCTGTGCTGCTTGTTTAGAATCTTTGTTTGTTTTGGTTGTTTTTTTCCCTGTTTTCTCCTCAGCGCTGCTGACGCCTTGATCTATCACAGTGCAGCACAGCATTGTGTGCACTGGGCTTCACTCAGGCTCCAGCATGCCCACCTGTGGATCAATGCATGACCTTCCGCAGCAGAGCCCACCCCGCAGCATCATCAGATTTGCATGGCAAACGGGTCACCGTTGGCAGATGCCTCTTACGGGGCCAATTGTGCAGTTGCTAGTGTGCACAATGCTGCCAGCATCGGAGCACGTGTACAGCGCTGTACAAACTCGTAGTAGGAATGTGACCTCCGGAGATCCCGATGGGCCACAGCCAGTTGGCTGGTTGATGCGCCAAACAACATAAGCAGTGTATTCGCCAAACTTCTGGCGACAAGCACGGGTATGCATGCATGCATTAGGTACTACCCAGGGGTTCCCAGAAGCTTCTAGCCCCTGCTGGGATTCGGTCGCTTGCTTGCATGCTCGCTTGTTGTTGTTGTCATCGCTGCCGAGCTGCTCAGGCTGCGTTTCTCTTGGTGTTGCACGGAGATTGTCGCAGGAGCCCAGCGAGAGCAACAGCGAGCAAGGAAGCAAACAACAGAATCCCAGCAAGTTGCACAATGCAAGGACCCATCATCTGTAGCGCGCTGCTGCCACCGCACACCAGCACTACGACATCCACGCCAATGCAGCACACTCCCCCTAGCAGTACACTCCCCCTAGCCACACCTTGCACACCTCCGAGCAACTGACAGCCACGGCTGCGCGGCGGAGCCGCCATGCTCACCGCCGTGATCGTGAGGACCTGTCTTGTGACACCCCGGCAGAGCCTCCTGCCTCAGGAGTCCTGCGGCAGGAGCACCGTGACATGGCATTTTGCAAGAACACGTGCCTACACAGGTTGCACATGTATACATGGCCGGCGTGTTGCAAGAATGCACCGTTTCTCTCCGTATGGCATCTATTAAGCAACCACCGTCAGCACTACGGCGTAGTTTGGGAAGAGTCTAGTACAGCTTCACGCTGAGCAAGCTTTATAGAAGGCCTAGGGTTTTGTGCGTGCATGCACACGAGCGTACGGAAGGGAGAGCTCTCGAGGAGTGTGCGACAATGTTCACATCTCTCTCAGTTGCACAACTCCAGATGTGCACTTGACCTGCATCACAGCTGCACTCCATGCGTGACGTCTCCTCTACGCTGGGCCGCACACTGGTACTAGTGCTCCAGGCATGCGCAGCCGTTCCCCTTTGTGACAGGCTGCTGGGAGGGCGCTCTTGCCGGGCGTGGCGGTCGCTACTGAGTCAGTTGTACTGACGGCCTACCAGTGGTCACAAGCCATTGCACATAGCCCGCCGGCCGCGGCCCCTGCCCGTGCTCTCTCGCAAGCAATGCAACCTGATCCTCCTGTCCTTTCTGACCCATCTCCACCTGCACTCCAACTCATCTGCAGACACACGTGCACCCTGCCGTTGACTTACGTCGCCGCATTTCCGCCGGTGGCCGAGCCACACTTTGGTCCAGATCTTGGACCATGGCCATAGGTGGCGCGAATAAGCGCAGCAATGCTATCAGTGTGGCGTTAGGCCATGGACGTGGGAGTTTCGGTTGCCACAGTTGGCTCCGCACCGGTTTTGTGCTGCTAGGTGCTGCAGTACCCAGCACCTGGTGCTTGCGTGTGGACTCCGACCCGTTGTGCTGGGTCGTGCTCGATTTTGTCAAACGCACTGCCGGTGGTATTCGTTGTGATTTGTTATTGTGAGCGCGATTCATAATTCAGTGTGGCACCTTTGCGCGTGCAATGCAATGCATGGGAACAGTGCATGTCTCCGAGTCTTGCGCAGGAGAGTGTGTGTGACAACGTGTGCGTATGCATCAGCTGCCATCTGGCTGCTGCCTGGTTTGGCCTCCTCCTCACTGCTGTGCGTTCATGTTTCTCACATGCTGAAGGGTTGGCCACGCTGTTCAGCTGTGCTGAGACGCTCCTTGATAGACACCAGGAGCGTCCTCCTTGCGAGCTCTCGATTGCACGTTGCCCGGCTGAGCGCGTGCAACCCCGGGGGGGGACCTCTGGAAGCGCTATCCCAGAGCAGTGCTTGCCCTGTCACGGCCTGAGATGCCCAGCGGTTGCTGTGTAGGAACAACATTTACAAAGCAAAAAGACAGGTACGTGTAAAAGGTGACCTAAGCACCCTGTGAGCATCATATGTGAGCATTAGTCCGGCGTCAGCATGGCCACCGAGATTTGTTGCCAGGGCCAGCGCATGCATGCATTCAAAGTTTGTCTTGCGCCATGTACTTCTGAAACGGCTCATAGCGGCACCATGGCACGGCCCGCAATGCGTCGCGAATATCCTGCATCTGCTGCGGCGCATGCGCAAACCCAGAGAGCACTGTGAATACCCGCAGCTCGGGCAACCGCTTCACGACGTGCAGAATGCTATCAAGTTCGACCACCCCCTGCGATTTATCTATGAGCAATGTCTTGAGAGCGAGTGGCTCCAGTGCGCGTGCGCACGCTGTTGGGTCAACTGCAGCATCCGCATTCATGCGCAGAACTTGCAGACAGTTCAGACACGGCACATGCGGCAGCAGCTGCGGGAATAGCTCGAACCAGCAGGATTCGAGTTGCTGAAAGGCTCCGGAGTCTGCGGAGTGTTCGATGTATGGCGTCGTGACAGTGGATGTGCGCAGGCTAGTCAGCGCGGTCAACTGCCGCAGGCCGTCGTGGAATCGCCCATGCATGTCCCCAAATACATCACCGCCGTCCATGCATATGTTCGCACGCATATCAAGCTCTCGCAGGCATGTCAACACCGAAATTTGCTCCAGCACTGCTCCGAGCACGTCACCGGCCACTGGTAGCGCTTCACCCCCGCAGATGCGCAGCGTGTGCAGTTGAGTCAGCTCGGCGGCGGCCGCGCCGAGGGGCGTCAGCCACGAGTCATCGTGGTCGTCGAAATCGATGTCGATGGTGCGGGCCTTTGCAAGCAGTGGGGCGAATGTGGCAAGGACCACGTTGGGGGCTGCACCCTTCGTGGCCCGGTACATGCCGAACTTAAATTCAGGGTCGCTGTGTAGGAACAGGTCAACTGTCAGCGCCTGCAGCTGGGTGATGCCCAGGAGGGCCTGCACCAAGCCACGGTCATCCCCAGACGACTTTGCAGGGACCGGCAGGTGCAACACACGCATAAGCGGCACGCGCGTAGTGACCGCATCGACGATGAGGCGCAGGGAGGGGAGGTTCGGCAGCGCACACGCGGCCTCGTGGTGTGTGGTGGCTGTGATGGTGAGATGGCTAAGGTTTGACAGCTGAGGCAGCACAGGGGCCAGCGCGGCGAGGTCGTCGTGGCAGCAGGATGTGTTCATAGCAGAAAACTTGAGGCGCAGCTGGAGGAGCCCAGAGAGGGCTCCAATGGCGGTGTGGACTTCGGTGACCCGGCCGTGGGTGTGGCGGAGGGGGGTGATGTCAACGTGGAGCAACGTCAGCTGCGTCAGCTGCGCCACGTGGCTGCTAAGTAAACGGCACCCGAGGGCGAGCAGCGCTCGTGGCGGTTGCTGCTCGTAGAGATGAATCGTGTTGCCGTGAGTGCTCTGCGCGGGCTCGAACAGCAGCGGCATGTTGAGGCCGGGGTGGCGCAGCACCGGCAGGGCCCCCAGAAACTCCCACAGGCATATGACGGCATCACCGGTGAGGTCAGCATCGTAGAGGCGCAGCTCGAGGTGCTGCAGTTCTGGCAGGCGCAGCTCGCCGCGGCGCAGCATGGCCATGAGTGGCTCCGTGAGGGCAGCACGCATGACCTCGCACGTCATGCCACCGCGGACGCCGATTGACAGCGCCGTGAGGCCGCTCAGCGCGCACAGCATGTCGCCCAGGTAGCCCAGCGCGTTGCGGTCGGGCGAGTGTACGCTGAAAGCACGGAGCATGTGCAGCGCACGCAGCGCAGAGCACTGCCGCAGGGCGGGCTTCAGAGCTGTCATGGCCGGGAGGGTGATGGCGTTGTCACTGAGATCGAGGGTGGCTAGGAGGGGCAACAGGGGGAGGGCGTCGGCGACGGCGACGGCGGTGCGTTGGTGGGAGAGGGCGGTGTCGCGGAGGTCGAGGGCAGTGAGGTGGCCCAGCGCGCGCAGCGTGCTGGAAAAGAGGGTGGGGTCCCTTGAGTCTTGTCTTGAATCTCTCTCTTGCACGAGGTACTCTATGGACCTGTGCTTCTCTGTATTCTGTATTTCTTTGCTCACGCTCCCTGCACACTTCCTCCCCAACGACGTCTTCGCTCAGTCTGTCCTCAGGCTGTCTCTCAAAAACCTCAACTACATCTCTAGCAAACACCAGGACTGCTGTCGCACTTGAACTGAATGGATGATCAATTGATAACTGCAGATAGTTTTGTTGCCCAACAAACCCGGTCAACAGCAGTGTGCAGCCTGCCTAAGTGCGGCTGAGTGCGGAGCAGAGCGGGTCAGCGAATGACGGCGCTGAGCAGATCCGGCAAACGCCACAGGGTGCTGCATACATGCATGTCCGGCACGCAGCATGCATGCGCCTTGCACTGAGCATGCATGCGGCCTGTGTGGTGCACTGTGACCATGTGTGGCTGCTGCAGGCAACCAGCACAGCTCAGTTACACATGTACGCCATGACAACCACTGCTATTATGCGTATATGTGTCTTGCATGCCTGCGGGTCGGCCGCGCTGTTCGGTGGTGCTGGGAGGCTACGCACCAGGAGCGTCCTCCTAGCACGCTCTGTCCTGGCAATCTCTCTATAGCACGGTGCCCTACTGTGGGCGTGCGACCCAAGTGGCACCTCTCAAAGCAGTGCTTTCAGAACAGTATCTCAAATCAGTGCTTGCCCACTCCAGACCTGCGATGTCAAGGTTGCTGTGTAGGAAGACCAGAAGAAGAACAAAGAATATATTCTTTCTTAATAAAGAATTTCTTTTTAAAGAATTTCTTTATAAAGAAACTCTTGCAGGTGACATAAGCAGGAATGCTGTGAGCACCAGTATGGCTACCAAAAGTTGTTACTGGGCACAGTGGATGCATGCACTCAGAGCTTGTCTTGCGACATGTACTCCTGAAACGGCTCATAGCGGCACCAGGGCACATCCCTCAACGCAGCAGTGATCGCCTGCATCTCCTTCGGACACACCCCAGGCAGCACCGTGAGCACTCGCAGCTCGGGCAACTGTTTCACGACATCAAGGACGCTATCAAGTGCGTCCATCTCCCGCGAACTATCTATTAGCAACGTCTTGAGCGCGACCGGGCCCAGTGCACTGACACACGCGGCCGGATCTGCCGCAGCATCCGCATACATGCGCAGATGTTGCAGACTCCGCAGGCAGGCCACATGCGGCAGCAGCTGCGGGAACAGCTCCTGGCGGCGGAACATTTCGAATCCTTCTATTTTAACTCCTTCAGAGTCTTCAAAGTCAGAAATGTCGGGCGTCATGACAGTTGATGTGCGCAGGCTGGTAAGCGCCGTCAACTGCCGCAGACCGCTGTGGAACCGCCTCTGCATATCTCCACCGTGACATGCATCACCGCCGTCCATGCTGATGTTTGCCCGAATATCAAGCTCATGCAGGCACGTCAACGCTGATATGTTCTCCAGCACGGCTCCGAGCCCGTCGCCGGCCACAGGCCGCGCCTCACCCCCGCAGATGCGCAGCGTGTGCAGTTGAGTCAGCTCGGTGGCAGCCGCGCCGAGGGGCGCCAGCCACGAGTCATCGTGGTCGTCGAAATCGATGTCGATGGTGCGGGCCTTTGCAAGCAGTGGGGCGAATGTGGCGAGCACCACAGTGGGAGACTCCGCCTTGGGGGATGTCGCCGTGACCCAGGAAGGGTCAGACTTGAATTCAGGGTTGCCGTGTAGAAACAGGTCAACTGTCAGCTTTTGCAGCTGGGTGATGCCCAGAAGGGCCTGCACCAACCCACGGTCATCCCCGGACGAATTTGCTGGCACCGGCAGGTGCAACACACGCATGTGGGGCATGCACGTAGCGACCGCATCGACAACGCGGTGCAGGGACGGGAGCTTTGGCAGGTCACACGACGCCCCATGGCGCGTGGCGGCCATGATGGAGAGGTGGCTGAGGTGTGACAGCTTCGGTAGCACGGGGGCCAGCGCAGCGAGGTCGTCGTGGCTGCGGTCTATTCTCATAGCAGAGTATTTGAGCTGCAGCTGCAGAAGCCGAGAGAGGGCGCCGATGGCGGTGTGGAGTTCCGTGACTGGGCCGCGGGTGTGGCGGAGGGGGGTGATGTCGAGGTGGAGCGACGTGAGCTGCGTCTGCTGCGAAACGTGGTTGCTAAGGAGGCCGTATTCGGTGACGACGAACGTGTGCCGCGGATGCTCTTCATAGGGATGAATCGTGGAGCCGCGAGTGCACAGCGGCGGGCAGTAGAGTAGCGGCACGTCGAGGCCGAGGTGGCGCAGTGGCGGCAGGGCCCCCAGAAACTGCCACAGGCAGGTGACAGCATCACCGGTGAGGTCGGCATCGAAGAGCCGCAGCTCGAGGTGCTGCAGGTTTGGCAGGCGCAGCTTGCCGCCGCGCAGCATGGCCACGAACGGCTCCGTGAGGGCAGCACGCATGGCCTTGCATGTCATGCCGCCGCGGCCGCCGATTGACAGCGCCGTGAGGCCGGACAGCGTGCACAGCACGCCGAGGTAGCGCAGCGCGGTGGGGCCGGGCGAGTGTATGCTGAACGCGCGGAGCATGTGCAGCGCGCGCAGTGCGGAGCGCCGCATCAGGGTCAGCTTGAGCGCTTTCATGGCCGGGGGGGTGATGAGGTTGTCGCTGAGATCGAGGGTGGCTAGCAGGGGCAACGCTGGGAGGGCATCGATGACGGCGGTGGCGGTGGGTTGGTGATAGAGGGCGGTGTCGCGGAGGTCGAGGGCGGTGAGGTGGCGCAGCGCGCGCAGCGTGCTGGACAAGAGGGTGGGGTCGGCGTGGGGGGAGCTGCCAGCGAGGCTGAGGCTGACGAGGGTGGTTGTTGCAGTGAGGAGACGAAGCGCCGTGGAGAGCACGTGGGGGGGCAGAGGCGCGAGGCGGAGTGTGTGGCTGGACTTCATGGACGGGTTGTGTGCGAGGAGGGCGGAGTGGTGGTGGGAGGGCGGCAGGTGGGACAGGCAGTGGGAGAGGGGGATGGCGGAGAAGACGGCGAGCAGGAGCGGCTCTGGCAGGGACGCCTCCACCTGCACAGATCAATCGGGGCTCAGGAGCAGCTAAAAAAAGACAGCCAGGGGTGGCATGCTCACGCCAACTGTAGTGACTGCAGCATAACAGCACCTGTTGGCTAACTGCAACCGACACTGCGGTCACTAGCACGTGACGGTGCAGCCTGTGGGCAATGCTCGTGCCTCACTGTTGTAATGCTTCAATTGGCCAGGGCGGAACTGCGCTGCAGTTGGCCACAGTGCAATCGTGCTGCTGCTTGCCAACACACATTCATGCACGCGGAGACCGGTTTCGGAAGCTATCCGCATGGTGCCAGATCACACAGTCACTTCTCTAATTCCGCCCGAGACAGCAGGCGGGCATGCATGTCAGGCTGACGGAAAAGGTGGGGCAGGATGTGATCCATAGAATCATGCGCACGCGGCACTGCAGCAGTCCAACAGTTTGTGCAGAGACCTAGAGCACCTCTCTCACAGGGCTCCAGCAACGCCTCCTGAGAGTGGGGCGCACCTGCTGCAGATGGCGATCCAGTGCTTGCGGCTGTGAGAGCGCCTTCGCCAGGCGCCCGACCGCGTGCGCCTTGGTTCCTTCGTCCACCAGAACGTCGCTCGCCTGCATGCATGTGTGGAGTCGAAGCCTCAGCTGCTTCGAGCATGACTCAGGCAGACGGTGGGTGATGTTGGGCGAGACTGCAGGAGGGACAGTCCTGGAGGACACAGGGGACAAGTGCGGTGCAGCGATGTGGTGGACAGGAAGCTCCTCGCAGGGGCCTCTAGCTGTGGAATCCCAGTGTGGATCACAGGCATGCAGTGGCAGCGCCTGGTCGCTTGCGTGCCTGATTGGTGGAGCAGTCTCTACAGCAGAGGCCTTGATACATACATGTCCAAGGCACTGTAATTTTACACAACATTTAATCGGTACAGCAAGGCACAGAAGAGGCTGTCAGGTGCAGTGGCAGGCAGCTGAGCGAGTGTGTTGGCATGCATTGAAGTCTGGGAGCCCTGCAGCATACCACGATCAAGGAGCAGAGGCTGCCCACATGCTGGACCAGGTCGAGGGCCAGCTCTTCGGAGATATCAGCGGCACTGCTGTTCATCAATTGGTCAGCCTGCATGCGCATGCGCGTTTCAAGAGGTGGGTGGCATGGCATGACCAGTTGGCTAGCCCACACAGAACAAGACAAGAACGACATCCCACGCAGCCACAGAGGGCCGCCGACATACCTGATGCACCCAGAGAGTAAATGATATTTCGTCGACAGGCTCGGGATGATCCGATGTACCCGCGTTGTCCGCACATGCCAGCAGGTCTGTCAGAAGCGCGCTGCGACTCGCCAGTGCTCTTGGAACCCAGAGGGCCTCCCCGGTGCCCTTGCGCAATCGTAATCCGTCATGTTGGATCTCGAGGGTTGCCATGAATGTGTCCTTGTCCGCGTTCCACCGGGACAGCGCGCAGAACTCCAGCAATGCCGCTGTACGTGTTCAACTTTTCAATGCGGCGACAGATCGGAAGAGACAATGTGAGGCGCAGGTGGCCACTACACTGTACAGGCAGCTCAGATCGAATTTGAAATGCATTCTGTGGTTAATCTCACGGCGCGACGTCTCATTCTCACGTTTAGGACTGCACCTGTCACCACCGTGCACGGAAGGCACGCCATGCTGCCCTCGCTCTGCCTCTGACTTATACCACATTGTTGAGGAAACCTCTGTAACATCTTTCGCCCATGCTCTTACTGCCTGCATGCTGCGTTGCCCTGCACCGTGCATCATCATAGTGCCTCGGTGCAACAGTATCCGGCCTGGGAAATTGCAATCCAAGTTGGTGCAGCAGTACAACAATATACTATATTGTTGGGCTCCTGCTTCAGCTTGTACTGCAGTAATAGCCTGGCAGCTGAGACTCTCTGTGTCGTTGGTATCTATCGCGGGCGTGTGCAACTGCTGTCTAATTCGAATCGACCGTCATCATCTCGCATGGTCGACCTTGTACTTGCTTTCAAAACAAGCCAAACTTGCACAGCGAGATGGCCCCACTGACGGCCTGACGGCGCTGACGTGCCATCGCGATATGCCTGGAACTGTGAGCTGCCCCCCCACCCCCTCCTCCCCTATAGTCTGTCCATCGCGACCTTCCCCTCCCTCAGAGCCCCCCCGCCCCTCCTCCTCCCTCTTCCCTCCTCCCCGCGCACCCCCGCCGTTCACCTCGGCCCACCCCCGGACACGGCTCGGACCGCGGCGTTCGCGCGGCGGTGGCTGTGGCCGCGGCCCGTTGGACAGGTGGCTTGGGGCCGCGGCGATGGCTGTAGCGCGCGGCTGCGCGCCCGTCTGGACTGCTGGGGTCGGACCGGCGCCCGCCGGTGGGCCCGGTGCATGCATACTGTGTTTGGCGTGTGCATGGGCTGTGTGCTGCTGCGCTCGCTTCCTGCGATGTTTGTGTGTGTGCGTTTGTGTTCGAACCGGCGCTGGTCCGTTCCAGCATTTGCTCGTGCGGAGAGTGGCCTTGGGGATTGTGCTGGTTTGACTACTTGCCTGTTTGCCTGTTGACTGCTCTGTTGCCTCAGCGCTGCTGGGGCCTGGATCTGTCCTCCGGCAGCGCTGCCGTAGGCAACATCTTCCAGCCGCACCGGCGCGCGGCGCCTGCGCCGCGTCCGCCCCACCTGTCGCAGGTCACCCACACTCGGGATGTACAGGCATGCATGTACAGTGTGGATGTACAGGCATGCATGTACAGGCATGCATGTACAGGCATGCATGTACAGGCATGCCTGCAGGTCAGCCCGTTTGGCACCTAAGCTCGGCTTCCAATCCCACCCCCACCACCGCCCGCGCCGCGGTCCTGACGCCGCCCGCCCCCTCGCCCTGGCAAGACTTACCCCAGTGCGCACGAGGTGATTTGGAACCGCCCGGCAGAACGTCACAGCCATCGTCCGGTGACAGCCCCACCCCTCTAGATCTCACCACCCCTGCTGCTGTCAGGCCTCCCGCCACACTCAAGAGACGTGGCCGTGCACATGTCCCTGGCCCGAGAAGAGGCCCCCGGCTCAGACTGGGCTGGTCATGGTGCGCCGGAACAAGGCTTCGATCTACGCTCGATTGTGCATATTTAAATCCTCCGGCGGCGCACATTTAAATCCTCCCTTCCCTGATTGGCCGTGCTGCTACCTTGTGTTTGTTGTAGTCTGTTCCGTGGTTTCTTCCTTCCAGCTCTGGCGCTGCTGAGTCAGTGCTGACGCAGTGCTGACGCCTTGATCTATCACAGGCCGTGTAACACATCATGAATGATTCAGATCTTGCCTGAGGTTCTGATGCGGTCTGATGCGGTCGTCATCGTCCGCCATATATATGTGGCCAAATATGAGATACGTGACAGGGGTATGCTCCACAAGGTGGTAGAACACACGGGCAACATTCATGGCAATGCATCAAACACGTAACCATGGCAGAATGCCGTAAACAACTGTGGAACACATAGCCACGTCGTCGACATCGCGCGGCATTGTATCAAGTTGAACGCGGAACCCATCGCCACCAGCATCGATCATCATACATATCGGCGGCCCCAGCCGACGTCTGCAGCTGCGGTCGTCGGGAGCGCGCATAACTGCAGTCGGAAGCAATCGCAACAGGCGCCTTCAAGGTGGTCAAAGTGCTGCCGCGGCGACACGGTCGTCACCCCGACTTGACGTTATAACGTCAAGTTATACGCCATAACGCGGCCGCGTGATGGCGTAAAAAGAATGCGGTGGGCGGCATGCGCCGGCGTGAACATGTTCGCTGCCGTCGATCATCATCGCAAGCTTGTGGATCTGAGGACACTGGAGGCTGTGCGCTCTTGGGCAACGGGCTCTACATTCTCGGACAGCGTACAGCTACTTGATGCCAATTTACAGTATACCTTATCACAGACGTCCCATGGCACTGCGGAGGCTACGCAGTACGTATACGTACAGCAGGCTCACGGGCCCTTACATAGCAAGCCACAAGCGGCCACAGCACTGTACCTCTGACAGAATCTCTGTCTCCAACTCGGAAGGGTTTGTGAACCCGGCCTATTGACAACACAGCAGCTTACACATATGAATGCGCCGCCGGACCCGCATGGGGGATGTTGGGTCTGACATGCAAACTCCTGGGTGGGGCTGTGTGTTACACTGTGATAGATCTAGGACCCAGCATGATCCACACTGACTCGGGACTCACTCGGTAGTTCGTTCTGGCATTTGCTTGTGCGGAGAGTGGCGTTGGTGCTTGAGGTGGTCTGTCTGTCTGTTTGCGTGTTGCCAGGTCTGTATCACTGTGTAACACTCACTCGGAACGGCCGTCTACGCCAGCGTCTACGCCAAACTGGACCACCTGGGTGGGCCAACTGGTAAGGTGGGAATACTGAGGGTGGCCTTATCAGCAGGTCACTGAGAAAAGCGTAAAACTGGTCAAACTCAATGTAATGGTTGTCCCTGAGGTGTGTAAGGTGCTTGTGGATGTTCAGATGATCATTTGAGCCACTGTGCTGGCTGTTTGGTGGTGGCAGCTATTTGTCTCTCCCACCACGGGGGTGGGCCAGCTGGGAAGGTGGGAAGATCTACAGTGAGCATGCAGGGGACATTTGGAGTAAATCAGTATGTGAGTGGCAAGAGTGGAAGTTTTTGGATCAACAAGGCATGTTTGGCATAATTCAACTGGGAACATGGTTGAATGCACCATGTGCACGTGCATGTGGAATGCTGGGGTAGTTTCCTGCCCACCATGCGGGTGGGCCAGTGGAAAGAGTGGGAATAGCAGGCATGGGTGTTTGTGAAGAACTGTTTGGAAACGCACAAGTAGGCTGTGGATTCTGACATGCCTTGGTCTGAACGAGCTGATCAAGGTATTCAGTGGATCTAGATGGCCTGAGAACAGTCATTAGTAGCGTCTGTGTGATGACTGTCTCTCGCGAAGGCCACCCAGAGGGTGGGCGAACAGATCAGGTGGGCTGCTGCAGCGGTCGGGCTCCGCGGATGGTCGCTGGTGCGGTGCTTGCCAACTGTGATGCACTGGGACCAAGCATAGCACTCGAAAAAATAACTTAATCACATACATGTGCAGCTAAATTGCCCGGAATGAAGTACACGTCCGCCTGCCGCTGTTCGTGAATGGGACAGGCATTCCTGCGCACAAACAGCGTCTCTTTCGCCCAGTCTGGTCTTTGATAATTACTTATACAGTTGCTGGAAAATCCGTTGCGCCCACGTCCTCGCCTAGCCCCCAGGTGATCATCCAAGTTGGAGTAGTCGTCTGTTCACGTACTGGTGCACCACGCCACCTCGTCGTATACCGCTGCATGCAGAGCAAGTATGTGCCCAGCTGAAGCAATCACTGTAGCGCACTACCACTGAATAGCGCAGACTTGCTAAGCGTGTATGGCGAGTTTGGTTGTGCCTGTGCTTGTTAGACTTCCTCTCGCAGTTCCGTAGTTCCTGTGAAGTTGCACTGTCAGATTGTTTCTTATGCG
This sequence comes from Ulva compressa, assembly GCA_024500015.1. Lineage (NCBI taxonomy): Eukaryota > Viridiplantae > Chlorophyta > Ulvophyceae > Ulvales > Ulvaceae > Ulva > Ulva compressa. Next base: position 18,596 of record JALKAD010001840.1, read on the forward strand.
CCCGAGTGGCGAATGAATTTGCCAGCTTGCATGCTCTGACCTCAT
>JALKAD010000185.1:30098-47492 GCA_024500015.1 Ulva compressa
TGCCATGACCGGCTTCAGGGCTTGGTAAGAATCAATGGCAACATGAGCAGCAGGTACAGCCCAAATGATATATCCTACGTGCAGGTGTGGCTCCGACCCAGGGAACTCTGCATATGCATATGCCAGCATGCCAGCACTCACACAAACTCTATTATTAAGACTTCATGCCGCAGGTGTCCACCTTGGCCAGGTATGATCGCCATACATTTCTCTCCCCAGCTGGAGTGTGTTCAGACACCACCGGCATCTCTCTGTATAGAATCCATCGTCACGCCCACTAAGCTACCTGAAATTCAATGCACTAGTACTGCAACCGGTTGGGAACAACGCATGTTGTTTTCGTGCCGCATCATAATCAAAACACCAGCTTGCGCCATAACACCCGCCACACTGCTCACCATCACAGGCGCCTGCCGTACTGGTACGAGAGCAGTGATGTGCAGAGAATGGGTTTGTCTGGCGCCGGTGGTGGTGGTGCGTCGCCGCCAAGCACAATGGTTGTGTCAACGTTGCTTGCACCGCCATCATTCTGTGAGTCAGCTGTGGACGGCTCCAAATCTTCATACTTCTGAGCAGTCGTGCCACCCGGCATGTCCTCAGACACGTCTGGAAGGCGCTTCTCGATCTGAGCAAAGTGCATGTGGATCTTGCCAGCCTGCACAAAACCAGACTCAGCTCCAAACAAAAATTCAGAGCAGCCACCCGGCGGGCCTGTAGCGACAGAGCTCTGCAAAGCTTGCTCAGTGCCGAGGCATGCATGTTCTGCCAGAGACACGTGCGTGGGTGTACAGTCAATGCATAGACATCTGGAACGTTCACAGATGACTGCGACTGCGACTGCTGCATGCTCTGCAGCTAGCTGCTGTGCATGCCTGTAACCAGGGCAACGGGCCAACAGGCCAACAGGCCAACAGGTCAACGCCATGATGACAGCAGATGTATGCCTATCATGAAAGCGGCAGAATGATAGCTGCAGCTGCTTGCGGACCCTCAGGCTGGATGCTTGCGTGGGTGGCCACCTCAGTTTATTTGCAGCGACTGTTATGCTGATGCAGCAACCGCCTCCAGCACAAGGCTATCAGTGCATGCTGTGTATCAGTCACAGCCGAGACATGGTTGCAGCGGCGGCGCTGCATGGGATACACTCCATGCCTTGGTGGCCACCTGAACCAGGGCCTGCTGAAGGACCCCCAGCTGCATGCTCCTGTCAATGAGAACAAGCTTTGCAGCGCTGACTACCCCGACTCTGACAGTTGGAACGCCTGTTTGATGATCATGCGCAGGCATGATGGCCTCACGTGCACATTGCCAACATGAATCGATGACATCTGCAATGTAGCAGGAGAAAGGAGCCCACTCCCAGATTGCAGATCTTGTGCATGCAGTGCATGCTGGAACCAGGGTGAAGCATACCGCATGCATGCAGTGTGCCACAAACAGCTTCTCTCCTGACCTCCACTTCAGCTGCTCACCACCATTCGCCAGAGTCAGAGTGATCATGTCTGTTTTAGCCCTGCATATGAAGGACGGGATACTGTCAGTCAACAGGATGTGGATCAGAAGTATGAACACACAGCGGTGATTGCTTGGCAGCCTCTGAAAAGGACACAAACTTCTTGTCGCAAGCTTGGAGGGACAGGCAACACGGGTGGGCGTGCAGCTACAGTGTTCAATTCCAGGAGTGTGGGGGCCTCATAGATGAAACAGTGTGGGCGTGGTTCAGAGCTAAGCGGCTAAGCGGACCATACGCAGCGAACCTCATGCAGCGGGCTCAACGTGCTGAATGACAACACTTGAATGTGGCGGCTGAACAGGTGTGCCACGCCTCAGTAATGTACACAGCAGATGAGGAAGGACCGTGTAAACACAACCTACACCACTGACAACGATTTGGGGTCAGGGGTGCTGGACGCAGTAGCGTCAGGTTCATCGCTGCCAGACACAAGGACAGACTGCGAGTAGGTCAACACGCCTGAGCTGGGCTGAGCTGGGCCAAAGCGGCGTTGCAAGTACAGAAGTGCACACACGATACAGAAAGTCAACCCACATGACTGGACTTGGGTGCAACCACAGTCCTTGCCAAATGCATGTCTGCACCCCGCGAGCAGTCAAAATGAAGGGTGTGCATGCTCCTGCAGGCAAGCGTGCTCCAATGTTGGGACACAATGGAGAGCATTTTGCACATGCTGCATACGGAGTGTAGGAAAGTAGAGCGGGGGATGTCACTCAGGCGCACAGGTCAAGCACAGTGGCCAGCAACAGCTGCATTGGAGGCGAGCGTGCTGCATCTGAAACCCGATTCAGAACGCTTGGGCCTAACACAGGCCAAGCAAAGGAAGGGTCGCACAGACGCCGGGGGATGTCGACTGCGGCTTGGACATGGACACCGCTGGAGGTGGCGGCGGCCTTGCCGATGTCGAGCACGCAGATGCGGCCGTTGTTGAGCTCGACGACGGTGCCGGTGCGGGACGCGGAGATGATCTTGCGCACGCGCACAGGATGCGAGCCGAGCACGTGCACGCTCTTGTGGCCGCCGAAGTTGGTGCGGCCCTCCGCAGTCGGCGTGAAGACGCCGACGGCGCCGTCGCCGCTCGCGAGATGCAGGAGGTTGTCGTGCGCAAACGCGAGCGACAGGATGCCCTTGGCGATGCACGGCGAGATGATCTGCGTGACGATGGTGTGCGCGCAGATGATGAAGATGGAGCCGTTCGACAGGCCGAGGGCGAGGCGGTGGTGGGAGGGGGACATCGCGGAGGCGGAGATCGTGTGGGGCATCGGGATGGTGTAGTCGCAAGTGGAGCCGGGGGAGGAGCAACGCGCAAAGGTGTGGCCGAGGAACTCGCCAAAGTGGAGCCAGTGGAAGATGAGGCCCTTGGTGAAGCGGTGGCAGGCGGGGTCGGTGGACATGGGGGGACACGGCGCGTGAGGGTGGGGAGGTGGTGGCTTGCGGTATGCGCCGACGGTGGGGCAGACTTGCCAGTAGGCGCGGGGGAGGGCATCGGCGGCTTCGTGGTTGTGCACGTTGCGACGGAAGAGGTGGGGCGTGTAGGATGAGGTGGGCTGGAAGGAGAGGACCATGGAGTCGCGGGTGGCTGCGGGGTCCAGGCGGAGAGGAGGTGTTGGCTCTGTGGGGATGCAGTAAGTGGCGACATTGGTAGGCTGAGCGACCGCGATGTGGTTGCAGCAGAAGGAGATCAGAATGAAAGGCGGAAGCTCGGACGTGATCTGTGGGACGAGGGGGACGTGGTTGATGTCCAGGAGCGAGTTGGCCTTGCGATCCAGCTGCATACGAACAAAACCTGTTGGGGCATAGCACATGCATGGAGACTGCTCGGACGGGTGTAACACCCATCCAACAGGACCGTTGAGCATGTAGCACATCTTGACAGAACACTCTTTAGAATTACCTGTAGAACGTGAAGATGAGTGGCGCTGCATGCGGCTGCGAGCCACGATGTGTCGTTCAAATGAGCGCATGCCACGGCGAGCAAGGGAACCTCTGCCAGTCGAACTGTGCTGCGAATAGAGGCTGAAGTGATATACAAGCAGCCACTCAGAGATCCAACTAGTGTGCCACTCGTGTCTGGCAGTGTGGTAAGGCATGTCACGCAGTCCTGAATCTCGTTCAGCGCGTTCGAGTGCAGCACCTGCATGCACAGCATCACATCAGTTGACGGAAAGCCAGAACAAAAGCAACAAAGCGTGATTATAGTAGATTTCACGCATGTCCTTTGGCGGCTGAGTGCGCACTGTGGACGGAGCAAGTGCGCGAGCTCGATCCCGTTCAAGCTCCCGCTGAAATATGTCGCACATCGCCAGCTCTACGATCTCGCACATCATTTCATCGACTAGCCTGAAAGGCTGTGGTAGCTTGTCAACCGCATGTGTGGGTATGTCTACCTCAGGCAAGGGCTGTGCGACCGTCATGGGCACTGTCAAGCGATGCACTGAGTCGAACCAACTAAAACAGGCACCCCCAGCGTCCTCACATATATGCAGAGATTACCACTGTAGCTTTCGCAAATTCAGTATCTGTCTAAATGAATACGGACTTGCTGTTGGCTATACGTGCAACACATGGCTCCGCACCGCAAACGCATTGACCACACCAGTGCCAATTCAGCAGAGCTGGTGTGGCGCTCGTAGACACCAGGCACGCGCGCCACAGCAGCGGCCCTTACAGGCGACTTCCGATAGAACAAATGCATGATCACATCCACCCATGCCCATTTCACCAAATGCCGTGGGACCGGCTTGACAAGTAGTGCTTGTTCTTGCGCACGCGTGACGTGATTGTTCTCTCATCGGGCAGTTCGTGAGAACTAGCGCTTGCAATGGCCTTGCAGGCTCTCAGACGATCACAGGGCATTTGGCAGAATGCGCGAGTTGCATTGAAAGGTCCAGGGGTGGTGCAGTGCAGCCGTGGCTTCGCTAGCGGTGAACAACAGGTGTGTTCCGGGATCACTGGCCCGTGCAAATGCGATCATCACGTATGAGCCCTTGAACGCATTACAGGATGTTGTTGTGATCGGTGGTGGCCCCGGCGGATACGTTGGTGCGATCAAGGCTGCGCAACTTGGCCTCAAGGTAACGTGCGTGGAGGGTCGGGGTGCACTGGGAGGAACATGCCTGAACGTCGGATGCATCCCTTCCAAGGTATGTCAAGCTCACATGTCGCGGATCATGTGGTGCTCTCGCATGTTGGACGAGTGTGACAGTCGCTTGATCACCTATGCTGACCCATGGGACGCGAACGGTGCAGGCATTGCTACAGTCATCCCACATGTACTACGATGCAAAGAAAAACTTTGAGGGTCATGGAGTCAAGGTGGGTGATGTCAGTGTTGATCTGCCCAAGATGATGGAGCAGAAGACCAAGTCAGTTGACGGCCTTACCAAGGGCATTGAGGGGCTGTTCAAGAAGAACAAAATAACATACGTGAAGGGATGGGGAAGTTTTGTCAGCCCTACAGAGGTGAAGGTTGCTCTCAGCGATGGTGGCGAACAGACCATCAGCACAAAGAATGTGATGATTGCGACTGGGTCAGAGCCTTCCACCATCCCTGGGCTTGAGATCGACGAAGACAGGTATTATTTCCCTGATATATACAGCCCTTACATTGCAGGACATGCCTTCAGAGAACCACAGTGCAAGCATTTTGGTATGCCTGCAACAAGCAACTGCACGTGAAGACTTGACCCTATGTCCTCTCGACATGGACATGCTCAGCAAGACTTGCTGATCATGCTGCTGTGTGAATCTGGCCGCAACATGACACAGCAAGTTCACTTCATCATGAATCTATGGTATTGTGCGCTCGTCGCTGGCAACAGTGACACGCCCGAATGAGCAGCCAGGAGCTTGTGACAACAGACATCCACGTGCAGGATCGTGTCATCCACAGGCGCTCTTGACCTCAAGGAGATCCCCAAGGACCTTGTGGTTGTTGGAGGTGGTGTCATCGGCCTAGAGCTTGGCTCTGTGTGGTCTCGCCTTGGGTCGAAGGTCACAGTCGTAGAGTACACAGACACCATTGTGCCTACGATGGACAAGGACATCCGCACAGCTTTCCAACGCACGCTGAAGGTATGTGTCCTGTGATCTGGGTGCCTGATTCTCAGATTGTTGGGATGCCAATCATGTGGGGAGCATGTGTCCAAAGCTAGCATGCCCTGTCGGTTCTCTGTTGGCCGTGCCAGCATGCAGCGTTCACAGCGTCAGGTTCTCTCTTGGTATGTGTTCTCAACTGGTCCTGTGCAGACAGCCAGTGCAGACGGGCAGGTGCTGCAGTGGCTGTTTCGTGTCTGTACACTTGCCTGCCCATCTCATTTGCATGTTGCTGCGGGGTGATTTGCCGAGCGATCATGCAGCCACGTCCCAGATTTCGCCTGTGTCCTACTGTAAAGATGATGCTGCTTCTTGCGTAATGCCACCCACAAAAAATCACGATGTGCGCAGTCACAGTGTGCGGTGCCTTCAAGCCGCCAGGCACGCCAAGTGCGATGCACCACTATGTTGACACAAGCCAGTCCCATCGCTTTTCTCCCTGCTCATTCAGTTCACACCATTCTCAAGATGCGTCCGCGTCAGGCGTCGTTCAGTCAGAACAGGGACCAAGTGCCAGTTGCACGGATCCAAACCAGTTGGCCGATCACCAACGGCAGCGCATTCGTGCAGAAGCAAGGCTTGGAGTTCAAGCTGAACCAGAAGGTCACAGGCACGGAGCGCAATGGCGACCGCATCACTCTCAAGTACGAGGCAGTCAAGGACGGCGCCGCATCTGAGATCGAAGCAGACATCGTCCTCGTCTCCACCGGCCGCCGGCCCAACACAGGTGCTGTCCTTCAACTGCTCAACGTCGCAGAAGCCATTCTGATACTGCCGCACATGTACTCTTCAATTCACACTCACACTGAATGCTCCGCCACCGGCATGACCATTCCGCAACCCCCCTCTCCAGTTAACGGCTCACTGCGCACCCTCATGCACGGATACATTCCTGCTTTTGCTGCCGCTGTGAGTATGGGAGAGCTCCCATCCCCGGTGGCCACAGGGTGCATGCATGGCGCTCATGCATGCAGAGGGCCTGAACCTCGAGGCGATCGGCGTGACGACCGAGCGCGGCCGCATCCCCGTCGACTCGCACTTCCGCACCAGCGTGCCCAACGTGTATGCGATCGGTGACGTCGTGCCGGGGCCGATGCTCGCGCACAAGGCCGAGGAGGATGGCGTCGCGGCCGCTGAGATCATGGCGGGGCGCGCCGGCCACGTGAACTACGCCACCGTGCCCAACATCGTGTACACACACCCCGAGATCGCGAGCGTTGGGCTCACCGAGGCCGAGGCGAAAGAGACCGGCGTGGACACCGCGGTCGGGAAGTTCTCGTTCATGGCCAACTCACGCGCACGGTGCGCTGCTGCTGCGTGCTGCGGCGCCGCAGCGTGAAGTGCCCTGATTTTGCTGCTCCTGTATGTGTGCTGCGTCATCATCTTTGTCGATGGATGTGTCGTATAGTGGATGGGCGGAAGTGTGTCGTGGTGGTTGACGGCGACTGTGTATGGGCCTGCATGAATCGGCTCCACTGCACACTCGCGCCTGCCGCGGCATGCATAGTAGATGCGTTGGCTACTGCTGCAGTGTGTGTACAGGCATGGCCGGCGATCGCTGGGGCCATTTGAATATGTCACGGCGCTGCTTAGCTCGAGCGTGCCCTCATCCGCACGTGTCCTGCACATAGCCTGGATGTATTACACGTGATCATTCTACGGTCCAGGCCTGCTGTGGGAATGATTACAGGAACCGGGTGTTCTGGTGCTCGACTGTACAAAGGCCTGTCAAAGGATCCCGTTTGGGTTACGGCGCGCGTGTGTGCAGTGCGGTTGACGACACGGACGGGCTGGTCAAGATTGTGACAGACAAGAAGACAGACAAGATCCTCGGCGCACACATCATGGGCCCCAACGCTGGAGAGCTCATTGCGGAGTGCGTGCTGGCGATGGAGTACGGCGCGAGCGCCGAGGACATCGCGCGGACCTGCCACGGCCATCCCACGCTGTCAGAGGCCGTGAAGGAGGCATGCATGGCTGCTTATGACAAACCCGTGCACATGTGAGACCGATGTTGAGTGTTGACAGGTAGGTTGAAGATTGTAAAAAGGGGGTCTTGCTGGACGAGTTGCAAGCTGAGTGGGATCAGCTGTGTTTCATCGTTAGCTGTGTTTGTGCTGCGGTCATGTCCGTGTGTGACGAGTGTCTTTCCATTTACAGTGCAGGGTAGTGCTCAATGCGCAGGCTGTGTCATGAGTGAACCGCTGATGGCATGCGACCCATGCCTGAGTCCTTGAGCCACTTCTTGTGCAGGTTGCAACCATGCGCGTTGTCTGACAGCGCCATGGGCATAAATCCGGGTATCATGTATCTGATGACGTGCACATGGCTTATGGACAACTGATATCCGCAAGGAAGGCGCATCAGTGTGGGCCTCAGGTCAGTACGCCTTACATACCTAGGCTTTCAGGCCAACTCACAAATCATAACATTCACCGACACAGCAGCTACCTACAACTGCTGCTACACAAGCTGCAGCAGACCTCACTGGCACGCCGCAGCGGCACAGGCCTGTACGCAAACGGCTATACCAGCGGAATGCCCCGCCATGTCGACGGCTACAGCAGCGGCATGCCCGCGAACAGCGTGTCCAGCACGACCCGCTGCAGCCACCGCAGCGCCTTCATCAGCCAGGCCGCGAAACCCCCGCCCCCCGGCACCGACGCCCCCCAGCTAAACCCCCACCTTCGCGCTACGCCGCCAGAGCCCCCGGCGTGCGCCGCAGATGCGCCGCGCCGCCTGCAGCACAGGCACACCGGCTCAGGCCCCGCGTCTGCCATCATCATGCCGTGCATGCGTGCAATGCAAGCGCAACACCCCGGTACCCCAACTCACTCTCCCTTTCCCTCCCTTCCCCACTGACCTCGCGCACATGCTTCTGCAGCATGCATGCGTGATGCCTACCGGGCGTGACCGAGCTCGACTTGCGGACGGCACCACATGAGACGCCCGAGGCAACAGTTCCTGGCAAGCACCAAAAAGGTGGGCATCGGGAGAGGCGATGCCGCACGGCCCCCTCCGCCCAGGCCTTGCTGTAACAACTTAGGATGACCACGGCTTGTGTGCTGCCTGCTGAGTGCTGCCTGCTCCCTGTGCCATACAGCGCATAGGGAAGCAGCCACAAGCATCACAGCACCCGAGCTCCCCATGCTCGACCTGGCTTGCCAAAGGTCAAGGTTAGGGTATTGCCAATACGCGATAAGGGGGGCAGCAGCGGCGCAATGGCATGAAGCGACACAGCCAAGGCACCGCTGCAGCCTCGTATTCAGCTGTCACTGTGTGGCGGCGCAGTGCGTGGTGTGGGCCGCTAGAACTCTGCGGCGTCGTGCGCTGCGGGTGTCTCAATCCGCGCCCTGCACCACGCTAGAGCTGCCTCAGATGTGGCAGCACAGGCCGCGCTGCACAGCACAGGGAGCACATCGCCTCAGCCGATACGCAACGGTTGCAAGCTCTTGTGGTGACCTGCGCCGGTGGCCATCAGGGCCGCGCTCGCCACCCAAAGCACACTGATGCAGTGCGCCAGAGGCACCGCAGCCACGCAGGTGCGCCGCGTATGAAAGTACGCCAACAGGTCGATGTTTGCAGAAAAGAATCGACCGGAACTGTGCAATCGTGCTCTGCTGCTGGGCCGCGATTGCACACAATCGAACGTGTGCACGGGCATGCATGCGAGCCACCATGGCTGTGGCATACGGCGTGCAGGTGCATGACACCAGGCATGCGCCAAGCTTGCCGGTGGCCCTGGTGGGCAGAGCTGCAAAACCAACTGCAAGGCGAGTGTTCTGGGCTCGTCTGGCGCGCCTGACGCACTCCCTCACTGCCTGTCATGCCGTGCACATTGATTACGATTTGTCGGGATCTGGCGCAGCGCTGCAGCCGTGCACATTGATTACGATTTATCGGGATCTGCCGCAGCGCTGCAGCAGGCACCGCCCAAGGAACATCCTCCCAACAATGCCGTACACCTGAACACCAGGTGCGCACAGACCCTCTAATCAGGCCGGTCGATGCGAAAAACGGCAGGTATCCATGCTGAGCGCTGAGAGTGCGGCGGACCAGAAGAGCAAGTGCAGCATGTGTGTAAGGCCGCCTCTGGCGACAGGGCAGGCAACCAGTTTAGCGCCCTTTGGGGGAACGGCAGGTGCAGTGGTCGGCGAAATGCGATTTATAGCAGAGTTGCCATGACCAAATGGGGCATGGTAGGCACTGAAGGGTGGGGAGGGGGAGGGGGGGAGTGGGGGGCCGCACTGTGACTTGTTATTGAAGAACCAGAGAGCGACAAAGACGGCGCCGGAGGTGATCACGATTCTGCCGAGGTCGTTGGACAGAGTCGCCTGCACCTGCCGCCAGAGGTTGTCCAGCAGGGACCCCGGCTGTGGCGCCCACACAGGCGTGCCGGCTCCGCTCGCATCTCGAGGCGCAGCCCCGGAACCGGGCGGCCGTATCGGAGGCATCACCGTCCGCCAGACTGTCTTCGCCGGCTTTTGTGCCGCGGCCTGCGCTGCGGCCTGCGAGGCCGCCGCGGCTCGACTGCTGTGTATCGCGTCGTGCAGGTCCTGGAGGCATGCCCCCGGTGAGGGATGGACAATGATGGTGCCAGTGTAAGTGCATGTGGGTCGTCTGTGAGGCACTCGTGACGCCATGGGCAGACGTTGTGGTGCAGTCTGGTTGTGCAGAGTGCCAGCAAGTACAAGTGGACGGTGGGAGTGTGCTGTTTGTGAAGGTGCGGTGCGGAAGTGGTACGGGCGGACCATGCTCCACGGACCATGCTCCCGGCGGTTTTGGTATGCAACGATGTGCAGAGGATTGTGACCGATGTTCATCCAAGTAGGGAACTGCACCACAGGCTGCAGTGACATGTTATCGCAGTGCAGAAGACGACGAGGGCAGTGGTAGACAGCTTGTGTTGTGTGTCGGCATCTCCTGGACGTGCAGACAGTGGCCCCGGGCACTGTGGCCTGTGTTGGCCATGGCACTGGCCCAGTGAGATACGTTACAGAGGTATGCTCCACAAGGTGGTAGAACACACAGGTACGAACTGGCCCAGTTGATGCGTATGTACAAAGACGGGGGCGCACCGTTCGGCATTGCGCTGAGACCTTGGAAGAGAAGTCTCGGATGACCTCTTCGGCGTCCTTGAATCTTTCATGGGGTATCATGACCCGCTGTACTAGTGTCTCCATGCACATGTCAGCCGCCTTGCCACGGCCTGGGGAGGAGGGTGCGTCAAGGATATCTCGCAGCGCCTTATCAGACTCCTTGATGGTGTCGTTCCGTGCGTATTGGAGATGTTTCTTGCTCACTGTTCCCATCTCTGCGGCAACCCTGCAACACACAACATGCTGAACTGGCTCACTCGAGAGGCCAAGTCATTGGGTCACCCTCCCATGCAGCATACCATTCGCAGACGTATAGTGGGTAATCCGGCAGGGAGTCCTTCCGTGATTGGAGCCATTTCATGACCTCCGACTTCCTGCACCGCATGCTGAGTAGACGGCTTGCACGTAAGTACGGTCACACGGACCGGCCTCGTCACAGGCAGCGCACCCGCTTGCGTAGTGGCCGTATCGAATTAACGACTTTACGGCTTCATGCTTTTTCTTGTCTTTCCAGCTCGTGAAATCTCCTTTCTCTATGGCGAACTTGCAGTCGCGAAATGCATCCGAGAATTTGCCGAAGCGATAAGATCTTTCAGCCTGCTCAAGTAGAGACTTACTGTCCATGTCAAGTGGGGGTGGCACTGTTGTAAGCGCGGTCATAGCGAGCTGCGGTTGATCGACGCTGTCGTTGACAGAGTGCCGCCGGTGCTCGTGTTTCGGCAGTTTTCAATGACCATGTCATATATTCTAATGACTAGGGTAAACTGTACTGTCCAGCGTATACTCAAGCACCGCGAATCACTCGCTTGTGACTGGTGCTCCGACGACGATACATGGAGTTGCCTGTCGCCACACAAGACTGTTGGTGTGCTACCGTCACCGCCTGCACACTCTCCCGAGTCCAAGTACTGGGGTTACGATCACCAAACTCTGCAGACGATATCACGATGAAGAGTCTGGGACTGTGTACAGTTGCTCTCGACGTGATGCCGCAATGGACTGCATGCGTCCGAGTTGAGTCGGTATATCATCGCGTTGACATGTGCGCCCCGACGCATTATAGCGTGCCTTTAGCATCACCTAATACCATTCATGAAATTCACACTCTGAGTAGTGCTTGCAGAGTCTTTGAAAGGGAGGGGGAGCGCTTGCTGGTGAACAAAACAGCCACTGAATATCAGGCGCTGATCGACAAGCTTTTGACGATCGTTTACGGAACGCTTGGGCGCTTTCAAGCCCGCATCGTGGGTGCTGATGGCCCTACTGTGTACGTGTGCACAAGCTCAAGGTGCGCAGCAGTGTCCTGTGCGGCACACATGGCTGTGATCGTGCATAGCCAGATGTGATCCGTTTCCCTTGCCAACACACCGAGCCACATACAGGGACGCCGACGCCTTCTGTGCAGCCACATGTACCCCTCTAGTGCTGGAAGACGATATCATCCGGATGGCAGTCACTGAATCGTCGCCATTCCTGGCGGCGCTCATGACAGTTCCTGGCCCCTAGGCAGGCAGCACCTGTGTCAATGAGTGCATCACTGTTACTCCACACTCCAGAAGTAGGCCAGGAAGCACTCCATGTCATTCCAACGGCAGCGTTCCACCCCAGATGAGCGTCCTCAAGCGTGTCAGAGCCATACAGGGGTATGCCACCAACGTGCTTGCTACATTCCCCTGCAAGCCGCTCAATCAGCCATGCTTTACGAACAATGTCGGAATAGGTGGTGCTCCGGTAGCCCATGATTCAGTGGCCTGCATCCCAACAATCTGGTGGCAAGTTCAACAAGTTGGCACTACCAATCCCCGGTCCCCAGACGATCACACCCAAAACCATGTGTGCCGGGCTTCCTGCACAAGAAACGCACCCTGCTCTGCGACCACAGGCTCCGTCACGTCCTCCGGCGGACCCGTATGCGCATACAATAAGCACCTTCCACGTGCATGCATCAGCCACTGGCATGGCACGCCAGCAATGAGCGTAGCACCGTCCCTATCCGGCAAGAACCGAGTGCCACTGGTGAGGAACTCGGCAGCGCCCACCAGTAGTTGCCCCTCGATCTGCAGCCCCTCGATCTGCAGCCCCTCTAGTCGCCCCTCTATCTGCAGCCCTTCTAGTACCCCTTCTAGTATCCCCCCAAGTAGCCCCTCTATCTGCAGCCCTTCTAGTAGCCCTTCTAGTATCCCCTCAAGTAGCCCCTCTAGTAGTAGCCCCGCTATCTGAAGCCCATCTAGTAGCCCCTCTAGTGGCCCCTCTAGTAGCCCCTCTAGTAGTAGCCCCGCTATCTGAAGCCCCTCTAGTAGCCCCTCTAGTAGTAGCGCCTGTACCTGCAGCCCCTCTAGTAACCCCTCTACTAGCCCCACCAGTAGCAGCCCCTCTATCTGCAGCTGTGACTGCATGGAAACAGTCATGCTTGTGCCGCAATCTGTGATTGAAGCACCTCTGCAGCCATCTGTGATTGCAGTAGCCCCTCTATTTGCAGCTGTGATTACAGCACAAGCATGACTATTTCCGTGCAGTCACCGCCGCACGCACAGTCTGGCACACTACGATCACTGATCATCAGTGATCGATCACGACGCCATGCATGTTCCATGCACTGTCCCCGCAGCACTGCCGCACAGGCGCCCCCCACACCACGCCCGCTTGCAGGTATGTGCGGTATGTTGTGCCGCTTGCAGGTGTGTGCAGGTATGTGCGGTACCATGAGTGGATAGCGAAACGTGGGGCGTTACGTGGGGCGTTAGGCTTGCAGGTACGTGCGGTACCGTGTGCACTCCGAGGTCGAGTACCTACGCCAGTTCAGCGGAACGTTCCAGTACCTCGAGCGCACGTACCGTTGGTGGCGGTACAACTTCACGGAGTACGTTAACCCGAGCAGCCTGCCCAACCCCCCCGGCACGCCGCCGGCGCCACCGCCGTGGACGGTCGCGCCGTACGCGGCGCTGCTGCGGCGGCTGCCGGTGTGGGAGATGTGGTTGGACAACGTGCTGCTGTTCGGCCACGCGACGCCGACCAACGCTGAGGTGGAGTTCCGGCGGGCGTACCTGCGCTGGTGCGCCTCCGCGCCACGGCGTCCTCGTGGGTGTGCGTGCTAGTGGCTGTTACAAATAGTAGTAATGACATAGCACGGCTTGCGCAGTTTTGCTCTAGACGCACCTGTGCGGCCACACAGCCGCAAGCATGTCAATCAGTGCCAGCATGACACAGTCACGTGTGCCTCTTGCCCGCCGTGCAGTGCAGCATCCACAGTGGAGTTGCCGCATGACCCACCACTGCGCTTGGCATGAAGCTGATCAAGCCGGTAGGCTGGCCTGTGTGGCACTATGCGTTCCGCGTGCGTTCTGCGTGCGGGCAGTCAGCCAGTTCCCGCGGGCACTGGTGATCTGGTGATGGCTGGAAGCTGCCGGGTGCCGTAGTGGCCGCGGCCTGGGGCTGCCTGGGTGCCTGGGTGCCTGAGCCTGGCATGCACGAGCGCTCTGGGTGCCGCACATGCATAAACAAGCAGCCCAGCACCGTTGCAGTCGCTGGCATGCTGTGCTGTGCTGTGCCATGCTGCGGGCTTGTTGGCACAACACTACCCTTTACTTGCAAACAATGGACCACCTTGTCAGACCATTGCTCTCAAATGTGTCAATCGAAGCTGGTGTATTTGGGAATGCACAGCAAAAACCAGAGATGAGGGGTTCAAGGTATGGCGGGAGTACGGTACTGTAGGTGATTGCTCTGTGCAGGGCGGAGGACATGAAGCGGGGGGAGTGCCGCACGCTGCCGCTCGATGACATCGTGCGCGACGCGCGTGCTGCGCGCGTGCCGCTGTATGAGTACCCCTTTGTGCATGAGGAGCTGTGGGCGTTCGCGGCGGCGCGCGTGCGGAATGCCGCGGCGCGCGTGCTGCCGGCCGTGCGGCCGGTGCCGCCGGGGGACCTGCCTCCGTGGCCAACGCACTGGCGCAACTTTGTGATGGTGCGCGACGAGGACGGTCGTTGGGATGTCGCGCGGCCGGCGCAGCTGCTGCTGCCCGTGGATGTCGCAGCACAGCACGGGGCCAGCGGCGAGAACGACGCTGCAGGTGTGCTGCGCCTAGGCGCTGTGTGTGCATGTGGCCCATGCATGCGTGATGGAGGGCCATGCCTTGCACGACTGCTTGTTTGGCCCGGTGCCGTCTCAAATAGGAATTCAAGCCGGCTGCCTGGTGGTGCGGCTCATGGTGGTGCCGGCAGTTTTACAATTAGAGACCCTCTGGGCTGGATGCCTCAGGGTTTGAGGCACCGCGCAGTGTAGACGTGACGGCCATTCTGCAGACCCTGAGGCCAGTGCATCAAATGCACTGCATATAAGAACGCATGCTGCTTGCACTGTGTGGCTGCTGTGCGACAAACTGGCTTCCAATCCTGCCTCCAAGAATCCGATGCAGCTCTGTATTGCTATCAAATGACACCGCACATGGCTGAGACGCCCGATGCTCGAGGATGTCCTGAGCAACGGCCGCAGCACAGCAGCGCATGCAGGCACAGACGCCAGCGATCACTGCGAGCCCGCCACGACAGGCGCTGTGGCTGTTCGGCCGCCCTCGCAGCACGCACAGCACAGGAGCGACGAGGAGGAGATGCGGGCGGCCGCGCAGGACATGCGTGCTGCGGCCGCCGACGCGTGGCAGATCTTTGGCACAGCGCGCGCCACGCTGACGGCGTTGACGCCGGCGCTGCTTGAGTTTGCGAGGGACCGCGTGGACACGCTGCGTGCTGCGCTGTCAGAGTTTATGCAGGGCTACGCGGAGGGCACACAGGAGGTGTGCCGCCTGCTGCGTGCTGTGTCGCTTCGACGGCACACACCGTTCGACAACTGTGTCACCTTGCACTTGTAACTCTGTAACGTATCTCTGCACGAACACTTGACTCAACACCGAAGGCACCGAACGCTTTTGTCTGCAGCACCGGGCTCGCCTGTGTGAGAGGGCATGTCCATGCAACGGCCACTCCTTGCAACGTGTCCTTGGCAGCCGCGGGCAGCATTGCACAGGAGCGTGTCCATCACGCTGTGTGCTACGAACGGGCATGAAGCACCATCAGGCAGCGCGGCAGCGCTGCGCAGGGAGGAAGAAATCAGTGATGCAGGTCAAGACTCTTGCTTCAAGAGGGTGCGCATCGCAGTGCCCAGCTCCACAGCGTTGCACAACAAACCGGCAGGTACCCATCGACACGGCAGGTGCCTATCGACGTGCACCGGCGCATGCATGTCATAGGTACAGGCTTTCATGCCCTCGCCGGGAGTTGCATGTGCAGCGGTGCAAGCCACGTGGCCCCGCTGCTGCTCTGTTCCCTCGGGCATGCAGCTACTCTTACACCACTGCGCGTACTGTGTCCAGCCTGACACCACCACGCGTGCTGCTACAGGTGGAGAGTGGCAAGGTGGACGTGGCGGGCGACGCGCAGGAGTTCTACAACCGCATGCTGCACACCCTCCCGGACACGCTCGCCTCCCTCGATGACCGCCTGCAGCGGCCGCACGCCGCCCCTGCGACCGGTGGCGGTACGCAGCCACACGCGCCGGCCAGTGTGGAGGCGCACGCGGCCGCCGGAGCTGCGCCGGGCGGCTCCGCACCTGCCCCTCCAGCAGACGGCAGCGGGCGTGACGCTGCGGCTGCCGGCGGCCGTCCCGGCGGCGCTCCACATGGAGGCGCGGAGCCGGCCAGAAGCAGTCCGGCCGCGGGGGGGGATGCGCCAGGGATGCGTTCCACAGGAAGCCGCGCCGGGGTGGGGACCGGTGAGCGGCCGGAGGATGCTGGCAGGCAGCATGCACTGGGTGGAGCAGCTGTTGCGCCTGTTGGTTTGCAAGGCCATGAGAGCGGTGATGGGAGAGGTGGTGAGGATGTGCAGCAGCAGGGCGGCACTGCTGCTGCCGTGCACGGAGCTGGGAAGGGTGGGAGTGGATCTGGTTAGGCACTGTACCCATGCGACTGCCTGATCAAACACCTACTGGTACAGGTGTCCATCGATGCCGCCGTGTGCGGAAACACTCGGCCGTGAACTTAAAGCTGGGGGGTCAGCATCTGGCGGGGACACAGGCTGCTGTGAGGCGCTGTGGATTGGTGGGGATGAAATGTGGGTTGTGTTGGATTGGTTGTTCATTTCTGCATGTGGTGCCATCGTGGCTGGCTCACGGCTGCTCAGCTAGCCCAGATGGTGTGATGTTGTGTTATTTCTGCTCTTGTAAGCCCTGCGTGGTGTTTGTGACGTGGAGGAGCATGCTTGGAGCTGCTGGACTGCAGCAGGTCAATCACCTATGTTGACTTGACTCACGTGAGCAAGTGAACTCTTGCTAGGGCCAAAGCACAACGCCCTACTGACTGTTACACACGCCCATGTGTAACAGTCAGAGGGACCTGCCGCTGAGAGCGGCTGCTGTGGCACGGACTGGCATCGCCGATGTACTCCAGCAGATGGCATGTATCGCTACAGAACTTGTGCCTTCGACTGTTTACAAGTTGCATCAGTTGTCCGCGCGTTATAGTCACTGCAAGTGTCGCGGAAGTATCCACACAGTCACTGATTGTCTTATGCCGTGAGGGTCGAGCAAGCGTTGCACATTCGCGGGTCCCGCAGTGCGCTACATGTTGGCTTTGGATGCTCTGTCTGCGATGCAAACTTTGCATTGTACACATATCACGGATCAGTACAGGGAGCAGTG
>JALKAD010000185.1:53457-65769 GCA_024500015.1 Ulva compressa
AGGCCAGTTCCCACCTGGACCACACATGTTGCACGTTGAGGTCCGACAATATATATCAACTGACACCAAGCTTCCTGTGTTGACATGCCTGCAGCTTGCCTGCACAATGCAGCGAGCCTATTGGTACAATCAAGGTTAATCTTTATGCGCGTTTGAGCCCGCCTCATTACCATTGTGAGATTGACGACGAGCAGTGTACAAACGTGCTATAAACTGCTGGCATGTGCAATCACAATCTCACCAGTCAAGTGCCATGGTGTGCGTGATCAAGATGTGTGCTCGGTCCGAGTGAAGACCTAAGCTGCAAATGCCACCTCTTGACTTGGTAAATGTTGTTCATGTAACATGTTACATTATCAATTGGTCAATGTTGTTCATGTGCATGCTTTAATCCACAGTGGCTTGCGGGGTGTTTTGCAGAGCTTGCGTGCCGCGGGGCAGCCTGACGAGGGTTTCTCGGATGCCGGCAGGCCTATTACATGAAGCGTCTGGGACCTGTCAAGCTACCGAGATTGTACATGTTGCTGCTTGTAATGCTACTGATTTGTATTGGGCGATCTGTAGAAACTGAGTTGCCCAACGCTCGTGTCGGACGTTCATGCACGATCAAGTTCTCTGATTTAAGTAACCGGTACTACGAAAGTCTACTGATTGTTCTTGGAACGTAAATATCGTCTAGCCCGGATGGGTAGGGATCGATCTCCCAGGAGGCGCGACACATCTCCCGCGGACAGAAGGCGAACGCGGTCGGGATCCAGAGAACGAAGGCGAGAGCATGGGTATGTCCCACGCAGTTAAAGTCGCTTGCACAATGGTTGGTCTGTCTGATCGAGTTTTGTCAGTTCTAGAGCCAGCGTTCTCGCGTTCTACGCTGGACTATGTCCGCCTAGCTGGTACAGCGTCAGACGTTCGTCCTGCTGTCTAAACCATCACTAATTAAATCAAGTCAGCATGTATGATGTTTGAGGCTGTTCGTCTAACACCAGGTCTGGTGCCTGCATTAATTTATGAGTTCAAGTTCATGCTGTTGATAGGCCGTCCCGGCGCGGTCAGCGTCATGCTTTGCATAATGAAGGTACTCAGTTTGTCAGAGATAGAAATGCGCTGTATTTAAGAATTGCCTTAGGCAACTGGCTGTCTTGTGCAGAGACAGGGACCGTGATAGAGGGAGAGACAGCGATTACTCCGATGCACGCGGTGAACGCAAGAGAGACCGAAGCGCATGGGACCGGGATAGCAGAGCTAGCGGTGGGGATCGGGGAGGTGGTGGATTTGATCGGGATGCAGAGAGGCGGCGACGGGTCATGGGCCCGCCCATTGCTCAACTCACACCTGAGCAACAGAAGCAACTAGAAGCTCTCCAGCAAGCGGAGATGCAACGGCAGCTCCAGCGTCAGCAGGTGTGCATCGAACACACTGTGTCGCCGTTGTTGTGGACAAGGCTTGCACAGCCCAGGAGAGGTCATGCACCAGGTTGGCCACCATCCAGGCAATAGCATGCACAACCATACGTATTGTGACACGCGCAGTGCGTCTCCCGAATTTGACAATCCCCCTGGGCTGCATCTGCGTGAATGCCTCTTGTCAATGCGACTGCAACTGGCTTCGTTGATAGGTGCTGGGAGCTGCTGCCATGAAGGAGCCTGTCGTAGCAATGCATGTTATTATCTGCACTTTTCATGGCCATGGTGAGACCAGCTACATTGCTGCATTGCACATGAGGCTACATGAGGCTACATTGCACATGAATCAGAATTTTCAGCCAAGCACCACACGCGCCAGTCAGCACCAGCTGGCAGCAGCCAGGTTGAGTCTCAGCTACTGCAGCGGCTCCACGGATCACTGCAGACACCTGCTCTGCAGCACCTTCAGTACACATCGGCCCTGCATCTGTGTCAACACCAAGCTGAAACAGCAGATGTGATGACACCAGCTCAGCCAAGAAGCTCGTTCCATCGGATTGCCTTTCCCATCGCACAGTGCCAGCTTCAGACTGTATCAGCTACAATCCATCTCGGCACATGCACAGGTGCAGCAGAACAACGGCACAGTGCCCGTATATGAGTCGTATCAGTTACGACCGGCCTGAGTATGTCGTTACAAAAGAGTGCTCGGGAACATGCGGGACCAACGCACACGCCACAGCACACATGACACGAAACGACGGAACCGTGACGCGCAGAAACCCGCAACAAGTGCATCACCATCTGTGCGTGCATCACACTCGGCTCCCCTCGCATCTGTGTGTGCGTGTAGGTGCTGCTGAACAACGGCGCGGGCGGCCTGAACGCGGCGATGGCGGCGAACAAGAAGCAGCGGGAGGTCTACGTCGGCAACCTCGTCATCGGCCAGATCAGCGACCTCATGCTGCGCGAGCTCTTCAACGCCGCGCTTGCGCACTTTGTCGCCGACCCGGTGACGCGGCCGCCCGTCGTCAGCGTCACGATGGACGGCTCCGGGCGGTTCGGCTTTGTGGAGCTCCGCACCGAGGAGCTCGCGGCGGAGGCGATGAAGCTCGACAAAGTGAACCTCGGAGGCCGCGAGATCAACGTCGGCCGGCCGAAGGGCTACATCGAGCCGCCACCGGGCTCTAAGATGGAGGCCAATAAGGTGCGTCGCGGCCTGCCCTTGCTGCGTACTGTAATCCCGCCACGTATTGAACCCCCTCATCTGTGTTGTTTTGGCTGGGCATTGCCAAATACATCAGCCTTGATGGACACTCTTGAGAGCAACTGTCAGATGAGGCGGTCCATTAATTTCCATTAATTTGCAAGTATAGGGGGCATGCCTCTTCATGCACTCTGCACACCCTCTGGTGTGCGCATCGTGCAACCTGTTTCTTGAGCAGTGCGCTCTGTGTTGTGGTTCTCCATTGCACTCTGGACTGTGTTGGCTGTGTTGTCTGTTGGCAGGCTTCGCCTGGCATGTGGACCGTCTGCGGCATGTCAGGCAGGCCCCGTGGCAGCTGCGGTGCTCAGAACGGCATGCCTGGCATGCGCTGTAGTGCTCGATAGTACCGGGAGATCTCATGTGCCTTTGCTGCGCTGTCCATTCCTGGCGCCATGTAGAGGTGGACCACAGTTTGGTTTGCGATTGTCCGTGCGGTGGCCAGTGCATGCTGCGCAAGTCCGCCGCAGACATTCGTTTGATCCCTGCACCCCCCTGTCCTGAGACAATCTATGAATTCTGGGGCCGCAAAGAAATGTCATGTTTGCGTGAATTCCCTGTCAAAGTCGTCTGCCATGCCACTGTCGCTTCCCAAGTGACCATCTCCCGTACGACGGCATCTGCAGCTCAGACTTGGCACGCTCTATGCGCCCGCTGCGTGTGACGAAACGGCAGCAAGCATGAGCAGGGCAGTCAGGGAATGAAACACACGTTATGGAGCGAATGAGCATGTGATGTGTGCTGTGCAGCCGACGCTGACGCTGTTCATGGAGAACCTGCTGGCGGTGGGGCAGGTGCGCGAGCAGGTCGACCGGGACGAGCTGAGGGAGGAGGTGGAGGAGGAGTGTGCGGCTACGGGGGGCGTCGTTGCGTGCGTCGTGCCGGAGCCGCCGCTGTGGGTTCCGAACGAGGAGCCGGCGCCGTGCTTTGTGCGGTTTGAGTCGGAGGCGTTGTGCGAGGCCGCGAAGGCCGCGATGAACGGCCGAACCTTTGAGGCAAACACTGTGACGGCCAAGTTCATATCGGACGACCTGTGGGAGAAGATGCGAGGGGGGGAGTGGGTGGACCACAAGTACGTGATTGACAACCCAAACTCGGGGTCGGCGGCGATGGGGCAGGTGCGGCGCCGCGCTTGTGGTGGCTAATATTACGGGCGTGCCGTCAGGGTGAACTGCGGGAGATGTTTCATGTTGTGCTGTGCCGTGCCGTGTTGTGATGTGCTGTGCCATGTTGTCGTGTGTGCGACCCAAGCATGGGCAGGCTCTGCTGCTGTCTGCCGAACGCAGTACGCGCAGAGCAGATTTGTCCTGCTCGTGTTGGTTGTTCCTGATGGCTTCATGCCGGGCCGCTGTCAGCCACGAGCAGCGCTGCCTGCCGCCGTTGCTCTGCGCAGTGGCATCATTTGCGCATGCTGTCCAGTTACACTGTCCAGTCAGACCCTGTTCACGATGGTTGAGACACCTTTGACATCGCGACACGCTGGTGTCAGCTAGCCCATGCGTGAGGTTACTATAGTAACCTATACTAGCGCCTCTGCGCGAAGCGCAACGTGCGAGCCGGTGCTGCAGGTCGGCAGCGGCGCCACCACGCACTACCCCAACCTGCTCCCGGCCGCCCTCGTCGGTGCGGGCTACGCCGTCAGCAGCGCTGTGCCCGGCGCCGCCGCCAACGCCATGTCCAACAGCGCGCCCTCCGCGGGCTACGTGCTCCGCATCCAGAACCTGCCGGAAGGCACCGCGAAGTTCGACATCGTCAAGGTGCGGCACCAGCTCCCCCCTCTCACATGCATGCACCGCTGCCTCTCACACGCATGCACCGCTGCCACCTGCCTGGCTCCAGCCGGCTCTCTCTCCATGTGTCCCTGACTAGTATGATCTCTCCACATGATGTGACTCATGCAGCCAAACGGTGCTTGAGTGTCCCTGACTAGTATGATCTCTCCACATGATGTGACTCAAGCACCGTTTGGCTGCATGAGTGTTTGACAGCATCAGCAGTGTCTGAGGTCCAAGTGCTCCGCTGCCGCAGCTCCATGCAGCCACACGTCGTCCCTCCACACCACGCCCCAGCGCTTGACTTCTTGTCTTGACTACAACGCACCAGGCATTTCGTGCACAGTACCCAACAGGAGTCTACCCCATGAGGCACCGTTTGTGTTGGGAGCACGATCCACTTTCCACGAAGCACACGAAGCACTGTGGTCGGCCTCGCATGGCGTGCCCCTTCCTGGCGCGATATGTGGGTATGTCCGTACGTGTCAGCCACCCAGGCTAGCTCAGCCTGACCGATCTCACCTCGTTTCGTGCTGGCATGCAGTTCCTGGAGGGCTGCACGATCGGCGAGGGCCACGTGCGGCTGGTCAAGTCGCGGGACGGCGCGCTCACCGGCGAGGCGTTTGTGGACTGCCCCAGCGCGGAGAGCGTCGCGCGCGGCATGGCCCTCGACCGCTCGCAGTTTGCGGACTCTGGCAAGTTTGTGTTCGTGCAGAGCTCCAGCGTGGAGGACCGCAACAAGCTCGCCATCGACGGCTTCACCCTGGTGTAGGCCCCGCCGGATGCCCCGTTGTGGGCGGCACATGCCTCGAGGCGGCACCAGCTGTACAGGGGCAGGCCGATCTGGGCACACCTTGCAGCCGTTGGAATGGAGCCAGGAGCCAGAACGATACACCAACACGGCTTGCAGCTGGGCATGGTGCCAGCCTCGTATGCCGGGCATGGTGTCTGGACCCGGGCACCGCGTCCGGCAGCTGGGGCTATCTCCTGGGGTTAGGGATGCCCCTGCGTGGGGCTCGCACATGCGAGCATGGCCGTCATGTTGCTACACGTCGGTACCGCGGGGCCTCATGGGTCATGGTGAGATGTCTCACAGTGGGCTGCGGAGTTCCGATGAACTGCCAGCCATGGTGGGTGGCTGTGTGCTGTGTGCTGTGCTGCAATACATGTGGCATGGGTGCCCAGCTTTGCACAGGACACACGTTGGTGGAGTTCCACACATGCTTCGACTGCTCGTGGTCGGTGTACTGGCACAGCCAGGCGTACGCTCGCACACTGTGTGCTGAGCAGTGCATCAGGCCGTCTGCAAAAGCGAGAATGTGTTTGTGTACCAGCTGTAAAGGTACCCTTCCTGTTAGAGACGGTCTCAAAGCCGATCGAGTGACTACTGTGACAGAGGCGCCTTGAACGTCAACATGAATCTCACTGCCCAACCACCGGCCCCTCCAGAACACGTCAGTGTTGCAATAAATACTCTTGCAAATGGAACAGAATCTGGAGGTACTGATTTATTGCTAGACGCATTGCCATGATTTAATACACCAACCCAGTGCATCCGGACATGACACATCACCAACGTGCACTACCGCAGAGGCCTACTGGACATGTGGATTGATGTGCTGTTGGTTTACGGCAAAACGGGTGTGCAGCAAAAATTTAGTGGAGGGCAAAGCAAGAAGATGTTGCTGGTGTCACCAGAGAAGACCTTCGGAGTCTCTTCCTTGAACATCAGCTAGCCATTTCAAAAGACACCAAAGCCGCAATTGAAGCGTCTGAGGCGAGGATCACAGAAGACCAAACTGGTCTCGGAGGTCGACTCAGCTCGAAGATCGATGTGTATGGTGCTGTGTTTATAACCCCTCCCGAATTCCCGCCGCGGCGGCCCCAGCCCTGGCCATCCATGCATGCATGTATGCGATGTGCACCCTTGGGTAGAACCTGACCTGCAATACAGGTCACTGGAGCTAGAGCAGCAGGAGCTATACACTGCAATTTTGATACGACTAGAATATCCATCTACATTAATGGAGACACGTGTACCATCTATAGACTCTATCTATGCTCGCACACAGCGTGGACTCCATCTATGGAGTCTGTAGATGGAGTCTGTAGATGGAGTCTGCGGGCTCCAGACTAGACACTGCTTGTATCAAAGCTCCTGTGTTTTGATACGACTAGAGCTGCTGTGTGCTCCATAGACTGCAATTTTGATACGGTCCGATTCAATTGTACAATCGCACACAGCACAGGAGCTAGAGCATCCTCTGTTTTACATTAGGGCTGGGGCAGCGATCGTACAACTGAATTGGACCGTATCAAAATTGCAGGGGCATTTGGTGCAGCTCTCAGCTCGGGGGGGGGGGGGGGGGGGGGGGCACCATCCTTGCTTTGTTCCTATGAGTCATGTCAAGTGAAAGAGTGCAATTTTGTTCGCGTGCTGCATAGCTGACAAGGTAGCTTGAGACTGGCAGGTGATGATATGTGCACAAATAAACCACATAGCAACAAGATAGCAGAGGCTGTGTAGCATGCTAGCAACCACACGGCCGCGAATAGCCAAGCATGAACCACCAGCATCATCGAATGTTAGTGGTGGAATACCTCAACCTTGATGCAACACTGCCGGAACCGCTACTTTGTGATTCAACGTTACGGTACCTGATTCAGACAGCTCGCAAACCAGACCACTGAGAAGAATCTCCTTCGTTGAGGCTAAGGTGAAGCATCAGTAGCAACAAAGGCGCTCTGCGAGTCCCAAGGCACGGTGGCTTCATCAGAACTGTGACCAGCAACATTTTTGCTACGGGCTTGGTAATCAAGTGGTACGAGATGAAGATTGGCATGAGGCTCACATATTACAAGTGGTATTTGTATGGACTAATGGCCTTGTGCAGCGCCATATATTCAGAGCCCCATGTTTGAGCAAGTCTGAGGCAGAGGTTTTGTGCAACCGCACCTGCTCCAGCACCATTCTGCAGCATATGAATTCTCTGCTCGTGAGCCGTTGTGGTGCAACATCCGAATGTGCTTCTTTGTTACCGCCTCCTGAGTTGCTAGTGGCCCACAGACAGCCTCAGCTGACCAACGCCTGAAGGTCTCACATCACTGTGCTGCTTTCCCTGTTGCAATGGCTGTGGCAATCTGCCTAGCAGACCTGCATGTGCTGTGTTTCTCGTAGGATTCAATTGCCTCCCTTACATCCGGTAATGGTAGCGATCACAAACGTGCACTGTGCTTTACTCCCGATGTACACCAGTGGTAGCGCTGCCAGCAGTCTTTTGCATGCTCATGCATCAGCTGCCAAAACCAACATAGCGAATCTTTGGTCGTGTGCTTGCCTGCTATTGCCCTCGCTGCCGGACTCTCGCGTTGATCTCCGTGTAACCATAGCCTGTGCATAGCGCGGCATGCACCACCGGTTATGCGGAGTCTGCGGAAGGATGCAGTCATGGCTCTGCATGCATGCGGCCTGGCAGGGCCCCCAGCGGAGGCTTGCACAGGGCACCACAAGGCCTGCCAGGGCTGAACTCGTGCCGGCAACACCTGCCCGGACTAGCCACCCAGCCAGCGCGCCCGCTGCCTGCACCACGGCTCCACCGCACCCACATATAGCAACCGCCAACGGCGTAAAAGAGTTCTCATCACATGACGAGTCTTATCTACCTTCGGCGCAATAACGCACTTTCTCGTACAGGTCGTGCTTGCTCGTGAGTGCACGATGTCGACGTCGACGCACCGTCTCACCAATTTGTAATCAGGCATCATGACCAACCCAGTAATTATCGCAAATGTCTATGAAATATTGATATAATGGTGGCTTGCGCACGCATGTCCTGGTGCTCCCCGTACAAGCTTCTGCGGCATTGGAGCTCTAGCAGGATAGGGCGTGGTGAAGCTGTGTCTCTTGCACGGTGTGTCTCGGTAACTACTACGCTTCCGCAGCTCATAAACTATCTATGAGAGGTTGTGTAGATCATGTGGTCGGCGCCTCTGCGTGTTGCCGCAACTTGCAGGGCCAAGTAAGGCAGACTGCTTCATTCACCCGGACGTAGCGACTGGCACACCTCAACAAACACTGCTGTCCCAAACTTGCAACTGTCAGCATACTCGCTCCTTGAAGGTGACTGTTCCGTATAAGGCCATAAGCACGGGGTTGGCCTTTCCTGTGGAAGCCTGACCTCAACTTGCTCGCTTCACGTTGCCAGAACGGTATCATGGATTGCCCATGCTATGTTGCCCATGTGACAGCCAAGTGAATAAATACCTATCGGTTGATGTTTGTACTCATCTTCTAGTCGCTGTGTCGCCACTGCGCTGGAAATGATGGTGCGAGGTACTTTGTCATGTGGCATTCTAAACTTCTGCTGCATCCATATGCAGTGCATGGAGGAATATGCTGTGCAGCAGACAGTATCAGCGAAAGCCCTCCAGGGATCCACACAGCCGATACTGAGTTTGCATGGCACGAGGGTACAGAGCTCTGGCCAGATGTGGCCATTGCTGACGTTTCTTCGATTGAATCATCAGCGCTGTGGTGTTGCGGGGGGTTTGGCTTGCGCGTGAGAACAGAAGCCTGTACAGTGTTCTCCACACTGAGCGCATGGCGCACAGCCGCTAGCAGATACCTGTCAGACTGGCCGTGGGTGCAACAGTGTTCTAAGCAACGGCAGTGCCCATGGGGGTCCCATGTTCCTGTTCTGTTGCACTTGCAGGACCCGGCATCGGCTTCTCTCACCTACCGTGTACACGCTAAATATTGTATACTTACATCGAGGGGCTCCGCTCCAGTGCACCAAGCGAATGTACAACTATTGTACTTGCAAAGTATTGGACCAATGCAGTTTGCTCTGCATGCAGCCGTAATTACCCATCATCCTTAGCTTTTGCAGGGTCGCTTGAATGTCCAAGGGGGCTTGGCTCTTCAAGAGCTCTGCCTGCGGCTGCCTTTGCTGATTGATGCCGTCACATCTATTTCAAAGATTTCAAGGAGAGTGCTGTTACGTCCAGGTTTTGTTAGCTTCTATTAGCAACGCCGTGCGCATGTGACCAGCCAGGCTGCGCGCAACGTGGATGTGCAAGCAAGGCAACGGCAAGTCGTTGCCATATTGCACGCAATCCTGGCAATGAGTTCATGCTAGGGATGCCATGTCGAGAGTATGGGGTAGGCAGGCAGGCAGGAGCTGTGGCATGATGCTCCT
Organism: Ulva compressa; assembly: GCA_024500015.1. Taxonomy (NCBI): domain Eukaryota; kingdom Viridiplantae; phylum Chlorophyta; class Ulvophyceae; order Ulvales; family Ulvaceae; genus Ulva; species Ulva compressa. The sequence goes on from JALKAD010000185.1 coordinate 63,095, forward strand.
TTGCAAGTGTGCTTGTGTAACACAGGGTGCATCTCTGTGCTTGGTCACATGTGTGCATGCTGTACAGCACTGCAGCTTGTAACACCTGGATGACAGCACCAGTGGGACATTGCGCCAGTGCATGTGTTGCGCGTGCGCACTGATGCAGACATTGTCACCAGGCGCTCTGCTTGTTCAGCAATGGCTGGCGTGCTCGGTGAATCTGGCCTGACACACCGGTTGCATGTCGCACAGCGATGACAAGGAGACCCACATCCACATGTCTTAGGCTCTGGAAGCGTTGTGTCAGACACACCTGCAGTGTGGGCAGCTGCGATGCCGTGTTCAATTGTGTTGAACTGCGTGAAGTGCATGTTTCGCAATTCACGCGCATGTAGTGCCTACATGCATCCTGAACAGTGCAGAGTAATGTTGAGTACACAGTGTTACGTATCATTTGTGGCAGCTGTCGCACTGGCCACAGCATTACTGTGACACCACCATTATGTTGGCCACTGATGCGCTGCATGTGGCACACGTGTTGCTCTTTGTGCAGATGCACCTGTGTCCATCGCCTAGGCCTACTGAATAAGCTTCCAGTCCCTGTCTTGATTGGACAGTGCATGTTGAGAGTACTTGCTGGGAGTACTTGTGTGCGCGGTATCAGTGCGGCTCAAAAGTGTGTGGGACGATGTATTTCGCACTTGTTCCGTGCGAAGGCATTGCGCAGTTCAGCTAGGCCAAGCGATGCACCCTGTGTAAAAGTAAATGTAACTTGAATTACTGTGTAACATGCTGGCAGTGATGAATCGTGTGCTCTGGGTGCTACACTTCCATAGCTGGTTCACTTTTCGGTAACGAGAATACTTGACGCATGTTACTGTGGATGGTGCTCTATCTCATGTTGAATGTGCCAACCAGTGCACTCACCACATGCATTAGGGGTTTGAGTCCATGCATTAGGGGTTTCAGTGCATGCATTAGGGGTTAGGCTCCATGCGTTAGGGGTTGGTAGGCATCTGATCCAGTCAAGTGCAATGCTGCAAACACTATGCTCCTGACAGTCCACGCAGCAAGTGCATGTGGCAGCTGAGGCTTGTACATGCACTCCGTTTGATCATGGCTGGGCAGCACATGCGATCTTCCAAGTGGAATCTGGAGTGTTCGTGGACGACATGGTCAGCCATGCACACATTGCATCTCACCAATCCATAGGTTCACCAGCATTCTAGACTCCATGACCATGTGTAGACGCGCCAGAGGGGATGCGGAAGTGGTAGATCCCCACACGGTGGTCGCCATGCGCATCAGTGAGAGCTCAGCGTGGAAATGCTGCGTGGCGCGCTGAGACCATTGTAGCCGGCTACTGCAGCCAGGAGACCATGCCCGCGTGCAAGATTTTCAGACATATGAGCGCATATGCCTTGAGGCAACCATTTCGCATGGTGTAGCCCATGCCAATGCTGGTGCATCCACACCATTTGCACGAACATGGTCACTCATGTTGCGTGGTAAGAGCTTACATAGCCGGACTTCTCGTACCACACGAGACCTCCAGTATGTGTTGGGCCGTATCTTGGGTGCCCCGCGTTATGCGTGGGTTAGATGAAAGCAGATTTCAAGGTTGGATTGCTGGACACGCATCGCACTTGATCACTGCTAGTATCCAGGTCTGCAGACCAGCTGATCTGAAATACTTGCAGAACAACTTAGCAGAGTCGTCAACATCATGAGCTGGCATTAACACTGATCTTATAGGTGCCATGTCGCAGCTCTATAGACTTCGAGACCGGTGTATGGAACATGCAAGCGTGACGCTTCATTGTCAAGGTACTTCGTTCAAGCCAGCATGACCTATGCAGCCGGAGCCACAAAATAAAAAAGGTCCAGTCGTGATCAGAAGCGGAAAATACACATCCATGACAGGTTTCGCGTGAGCTGAATCACCGCAGCCGAACGGATGCACGCTGCGTGTGTGCTGTGCATCTGGTGCACCACACAACAACCTGAAGCAACGAGGAAACGGCCCAGCCAAGCGATTTGTACTGATCACATACATGGAAAGTATTGGGTCTGCTTAGAACATACTTATGCGCAACTCATCCTGAAGCAGGCACCGACGTGACCGAATGCAACATGTCAGGTGCCCCACGCGCGTCGGACGGACCTCCATGACGATGCGCATGCAGAACAGCTACATCAAGAAGAAGTAGGATCTGGCTGGCTTTCTATATCGAGGTCGCATCCCTTAAGACTCGGATAGTGTGCTAGGACGAGCTAGCCTCGTTGCAGCTCGCGCACGAGACCGCCGGCAGTAACAAACCTCTTTGACATGCTGACACCTTACGAAATACGTATGATCGGTCGTCCGTTGTGCGCGAGAGAATGTAATCGCAGGCAACAAGGAGCATGTACTTCCGATGCCGGACGGAGCTGATTCGTTGGCGCAACCAGGGCTACAGATGCACAGCAAATGTGGTCGCAGTGAGACAGTGTATGCAGCAATGCAGTCGCGGATGGCAGTTCCGCCGTGGATGCGTGGAGCGTGGTGCTGCTGCATGCACGCAGCGGGCGCGCTGGCTAGTCCGGCCTGGCAGGAGTCGGCCGGCACGAGTTCAGCCCTGGCAGGCCTTGTGGTGCCCTGTGCAAGCCTCCGCTGGGGAGCCTGCCAGGCCGCATGCATGCACGGTCATGAC
>JALKAD010000185.1:65869-91055 GCA_024500015.1 Ulva compressa
AATGCAGTCAGTCATACTCCGCACCTAGTTCGCCGTGCTTGGAGCCTGGCGATGGCACTGGCAGAGACGGGTCCCACGTGCATGCCAATGAGCATGTCTATGCAGTGAAAGGCACGGGTAGAAATCTGGTCGCTTGGCTTGCAGGGTGATGCAGAGGCGGCCGTGCCGAGTGCACTGCAGAATCCACACGCGTACGTGCCCCTGCCTCGAAGCGAGTGCTCCTTCCGGATGGTGGACGGCGTCATCCGCGTCTTCTCCCCCCCGCCCGAGCCCGCCTCCCCCGACTTTGGCGACGCCCACACCGCCGGTTCCGGCTGCAGCAGCCCAGCCTTCAACGGCGACTCCTCCCGCTCCCTCCCCGGCGCTGCCGCCGCGCTGGCCCCCGACGCGGCCGCCGCCGCGGCAGCCGGGGCAGGGGAAGAGCGTGAGGCGTTCCCGCTGCCGGGCACGGACCGCGAGTTCTTCACGGACATGCTGCACCTGTCGCGGCTGAGCGCAGCGGGGCCGGTGATGACGTACTGCCACCACCGGCTGACGCTGCTCGAGCAGAAGTTCAACCTACACGTCATGCTCAACGCGGAGAAGGAGCGGCTGGCGCAGAAGACGGCGCCCCACCGAGACCTGTACAACGTCCGGAAGGCACGTTTCACAGCCCACTCCTCGCGCATGCCCCCTCGCCTCACCGCAATGCTGTGAGCCCAGTCACCAATCACCTGTCGAATTGCCTCAGCATGTGTTTCTGATGGTCTGACACTGTGAGCCTGTGTGTGCTCTTGGTACATCCAGTCCGCGTACTGGACAGGACGAGGCCTGGACAGGACGAGGCCTGCTCAGCAAGCAGCACTTGCGTTGCATCGTGAGCGCGAGCCACGATGCAACAAGCCTGCGCTCTGGGACTCCCACACTGGGAGAGGTCAGGCCTGACCCTGATCTCTGGGAGAGGTCAGGGCACACGTGCGGAGGCGGTGCATGCAGGTGGACACGCATGTACACCACAGCGCTTGCATGCACCAGAAGCACTTGCTGCGCTTCATCAAGAGCAAGCTGAAGAAGGAGCCCGACGAGATCGTCATCTTCCGCGACGGCAAGTTCCTCACGCTCCTCGAGGTCTTCGAGTCGCTGAATCTGACCGCGTACGACCTCAACGTCGACACCCTCGACATGCATGCCGACAAGACCATCTTCCACCGCTTCGACCGCTTCAACCTCAAGTACAACCCCTTTGGCCAGTCGCGGCTGCGGGAGGTCTTCATCAAGCAGGTGCGCGGGCTGCCCGCTGCTGTGTGGCCGCGTGGCTGCACCTGCATGACCGAACGAGGTGCCACTGTCTGAGATTCGTGGCGTTGCCGCATGTGTGGTGGTGGGAGCAGAGCCGCCGTTGCTGCCGTGCGCGCTGCTGTAGAGCTCTGCTGCTACTGACCCGGGCGACGATGGGGGGGATAGCATTGTGGAGCCTGTGCCTTGTGCAGCCGTGTGCTGACAGAGGGCCTTGTGCTACTCGCGGGTTGGTCTTGTCCCTGCTGCACCAGACACCGTGACCTGCGTCTCCGTAGCTGTGGCGCCCCATCGTTCCGGCTGGAGTGCTGGTATCATGCCACGTTGGCGGGCCACGATGTAAGGCACGCGGCCACAGAGCGGGCCTTGCCAGCACCGTAGACCTGGCACACTATGGATTGGCACGTGCGAGCTGCGAGCAGATGGCATGTGTCTAGAGGGAACTGGTTGACGTGCAGGACAACTTGCTGCATGGCCGCTTCCTGGCGGAGGTCACGAAAGAAGTGTTTTCGGACCTGGAGGACACCAAGTACCAGCACACAGAGTACCGCATCAGCATTTACGGGCGGAAAACCGTCGAGTGGGACATCCTGGCAGCATGGGTGTGCCAGAACAAGCTCTACAGTGACAAGAATGTGTGGCTCATCCAGGTAAGCACCTCCTCTTCCTTTACCGCACATGAAACAAACTCTAGCTTGATCTCGAATCTGGACCTGTATCAAGAAGAGACTGACAGAAGCACAGTGGAAGCATTCATGTGAAAGCAGCACTCTGAAAACACCCACTCGTCTCGTTGTGATCGTTCCTGGTGACGATCTGCAAAGTGGCTTGAGCCAGAGCTGCAGATGGTCGCATCAAATTGGTCTGGTGCAGGTGCCGCGGCTGTACAACGTATACAAGGCGCAGGGTCTGCTTGAGAACTTTGAGCAGATGCTGGACAACCTGTTCAGGCCACTGTTCGAGGTTACAGCCGATCCTTCAACACACCCACAGCTGCACGTCTTCTTGCAGCAGGTACGGCGATCCCCTCTGGCGCCACCGTATGCTCGAGCTCCAACACGTTTGTTCCTATAGCACATGCATGGCTGCATAAACCCATTACTGGCAGAAACCCTAGTTGACTTTGTTGCCCGCCTCTGCCAGCCCGAGTCCCAGCATTGGCAGGCACAGCCATACATGTGAGCTCGCTGTATCAACAAAACCACGCCAAAGTTGGCATCAATCTTTGGCTGGGTCGCAGGTTGTTGGCTTTGACTGTGTGGATGATGAGAGCAAGCCCGAGAGGCGGCCGACCAAGCACATGCCCAAGCCGGTAGACTGGAACAACAAGTACAATGCCGCATACTCTTACTACATCTACTACCTCTATTCCAACCTCTACGTCCTCAACAGCTTCCGGCAAAGCAGAGGCCTCAACACATTCACGTTCCGGTGCGCTCCACACACCTCCATACACTGTGCATCTGCCTCGTGGCTGCCACCACCTTGCGTCTCCTCTCAAACATTTGAGGTGCACTTGATTGGGCCCACAATTCTCAGTACAGGCACTGCGGCGTTGAGGCTGCAAGCATGAACCACTCACCTGTGGAGCAACATCTGGCCGCGTCATTCATGTCAGACACACATGCATTTTACACCTTGACGAGAACATGAACCATTCACCTGTGAATCATCCAGCTCGCTGATGCAATCTTCACGTCTCAGAGAGGTTTGACAGTATCTCCGCTGTTGTGACAGTAGCTCTCCTGTTGTCTGACCTTGCTTGACAAGTGCGTGCATGAGTGCAGGCCGCATTGTGGAGAGGCTGGAGAGCTGGACCACCTCGCGAGCGCCTTCATGGTGTGCGACAACATCGCCCACGGCATCAACCTCCGCAAGTCCCCGGTGCTGCAGTACATCTACTACCTTGCCCAGGCGCGCCCCGGCCGCACCTGCCACAGTAATTGGTGACTAGCTGACTTGTCATGGCTTAACAACAATGCAGTGTCATCGCCAACTTGCGCCAATGCACCCCCCACATACCCAGCTCTCTGCCACACTGCTTCAACACTGACCATACTCCAGTAGCGGCTGACTCGAGCGGCTGTCTGCGGCTATCTGCTGCCACATGTGTTCGAGCCTCACCACACCAGGCGCAGTGGCGCCTCTCATATTGACCGTCTGTCTCTCTCGACAGCAGAGGCACCACTCGCCTGAACATCACAGGAGGCCACGAGATCATGCCCGAGTGCTTGCTGATGCTGGAGTGCTTGCTGCAGGTTGGGCTGTGCATGAGCCCGCTGTCAAACAACCACCTCTTCCTCGACTACCACCGCAACCCCTTCCCCGCCTACTTTGCCCGCGGCCTCTCCGTGTCGCTCTCCACCGATGACCCCCTCCAGATCCACCTCACCAAGGAGCCCCTTGTCGAGGAGTACTCTGTTGCCGCCAATGTGCGCCCCCAAAACACTGCATCTCTGTGTGAACTTTGGGGTTCTGCTTCTCGCCACGTAGCGCTGCACCAGCTTTCCCAATCATCACCAACCACATCTTCCTTACAACAGCCAACTCGTGTGACACCACTGCCACCAGAAGGCAGAGTATTGCACACGTCACAGCCATTACCCATGTATGCCCAATTCAGTCGCTGGGAATCGCAGCAGAGCGCCAGAACTGCTGGCAAGTCATGAAACAGCCTGTGAGGTAGAGCGAACGATGTCGTAGTACATGGACCATACACAACGTTAGGCAGCCCATGTCACAAAGTCCTTGTGTGGACCGAGGTGACACGGGACATGCATGGCGGGGATACGTGGCATGTTGTGTACAACGGGCGCGAGGTGAGGGGCCATGTGGTGGGCCACATCTGAGGTGACGCGAGGGCCGTGCTTGTCATAGCTATCGTATTACCTGTCACACCAGATGAGGAAGCGCAGCCAGGCGCGACACGACACGTTGTACAGTGTTCAGAGAAACACTGCTACTTGTTGGCGACCAGATTGCAGATATCGCAGAAACCGATCGGTGTTGGGTGAGCAAAGTAGACACTGCATGTGGGGGCGCGTGCAGATGTGGAAGCTGACGACGACGGACCTGTGCGAGATCGCGCGCAACAGCGTGCTCCACAGCGGCTTCCCGCACGAGTGCAAGAAGCACTGGCTGTGCACGACGTACTGGAAGCCGGGGCCCCCCGGCAACGACATCCAGAAGACCAACGTGCCGAACCTGCGCATCCGCTTCCGCTTCGAGGCGCACCAGGAGGAGATGCGGCTGCTCTACCTCGGCACCATGGAGCACGTGCGCCAGGGCAGCTCCAACCTGCGCCTCGACTAGCCTCGACTACCCAGCCGTGTGCGCCAGGGCAGCGCTGGACAATCTGCGCCTCGACTAGCCTTCACCAGCTGTACCTGCCAGAGCAGCGCCACGCCCGCCTGGACTTGCACTCAGGTGTGCCTTGCGTGCGGCTGGGGCCTGCACGCCGGGGCCTGGACGCCCTGTGACTCAGCCGCCTCATGATGCAGAGTGAACCAGTTGGGAAGCCAGACGGCATCTATCCATGCGTGTGAGGCTGCCAGTCCGGCATGTGCGCCAGGGCAGTTCCTGCCTGGGCGGCCACTAGCACCAACGCTTGCCGGGCAGGTGGCGTTGGCCCGCTGGCTCGCCCTGCACCCAGTTCAGCCTGACCTAGCGCTCCATACCGCTGTGAGCCTGGATGGGCCTCGGCTGCGAAGGGCTGGGACAGGTGTGCCTTGCAAGGCCTGGCATCCAGGCGTCCAGGTGGCCACATTTACTGGCCTACAGGGCGCCTGCTACGCAGCTGCACGCTGCCGGGCCCAACCTTGGCGCGCATGCGGTCGTGTCAGTCTGGCAAGTGCCAGGACAGGTCAGGCCTGCGCGTCATGAAGCTTGCGCAGAGGCTCGGTTGTCGTGCCTGCCGGGGTGGGGGACCGCAAGGCATTCGTGAATCAAATCAAATTCTCGAATGCAAGGACCACGCAGCGGCATGGCAAGGCCCACATGCTGCCCTTCAACCAGCCTGATGTGCCGCCCTGTGCGGCGCAGCTGTCATGCGGCTCAAACGGGGCCGTGCCTCCACAGCCACGTGGTTGTGATCCGGTATGCTGAGCAGCATTGCATGCAAGGGTCAGGTTTGGCGTCTGCCGCCCAACGTGGCCCTGCTAGCAGCCACCCAGATGTCTCTTGCGCTGGCAGGTGGGCACCGCAGTGTAGCGTGCGTTTGCTGCCACCCCAGCCTATGCAGCTTGTAGAATAGCGCTGCCATGGCGGTGAATCATTTAGTTGGTAGAGTAGGGCAGTAGGATAGGTCCAGGTCAAGTGCCAGCTTGGCGTCCAGGATCAGGCCTGCCACTAGCAGCTGGCCGCTCGTGGCAGCAGTGAGCTGGTAGATAGGATTGGCCTGTCACTGTGTGCTGCATGGCAGGGCTGGCAGCAGAGAGCGCACGCATCTGCTCTCTCTCCAGCCCACGGTGATGCGCAAGCATGTCCGGCTGCTTGGACATGGCAGAGTTGCCAAAGCCGTGCTGTAGCAGCTCCGAGGAGCGGCCAGTAGCACATGCCGTGTGCGGCTTGCTCGATGTGACATCAAGGATGTGACATTGATGTCGCGAGGTAGCGTGTGATTGATGCCTGTGACCTCGGCTACGGAGTTCACTCTGTAGAACGACCCCTTCAATCGGCGCTCACGCTGACGTGCACAATGAAGAGGGCGGTTTCTGATGCAATGACGGCATTATGGATTTGGGGACCGGGGCTGTGATGCTGGGCGAGCCGAGTTTGCGAGGGGCCGCGGAAGAGCATCTTGTTGGTGCAGTGCTGTGGAAGGTTGATCTTGGCACCAGGCTTTGCACTGATTTTGACCTGCTCTTTGCCCTGTGTTGCTGCCGGTTGAGGCCATCAAGCAGTCCGTTGAGTGTGAGGCGTCATCCGCTGGCAGCAATGAGTAGTGGTGCTGGTGCTCCGTGCTGTCAAAATTTAGCAACGCATGAAGCAGCAGTGTCGCAGGCTTGGTGGTAGTGCCACTGGATGCTGTATATGCGTTTGCCAGAGTAGACTGGTTGGTGTGGAATCCATTCCTGATGTGTGGCAGGTAGGATGCTAGTTTGGAAGCCATGCCACCACTGCCCTTGCCTCACGTATCACCACACATCCCTTCTGGTCACAGTGATGGGGCAATGGTTCCATCTGGTCATTCTTCCGATCCTGCAATGCGATTCAGTGATGCGGCCAGGTGTATTTCCAGGAGCGTCACCTGCTGTGCTGCTGTTCCTTGCTTGAGCATGTCCGCAACCACCACACGGCTGGCCTTGAGTGGGTGATGACAGCAATCGGTCCAAAATCCAGTACCCTTGTTCACTAGATCTCGTGCAGACACGTTCTGTTCCATGTTTGGCATGCATACAGTAGAGTTTCCAACAACAAACAGTGCAGCGGCCGCTCACAGCATTGTGCACAGGCAATTAAGATGTGCCCACCACGTTGGGCTTGGCTATGCACAAATGCCGGTTGCACTAGCATGTCAGAGAACAAATTGAAAAACCCAAGAGGGGCGATTTCGGGATTTGTCTCGATTCAGGCTGCATGTGAGTGATGCATCACACCTTGTCCTGGTTTTGCCATGCGGCCTCCACCTGGCAACAGCACTCATGCAGCCATCACAATAGGCCACCTCACCAATTTCGAACACCTGCATCGCCCTCTGGATGGGATGCATGTACCGGTCTGTTGTGGTCAGTGCTTGAGCCAATTCTTCAGGTCATCTGGTACCAAACCGCATCTACCTGAGCCACGACCACAACACAGGCTTTACAGCAGCCCTTGTATATAGCATCCACTTGATGAAGATATGGTCCGAGATAATTCAAAGCACACATGACGACTGATGACCATCGCAATAATCCACAAGCCTAATTTGGAGAGAGACACTGCATCAAAGCATGTTTCGCGCCATAGCTCGAGTTCGCGAGGTATCAGCATGTACTGCGACAGTCACCTGAAAGACACCCTGGCTGAGGATGCGACAGGCTCCTACCCCGCTCGGACAGACTCTTGCCAACATTTGAGCTGCGTGCGGTGTCGCGGTAGCACATGCACGCACAATTTGTGTGGCGATGGTCCGACTTCCGCGGAAAAACACTTGCAGTATCGTGTCCATGGATGAACGAGACGACTTGGAATTACCAAATCCGCATCATTTTAATTATGTACGTCTCACGGAGGTCGCTCTCAGTGGTGGTGCTGCTTCTGGGCAGCTTGCGCTTCGCAGATTTCGCATTTGCGGCAGACGACTGCCCCACGATTCTTCCTCTCAGCGCCAACACATCCTCTGTCGCGGTCTGCTTTCCATCAGATGCAGCTTTGGACACGTACCGCGAGCTGTGCAGCCACGCACCCGCCTCAGGCAGCACCTGCCTCAGCATCGAGGACACGTCAGTGGCACCAGCCAAAGAGCAGCTGGAGCAGCTACCAACCTGCACACACCACCAGTACTCCCTCACAGATGGCCGCAGCGGCACTCTCACCGCCGCTCTGTCCGCACCCAGCTGCGACACCGTCACCACGCCCGTCCCAGCCTTCCCAGACCCACCCAGCCTGCAGCAGTACCAAGTCCACAGCGACCCCGCATCCGACCGAGCTCAACTATCACTACACTTCTCGCAGCCGGTAACCGCCGTCGCCAGGCCTTCGTGGAGCCTCAACAACGGCAAGGTGCTGTACACAGAGGCCCACAACCACTCTGTCCACCTCGGTGTTCAATTCCTGGACCTCCAGCGCCCTGCGAAGCTCACCATCCCCCAAGGCTCCCTCTATAGCGCCATCTCAAGCCGAGTCTCCGCGGCCACCATCACCGTCGAGTTCTCGCCGCACCTGCCAACCGCCATCGCTGCTTCAGTCAACTCTGCAGCGGCTCTGACTGCGCTGCTCGGCACGGCCACGCCCCTCCGCATCGCCCGCTCCATCCTCCACTCGCAGTTCCTCTCCTGGACCGGCTCGCTCGCGGTGCCCGCGCTGCCCCCGCTCTACCGCCAGATGGTGCGGCAACCACCGCCATCAGCTTCAGCTCAAATCTGAACACCCCAGGCCATGGTCCCTGTGCTCGTTGCATCGCCATGCTTGCCTGCCTGACCGCTCCACCGCCTTGTGGAACATAGTACTCTGGCAACGTTTCCCCACCACCACCATCAGCATCACCCCTGGCGCGCGCGCGCCTCACAGTGGGGAACCCATGCATGCCGCACCAACGTACACACCTCTCTTTGTCGACCCCCTCCGTCACGGAAATTTCGCTGACTTGTCAGACTCGAGTCAACGAAAATCTCGTTAACCCGAGTCTCGAGCACGGAATTTTCGGTGACTCGTCAGCCGTGGCAGGGAAACCATCAGGTGGCAAGGAAACCATCAGATGTGTCATGCACATGTTGCGAGTCTGCTGAAGCATGTTTTCTGGAGACTGGAGCGCAGGAAGGTGACTGCAGACGGCGCCGATGCTCCAGGACCTCCAGAACCTTCTGTGCCGATGCTCCAGGACCTCCAGAATCTTCTGCGCCGATGCTCCCTGAAATATCCTGCCTGAATCCCTGCGCCGACGCTCCAGACGCTTGGCATTGCGCCGGCGCTGCAGCACGGGGCAGCGTCGGCACAAGTTCCGGGCACAGCGTGTGCATGGCTGTACCTGCCGGCAGCCCCTCATGCCCAGCGCTCCCAGCGCGGGAGCCAAAGCACAGCACGAGCCGTGTCTCGCAGCTGCCGCATCAGCAGGTAGACTGCGGCTGCGCGCACAGAACTTGCAGAATCGCAGAAGCACTGCTGCCCGTGATCAATGCAATCGAGGCAAGTCAACGTGGCGCCATGCGCGCCAAACACAAGTATAGCTCGGCAAAGTGAAAATGCAGCCGTCCATGCATGCAGGCCCGGTCGCTGCGGTGGAAGCAGCTGCTGCTGCAGGCCCTCAAGTCCGTGGTTGTCGCGGCCCCCGCCGAGGCGGCTGAAGCCGCCGGCGATGCCGCCGCCGCGGCAGGCAGTGCAGCAGGCAGCGCGGTGTCCGACGCGCTCAACACGACTGCCGCCGCGGCGGTCGCCGATGTCATCTGCGACGAGAGCTGCCGGCTCTGCTCCACGAGCGAGACGTGGCTGTCGCCGGTCGTCATCGGCGTGCTGTGCGCTGTAGCCGCGCTGCACGCTGGGTTGTGTGCTTTCGTGCGCGCGGTGCGGGGCTCCGCGGCGCCGGCTTGGGCTTCGGGCGTGCTGGCAGGGGGCAAGTTTGAGGCCGGAGTCGCGCTGGTCGTGCTGCCAGGTGTGACCCCGCGACTTCAACACGCAGCGTGATGGTTCGTTGTGATCGACTGGGGAGCCGGGAGTATCATGGCACCATGCATATGCGTATGCCGCGTTGCACCCTCATCGCGTACCAAGCCAGCCCCCAACAAGTTTCGTTATGGTGGAGAAGGCATCGCTGCTGTGCTGTGCTACGCTGTGCTGCTGGCCTCGGCAATGAGATCGAAGTCTCTGGCGCAAGCTACGCTGCTATAACGGCAATGACAACGCCACCGTACATTGCATGCATGCCGTTACCATGCGTCACATGCATGCCCGGTCAACGTACGATGTGGGCATCCCCAAGCAACCGTGCCGCCTCAGAGCTCACGCCTTAGCCAGAACGCATGCATGTCTGTGGTTCGAAAGTGCGTCTTTGCCAACTGTGGCTGCTCCGTTCTGCCTCTCGCACTCTCCCTTGCGGCGCCCCCTCCCCCCAGCCACACTGCATGTCCGTGCCATGCGCGTTTGCATGCATGCAGGCCTCGTCTTCACGGACGCCTCCAACCGTGGCTGCTCGCCCGTTCCCCTCGCGCTCTCCCTCGCCGCCTCCGCGCTCCTCTTCTTCCCCGCCGCCGCCGACGACATCCTCTCCGCAGCACGCGCTGCGATGCGCGCTGTGCGCGCCTGCGGCTCGCTGTGCGCCGGCCGCGGCTCGCTGGTCGCGCCGCAGCCGCCGCGGCAGTCCACGACGCTGAGCCTGTGGCGGCCTTCGCGCGCGTCCTCCTACGCCACAACCGTGCCGGCGCTGTCTGATGGTGACGAGTCTGCAGATGGCCACCCTGTGCATGTGCGACCTCACATTGCAAATGCAACCTCCTTTTGCTATTGGAGACATGCGACCGCGGCCTGCCGAGGCCTTGGAGTAGGCTCGCATGCAGAGTTCGTCCATGCTTCTGGATGGGTACTGTCAGCGAAGCAGCCTGCATGCCCAGTTTCAAAGTTTGGCGGGGCAATTTTTGCAACAGTTGCGTGACATCAGCCTCTTGGCCGTTCTGCTGCCGTGCAGCACACCCTTACTCGCGATTGCATGGTGCATGTATGCATGACTACATTGCCGTGTCCATGAGGACATCGGCGCCTCCAGAGGTGTGTGTGCCGACTCGCGGCCATCAGGGTGCGCTACACACTGGCTCGGTACACATACTATAGTATACCGCGGCATCATGTGATTATTCGGGGGTGCACAGTGAATTGGGTCAGGGGCTCTGATGAAGGTGCTGCGGTCTGTGGGCTGGCAAGCACGCGCGCACCGGCGCAGTGGCTTTGGGGCGCACTCGGCTGGTGTACATGTGGGCTGGCAAGCACGCGCGCACCGGCGCAGTGGCTTTGGGGCGCACTCGGCTGGTGTACATGTGGGCTGGCAAGCACGCGCGCACCGGCGCAGTGGCTTTGGGGCGCACTCGGCTGGTGTACATGTGGGCTGGCAAGCACGCGCACACGTGAACTCGGACAGGCCGGAGTTCGCCTTGTTATGGACAGCTGATGTTGAACATGTTGATCATGTGATCCTGATGTTGAACATGTGTCAGTACAGCAAGTCAAGCGGTAGAAGCAGTAGTTGCAAGTAGTAAGCAAGTCGTTGAACCTATGTCTGTACACTTCATGTCATACATCGAGGGGCTCCAAGCCAGTGCACCAAGAATCTGCACAGCTTGTTCCTCAACTCATGTTGATGAACGTGTGTGTCATTGCATCTGATGTGTAGGTGTGTGGCTGCAGGTGTTTGCGGAGTTCACCGAGGCAGTGACTGTGCAAGCGGCGGAGTGGGACTCCGGCCGTGCTGGGCGCGCTGGCCGCGCCCCGGCTCCCGAAGCGATGGGGTGTGCTGACCCTGCTGTGCTGAGCATGCGCTGTGGAGGTGGTGCTGCGGCCTGTTGCCATTCCCACCTTGCGCATTTCAATCATCGCGAACGTTTGCATGCGCATAGCTCAACGCATCTGAGCATTGCGATGGGCAGCGAACACTGCGTACTCGGATGCATGGCGTGCATGCGGCGGCTGAGGGAGAGCTGTCGATAGACGTGCTGTGCCCGAGCAGGCAGTCTGTGGGCGCTCAGGGGGACACGATGCGTGACGGCCCGGCGATGAGCCGCGACCCAGCCTCCGACGAGGCCCCCCTGCTTGCTGCGGGCAGCCGTGCTGTGGGGGAGGGCGATGAGGGCGTCAGCGCGCGGCGGCTGCAGGCGTACGGAGGGCCCAGCGGCGCACGGCGCGCCTCTGTGCAGCGTGTGCGGAAGCGGCAGAGTGGCCGCGTCACGGCAGCGTCTCAGAAGACGGGCGGCGAAGAAGGTGTGCTGCGTGCGCGGTCATGGCGCTGCACTTGCACCACATTTGCATAGACCTTGCTCATCCGCTCATGCGCTCATCAGCGTGTGCGCTGCAGGGTCCATGGTCGGCCAGCAGGCTGCCCAGCATGACAGCGCCCAGCATGACAGTGCCGGCACGCCCCCTCGCAGTCCCTCTGACAGACACTCGGCCACAACAGAGGACTTTGATAAGCAGAATCCTGACGCGGAGATCGTGGCGTGCGCTGCCAGCCCAGCACGCAGCGCCGAGTCTCAGTCCGATCAAATCGGCTTGCTACTCGACAGCCCAGAGCAGCGTCCACAGGTGCCCCCCGCCGCAGCGCCAGAGTCGGCAGAGCAGAGCCCCCGGGCACGCGTGCAACAGCAGCACACGCCCAGCGCTGCCGTCTCGGAGGCTGCAACCTGGGACGCGCTGGGCGCGGAGCAGGAGGCCCTGGTGGACACGGACGGCGGGCGGCGGGAGGCGCGGCGGTCGGTGCATGTCGCGCCACTGCACCATGACGATGTCGGCAGCGACGGCGCAGGCAGTGCCGAGCCGCGGCCGGGTGGCAGGCAGGCCAGTGTGCGGGGGTCACGCATGGTGTCACTGATGCTGCCGGAAGGTGACGAGCACGTGCCGGGGGTGACTGCAGCGCGCGGTGGTGTTCCTGGGGCGGAGGCTTGGGGAGATGTGGCCCCACAGGGTCATGCGGCTGACATGGCACGGCGATCAGGCGGCGGCCCTGGACAACGGCAGAAGGCGGAGCGTGCTGTGGCGGAGCGTGCTGTGGCGGCAGGGCTGGCACGTGAGCGGGCCGGCTCCAAGGTGGCAACTGGAGGGATGGCTGGAGGTGTGAAGACAGGTGCGCGGCAGGCGCATATGCATGGTGCCATGATAACGGCAGGCAGGTGCGCAGCAGGCAGAACTGCACGCAAGACGCCGTCTGGCAACGTCGCCCGTCGTGCTGCCCGCTCCACGCTCGCACAACCGACCTGGACATCGAATGAATCACGATCGGCCCTGGATGCACTCACGGGCTTGACGTACTTCACGACGTGTAGGCTCCACCGCGGTGCACCGCTTGTACGTACACAGTCACATGCATGGACAGTCGCGGCACCAGCACGCGCGCGCGCCTGTCAGATAATTACAAATCAGGAACACATGCATTCAGTCTCAAAATGCTATGGCAGCACGCAGCAGGGAGGCAGTGGGCATGGCCTGTGCTGGATGGCGTGCACGCATATGACAGTGACGCGTTTGTGCGAGTGGGTTTGCAGACGTGAGAGAAGCGATGAAGGTAGACACAGAGCCGCAGCAGGCGCAGCGCAGCAGGCGCTCCGGGCCGGCCCTCGGCGCGATCTGGCAGAGCGGGCAGTGGCTCTTCGGCACGTCCGTCGCGCTCGCGCTGTGCTTTGGCCTCTTTGCCAACGAGCGCTCGAGCGTGGCGCAGGTGGCGCTGGTGACGGCGATCAAAGCCGCGCACCTCGCCGCGCTGTGGGCCGTGCTGCCCGTGCGCAGCGTCGGCTGGCAGGCATGCATTGTGGACGTGGAGGAGGCCGCGCTGCTGTGCCTGGCCGGCGCGCTGCTCGCGCGCGGCGCGGCGGCGCCGCCGTGGGTCGCCGACGCCACCGTGTGGATGTTTCCGGTGATTATTGGAACGATGCTGGTCGGGGACGCCGTAGCGCTTGGCTGGAAGGGCGTGCGGGCGGCCGCGCGGGCGGTGCGCGCAGCGTGCCGCCACGTCCTGCTGCGGCGGCAGCGTGGGTAGGGCGGCTGCTGTGCTGGGCGGCGTGCGCGAGCCGATGTGTGGGTTGAGCTCCACCCGTGGAGAGGAACGCACGTGCTGTGCGTGCTGTGGTGGCTGTGGACGGCGGAGCGTGGCGAGTGCGGGTGACGACACACTGCAGTCTGTTGTGAAGCCGGGGTGTGTTTGGGCGGTGGGAACGGTGATGCAGGGGGGGTTGCACGGATGCCAGTGAGGGAGAATCGGAAACTATCCATGCAAGGAAGCTATCCAAACGTGGACAGCAGGCCCACGGGGTGCCTTGGATCACGCAGGAGCTTGCGTGCAGCAGTGGGGAAGCCACAAGGCAGCTATCACTATGTGGAGGCATACATGCTGGACATGCATGCGTGGTGGGAGCCTGTGGCATGCAACGGCAGCTGTGGTGGCATGATGTGGGCACTTGGAATGAGAGCACTTGGAACTGGGCCTTGGAGGCCATCGATTGGTGGACTGCACAGTGCTGGTGTCAGACACGGATGTGTTACACAGTGATAGATCTAGGACCCAGCACGGATGACACGGATGTGACAAGGGTGGAGGCATAAGTCCAGAGGGTACCGGCAGACAAACTGTACTGTCACCACATAGATGGTGAATGAAGGGGGGCAGAGAAGGCGGACTGAGGCTGCAAGTTGGATGCCAGTGAGCTCTGCCTAGAAGCTCCAAAAAGAATGGACCGGTCGGGAACGTCTGGTGCAGCAGTGGGCAGGCCTCCAACACGGGCTGCAGTGGCACTGCAGTGCCCAGGCCTGTGTGGTCATGCCATGCATGAACCGCACTACTGTTGGCAAACATATCTGTGGAGTTTCCCAGGGATTATGTCCCAGGCTTCATGGCATGCAGCTGGTCTGAGCTGGCGTGGTCTGACAGGTGGTCTGACAGGTGGTCGTGTGTGGTGACATGTCCGCATGCTGAAGGAGAGAGTGAATCAGGCTACACTACGAGGCGGGCGGGAGCAGGGCTGGTGGTCAACCTCTCAGTGCAAAGTGTGTGCCCGGCATGCGCTTGTATGGTGGTCAACCTCTCAGTGCAAAGTGTGTGCCCGGCATGCGGTTGTATGCTCGCATGTGTGGGCTGATATGTACAGAGACTGTAGCAAGATTGCAGCACGAGGATGATTGTAACCATGCAGCCCACAGAGCCCGAGGTTGATTGTAGCCATACAGCACGAGGATGGTTGTAACCACAAAGCCCGAGGTTCATTGTAGCCCGAGGTTGATTGCAGCCCGAGGTTGATTGTAGCCCGAGGTTGATTGCAGCCATGCAGTACGAGGATGACTATGACTGTAACCATGCTGCATAGAAGTGAGTGCAACATTGAGTTGCACAAACAGACAGTGTGTTGCTGTGCAGTCACGCTGTTGACCTGGGCCCAGCCCAGTGCATGCCACACGATGTCGAAAGTGGATCTCACATATCCCTAGAACAGTGCAGCACGGTCCCAGGAAGTTGCCTGATGTGGCCAATGCCCCTGACCTGGAGAAGTGCGTTGACCATGAGTCACATCCAACCCTGGGAAGGCTGACCGTGTATGAGTGAGCTGTCGAGTGAGTGAATGCCCACCGCACAGCATGCTCTCGCCGCCGATGGGTGTGCACAGCATGGGTGCAGTGGGAGCTGCGCAAGGGCTGCAGCAGCAGTGCATGCAGGGTTGTCCACGTGCGCTGGCAGGCACTCAGCACTGGAGACGGCATCCACAAGCTTCGCAGCAGCTGAAACACTCTGATGCTGGGTTTGCAACACAGTTACAGCCGGTGCTCAATGATACCACCGGGCGCACAACCAGGCCGATGCTATAGTGGGCCCTTATGGAGGCCTAGATGTACTTGTGCCCCTGCTTCGCCACAGCGCCGTACTGCGGTCAATATATGTACTCTTACATCGAGGGGCTCCGATCCAGTGCACCAAGTGAATGTACAACTAGATGCCAGACTCACATGCTCCTCGCCTGCCAGTGGCCGGTCACCTGGCACGAACTGCGCACCCGTGAGCCGTGCTACACTGGACATGGTCTTTCTGATCACAAACCCGTTTCCTTGCACTGTCGCCGCACTGAGCTCCCGCAAGGAATTGTCAATCCAGCGACCCTTTGCCCGCTTGTTGAACGGCCCAACCGCCGACAAGAGCTCTGCCAGCGTGTTGAGGTACTGCATGGCATGCGACCATAGTCTGCCATATGTCTCACGCACAACCGGCATCACCTTGTACGATCCCTGCACACTCTCTTTGTACTTATCGACTTGACCACTGAACTGTTCAGCACGCGGGCTGCGTGACCCTTTGTCCCCGATGCCTTCCCCACCACAGCCACCCCAGATGGGTGGATGAAGCTGACATCTAGCACAAACACATCTGCGTACGGACCATTTGCTAGGATGTCCCCCCTACTGTCGTCCCTGTAGCGTCTGTCCAGGCTGTGCATCACAGGCTCAATTGATGTGGACACCCCTGCCGCTCTCACTCGACGTCAATATATGTACTGTTTGTATGATTACATCGCCGTATCCATGAGGACATTGACACCTCCGACAATATGTGCAGCGTTGGGCAACGTGTTGCAGCAGTGTCCCCATATGCCGCCAGGTTGCCGCCACAACTGCCACAATGGTCGATACGCGGTTGGGTTTGGCATGATGCTCGATCTTTTCACTGTAAACCCCCCTGTTTTACAATAATAAAACAAAAGAAAGGATCGCACCCTCAATTCGTTCGTGCATGCTGCTGCTGCTGCTGCGGTACGCGACGCATGCCCTGCATCCCTGTGCCAGGGCACCCGCGGCCGGACGTACGACCTGCTGCGCATCCCATCCTGGTCTGTGTTACTGTGATGATTCTGGTATTTAGACACTACACCACGAATCTCATGTACATCGAGATGCACATGAGATTCGTGGTATGGTGTCCAAATACCAAAACCATCACAATTACACTGTGATAGATCAAGGCCTCAGCAGCGCCGAGGGAGTCCATCCTGGTGTATGTGGTTCCTGCTCCCGCCGGCTGACAGGGGCCCCTGGCCACAGGAATGCCTGTCCGGGTCTGCCATGGCTTGATGCCCCGTGATGTGTTTGTTTGTCTTTGCCGCCCCTGTTTTGGCCTGGCCTTGTCCAGCACCTGCCTGTTTCTGGCATGATGGCAAATGCCTTCAGAGACCGAGTGCTGGTGCCTTCAGAGACCGTGGCTTGTGTCGCCGGGCGCCCCCCCCGATTCCGGCTGACAGCCTGCTGCTGCCCTAGCAAGTTGATCCTCAAGTTGACCCGAAGGTCCCCTCTCAGGTTGGGCCACTGCATACCTAGGTAGTCCCCGCCGGTCATTATACTTTAGTTAGTGGAAGTGAAAACCACAGAGCACGTACAAAGTAGCAGAGTTTATGCATGCCAACAGGCACCTGGGAAGCAGTTTGACAGTTGCTGCTTGATGCTGGCCGCTTGCTGTGATTCGCTTGCTTGCTTGCTTGTCGTTGCCCTGCGCTGGGCTCCTGCAGCGATCTCCGTGTAACACCTGGGACGCTCAGCCAGCACCTGACCGTGGGACGGGGTGCTGGAGGGGCCTTCTTGTGCAGCCTGAGTTGCATGGAGATCCAGGCAGCAGTCAGGCCGCGACCCTCGGAGGGCAAAGAATGCCTGTGCAACCTGTCAGGTAAGACCATGGTACCAGGCCCACAGCTGCTCCAGCTTGAATGCCTAGCTCGCTGTTCTGATTCTGAATCCGATGAGTCAGATGAGGCCCAAGTTTGGTGATCAGGCATAGCCTGGTGCCATCGTGTGAATGCAACAGCTGTAGAGCGCCATTGCAGGCACAGCTACATGGCATCAGCCTGACTGAGAGAGAGAATCCATTGCAACAAAGCTGCACAGTCACTGTCAAGCAAGTGGAAGCCACCTGCAGTGCTGCGGGGTGGCTGTGTGCTGTGCGCTGGTGAATGCACGTTGCAACGATGCCCAGCCCGGCGGCGAGGGTCGTGGCTGCATGGGCTCTAGGAGTACCTATGCATAGCCATGCGTTGGCATTCGATACGGCTGTGATTGCCCCTCGGGCGTAGCGAACACAAGCCACGGCTGTGCACGGATCGGCCGCGCGGGACCCGACTGCCAAGTACTACTGATCAATCATGATGTCCAGTCCGCACCTGAGGCAGTCGCTACACCAACAGAAACTTCCACAGATCTGTTGCATCATTGTGGAAATGGCACGGTTTCACTGACTGAACCGTTGCCTCTTGCCGGTGGACGGCCAATCCTTGGGCACGCAAGCTGCCTGGCGTGTTCCGCTTTTCGTGTGCTTAACGTCACAGCATGAGCTCACGATCGCATGACATGTGCACATAGATGCGAGTCATACGTGTTGCTAATATCCGCTTGCCGTGTCAACCGCGTCCTCCAGCGCACTTGAGGGTGGCCAACCCATCTGATTCGGGCCTGTGCAATGCACTCCGTTTGGCAACAGCTATGCATGAGCCGACCTCATCCGTGCAAAGATTTTGGTACACCTGCGTCTCGAACCCCACCGCGATGCATCCAGCCCAACAGTCGCGCGCAATTGCGGACCATCCGGAGCATATCTTGCACGCTGCCATGCAGCCGCCCCGCCCGGCGGCAGATCCACTGCGCAGGGCCGGGACTGACTCACAAGTCGCATGGTGACAAGTTCAGCTTGGATCATGACGGAGCATGACGTAGCTACCTGTCCAGCCCGAGTCCGAGTCCCTTATCAACGCCTCACTTGGCACGACGCACCTGTCAGCATCCCCGCCGCGGCTGACTGCATGACCACAATGACTGCGCTGCACGCACTTTCTCGCCATCAGGGCAGAAGGCACCGTAAAAGGGCTGCAGAGAGTAAATAAATCATTACAGTATGTTATATGATTAGTCTGTATGAGTTTCGTTGCGTTTGGCTGCCCTAGGCGCATGGGAATTCGCACCGAGGCGACCGGTGGCCAGCGCGCTCCAGCGCCATGCTTGACAGCCCTTGCAACGCGATGCCACAACCATGTAATTCTGGAGCACGAACCAACACACAATGTATAGCTTATGATGCAAACGTGCGCAGGGTATAACGGCTTGCATGTGCGCCGGATCGCTCGGTATCCAATGGCCAGAACTCATCAATAGCGTTTAGATGTCGCAGAATGGCTTCGTTGCTCTATCTGAGGAGCTAATGATATACTTTGTCCATGCTGTGAAGTTAGGGATCGCTTGCCGGCTTCATGTCTTTGACAGAGTGTTCTGATTCCAACCGGGAGGTCCCCGCAACTGGAGCACTCGGAGACACCGTACATACAGACCCAATCTGCACATCGCCTGCCGAACCAAGCACGTTATATGTGAGAGCTTGGTGTATCGAATGGCACGTCATGTGTCAAAGACAGAGGCATTCGGCATGCTTTGTTAACTAACAACTTCTGCAGCACGTGTGCAACATCCACGGTCGCTATTCACATGTTTTGTTTCATCAGAACAAGCAATGTACTTTCGACTAGGGCTTCAATGTGGGCAGGAGTCCGTCTGGCATGGCGTTATGCAGTTGCAACTGTTCTACAAGAGCTCTGCCTCGCGGCATCTGACCTCTGCTTGTCATTCCATCAAGAATAACAGCCCTATCATAGTCATTGGCTGGCAGTGTTTTGCAGCGAAGTTTTTGGAAACTGGAACTCTGTGAGGTTGCAAAGCCATGTGTGCAAGGCACACTGAACCCCGCCCTTGACCTGATCGTGTCGCCCCACCATTCATCTGCCCAGTTTGAAACAAAAAATTCAACAAGTTCTTTCAGGGTCAAAGTATACTTGGTAAAGTTGCTCCGGCACGGTGCAAGTACAGCGACAACGGCTTCACATACAGCACAAGTGTTACCGGCCATCCAGAAACCAAAACGCAGTTCCATTATACGCTATACGGGATGCCTATGTGTGCTCTTTAGCTGTGGGGCTTTTGCAATGCCCCGCGGCGACGTTTGACGGTAACACGTCAAGTCAACAAACGCTGAGCCACGCCAAGACAGCCAGCGGCCGCGAAGAAGTCTCGAAATTATCATATTGCATCATTATTGCTTTCTTGCATGTCTACAGCGCTCTCAGGCTAAGCGCAGCTACTTGTGTGTATGAGTTCTGCAACGTGATGTCATGTACGGGATGATGTCACACGTGTCAGTGGTGATGATGTCTGCGTCGTGCCAAGTGAGGCGTTGATAAGGGACTCGCCCGAGTCAGTCGCACACGGCCAAGCGCAGAAAGCCATGAATGGCCCGACGCGCGCTGTCGACGTTTCCGGAGCAGCGAGCTCAGAATCGTCACTCCCAGTTGTTGAATGCAATAGACACCGTGTGTGTTCATGCCGTCGTCACAGTGCTGCGGCAGGTCTCGTTCACCCGAGGCCTCGCTCTCCCAAGGGTCTTCAAATGCAACCTCTCCCGGTCAACGCTTGCGAACTCTGCGCATGCTCAGGGGTTCTGTGCACTCAACAGCAACGCAGAGAGTCAAGGATAGTGTTTGTGTAAGCGTGTTTTGTTTGAAAGCGGTTGCTCAAACCGCGTCTGTTGTACGTACACCAAGTCACCTGCTCGTGTTCTTGTAACGTCGACGCGTCAAACTATCGCCTGCCGTCTGCAATGCGCTCATACTACACAGGCGCCACGGCTGAATTCCCAGTAAGGATTGTATGTTACATTGTGTGTCAGTGCTGTCGAAACGAACCGACGCAGGAATCCGCGGGAAACACGAACCGGCACCTGGGAACATGCACATGCACATGTTTCACAACTAATAGTCAAGGTCTAGTTCCCTGACTTTACAAGCGTGTCCACATATACAAGACCACATATCTATGCAGATACTGCAAATTCCTTACATGGCAGACTTGATTCGCGCGGAAGCAGGCCCGTTGCGAAGCAGGCACGTTGGCGCGCCATGGCGTTAGCGTATACGCGCGTGCGGACAAGCCTCCTGCCCGTACGGCCACGTGCGCTTGTGATCGCACGTGGCCCCATGACGGCTTCGATGCCTCCGGCGGCGTGGATCTGGCCGCCATCGCCATATCTGATTCAGCAGGCCTTGACGACCGTCCACGTGATGTCGTTCTACCGCAGCTGTGTTTGGTTTGGTCGGGCGCGCGCAGGGGATGCATGGCAATCCAAACCAGGCCCAGCACGGCATGTAGACCCACAGTTCGCGTGTTCGCAGGGATTTCTCTACCTTGCTGTGTTTTGTATGGACAGGCGTCACCACAGAATGACAGACTTGTGTGGCACGTCGCCGGTGGTCTTCTTGGACGTGCCTGTGCCATGGTGATAACAGCCAGCGCTTTTCCATATGACATGCTTTCATAGCCTCTATCTCAGTGCTAGCAGGAGCATTCAGGTGCTCCTGAAAGCCCAGCTCGTGTGATGGCCACGTATGGCTCGTCGATGGCCCACAGCCTGACAAACAGGTGGCCGGCCGCATCAGAGGACTATGACAAGCCAAATGCAGCAGCCTGCAAATCTCACATCATCACGCTCTCATTTACTGACCCAGGTGCGATGCCGATCCTGCCGATGGCGTAGGCGCACATGCGCACATATGCGACAGCACGCTGGATATACCTCCTGAATCAGTGATCAGGCATACCCTTGAAACGTCAATGAATTGTTTCGTTCCTGGCGCGGTTCAATTGGTGCGTTCTGCTGCGCGAGCCGTCCGCTGCGTGTCTTTGAAGGTGCAGCACACGAACAATTAGCCTGCAAGGGCCGTATTCTCCTGAACGCAGGTCTAAATAATTAAGAATTACCCCTCATATGGTGGTTATGGCCTGCTGATATAGCGACCCCACTGCTGGAGCGGGCCTTGTGCGTTTGAAACAATGTGAGGTGACAGGATATGTTTGCTCTGAGCCGCCCAACAGCTTGCGCAACTTTGCAGATGTGGAAGCTCAATACCTCGCGGAAGTTGCAGCATGGCGCTGGCCAGTCCTCATCATCATCTTTGCGTTCGACATCTTCATATGGTACGCAGCCTGAGCTCGATCACGTCACCTGCGCCAAAGCGGCATCCTGAATGCCACACCGCAATGCCACAAGTCTTTCTCACATGTCAAAGCCTGCCCGACCGTCCTCTGTAGCGCCCTGGTCAACCCCATTCCCGGCGCCACCGCGCCATTCCACCAGCCCTGTGCCGCACTGCAGCTTCCACCCCGCCCTTCAACTCATGCCTGCACCCACACACACACCCAGGCTCCATCATCTCACCTCCTGCCATTCAGGTGCCTCCGGGGAGCATGGCAGCTCATCTCCTCGCCAGAAGCACTCACCTGTGCCTCAGCCCAGGCCCACTGCAACCCCCATGCCACAGACTGCCTCCCCTCCTCCCGTGTCTCAGCCGTCCGCTTCGTCCGCATGTCCGTGCCTCAGATCGCCAACCTGGTGCTCTTGCATGGCACGTTGTGGTGCATGAACTTCCGCAGCCGCCGCAGTGGGGAGAGGGCTGCGCGGCAGGAGGAGGCCTTCCTCGCGGTGCTCATCGCCCTCGCGGTCACAAACCTCGTCTACAGCCTCACGCCCGACAACGGCACGGACTACATCTACGCCGTCTTCTTCCTCATCTGCTGCGCCTCCTACCTCAAGATCCGCTGGTGGGTCGGCATGGCGGCCCTCGCCTTCCCCACCTTCACAGCCATGGTACGCCTGCCCCCCCCCCCCCCCTCCCCCCTCACTGCTTTCCCTCATCCCCAGCCTCGCCAGCCTCCGAATGCTTGCAGACGTTCTGCCACAGACTAGACCGTGTGTCGATAGACTGTGTGCCGCCAAATCGGCCGGATGTATTCCACCTCAACCACATCGCTGGCTAACAACGGCTGCCGGCACAGCCACACGAATGCATGGTAGTTCCTGCTTCCAAGCCGGCACCGGCCGGCGTGCAGAGGCAGCTGATGCAGTCGGCCCCGTATCGCTCCGCGGGTGCCGGCTGATATGCCCCAAGACACCGGCCCCTACCACCGCTGCACACCGCTCCAGCAACGGCTCACGTCCGGGCACCGCCACATGCACCCACAGCATGCAGCGCACAGCATGCAGCGCACAGCACTCGCGCGGAGCAGTTTACACAGGCATTTGTCTGATGCATCATGATGCCGCCCTCGAGGCAACACATGCATGCGCCGCCCAAATGACCGCACAGCGATGCGTATGCCGCAGCATGCCGAGAATCTCAAATGCAAGCGATGACAACAGGCTGCTGGACAATCCAAGGCACAGCTGCCTGACGCGTGCTGAATGTGCTGTGCAGTTCAAGAGCTCGACGGTGCTGACGAGCGCGAGCAAGCAGCACCTGGTGGTGGCGTGGCTGGCGGGGGCGCTGATGGCGTGGCTCGCGGAGAGCTACCGCCGGTGCACCTTTGCAGGGCAGCACGCGGCAAAGCTCGCGCACACGAAGGAGCTCGCAGAGAAGATGCGGCACCTGCGCGCGCAGGAGGAGCTCACGTCGGCGCGCGAGGAGGTGCGGCTACCACAGCACCTCCCCCGTCCCCTTTGTGAGCATGAACACCCTGTGCATATCATGCCCCCGCTTTAAGGATGAAATCCCTCAACTCTGGGGATTTTTTGTTTGGGCATGGCCGAATACACAGTGACTGGGGTTGACTTGTCTGAGATGGACTGGCTGATAATGCGGTCCATTAATTTGCAAGGATAGGGCAAACGCACGATGCATTTCGACCCGACTGTGTACCATTTTGTCACCCTGTCTTTGCGGGGTTTGCCGTGTCCGCGTCCACATGCCTCTCGCGGCAGCTGCCACCGGCCAGCCGCGGCCTTGGCAACGCCACCTCAGCCGCAACACCCCTGATGTACCTCTCGCCCGCCCCCGCCTAGGTCAGACCCGCCTGCTGATCCGCAGCACAGCACGCCCAGCACACACCTGCACCCCCACGCGCGTCGCCGCAAAGCTGTGTGCCTTGTTGCGAACCTGCTGTGCCCGGGCACGCTGTGACACCACTGGTCACAGCATGCCCAGCACACGTGCCCCCGGCGGCCGGCACACCTGACGGCCCACGGCGCGAGCAGGCGGCGCAGCGCGCGCTGGTGGTCATGCGGGAGCGTGCGGCGAACGAGGCGAAGAGCGAGTTCATGAGCCTGATGTGCCACGAGGTGCGCACGCCGCTCAACGGCTGCCTCGCGTCGGCGGAGATGCTGCTGGACACGCCGCTGCTGGACGAGCAGCGGGAGCTCACCAACACCATCCGCATCTCCGGTTCCATCCTGCTCTCCACCGTCTCCAACTTCCTCGACTACTTCAAGGTCCAGGCCGGCAAGAAGCTCGACATCGTGCGCACGCCGTTCTACCTCATGGACATCATCTCCGACGTCCACGCCATCGTCGAGGCCATGATGGGCCACCAGTCGCCGGTGCGCCCCCCACCCCGGGCCGCCTCGAGACGCTCGCCTTGACACTATCTGCCTTGAAACGTTGAAAACGTGACCGGAATCGCAGCGATGAGTGAAAGCGTGGCCGCAATTTTGCCTTGAAACGGTGTCGGCCATGCGACCGGTCTGCATGCCGCCCGTGCTGTGTGCTGTGTGCTGTGAAGGGTCTCCCTTGAGCTCGCCACAGGTGGTGATATGGCATGCACGCGCGTTCGTGCCGAGGCGAGTGCCGAGGTTGGGGTTGTCAACTGTGCGATGTCCTCGCTGCAGCAAGCCTGCGGTGTCACCGCGTCGGCACTGGCGTCGGCACTGGCAATGTGGCACGCGTGTGTAGGTGCGGCTGCTGCCGCCAGAGTCGGAGACGCCGCCGACATGCCTCATGGGCGACCCCGACCGTCTGAAGGGCGTGCTTCTCAACCTGTACTCCAACGCGGCCAAGTTCACGCGCGAGGGCTTCATCTGCGTGCGCGTGCGGCGCTGCCTTGCCAACGAGGTGGCCTCCGAGACACTGCTCGACCCGGAGCGCTCGTACCGTGTGCCTGCAGTCGCGCAGGGTGCGGCGGGCCGCGCCGCAGCGCCGCGGGACGAGCCCTCAGCGATGACGGCGGCGCGGGGGGGCTGTCTATGGAGGCGGCGGCGCGCGCCGCCGCCGACGGCGGCGGCAGGGGGCAGCAGCCGTGGTGGCAGACGTGCCTCGAGGGCGGGGAGGAACCGGCGTGGGAGGCGTGGCAGCCGTGCTCGCTGCCGCCGACAGGCTCGCCGCCGGGGTCGATGTCGCTGACGGAGCAGAAACCTCCGGCCACAGACGGCAGCAGTGCTGGTGCGTGTCCCTCCCGCGCTCCTACCACGCCGGTCCGCGCACGACCGTGCATGTGCTCGGTGAACCTCATCTGTGGTGAACCTCATCTGTGCTGCTGATAGCATTTGTGCACCTTGTACAGCAAACGCGCTCGGCTGAGATCCGAGGGCTGTGGGTGTCTCACCAATGCACAGCTGTGCTTGCAAACTGGGAACTGGGGTGGGAAGTGCAGAGATGGTGTTTGTAAATGTGAGCCATTCATCTGGGGTGTTGGCGGGACACGTGGGGCTGGTGTGGGGCAGGTGCTCGTGCTTGGTGGATTAGCTGTGAAG